>CM068590.1:42757469-43099969 GCA_035048485.1 Pteria penguin | reverse complement strand
TACATAGGAGAATCCTGTATTGTGTATGATGACTTTATACATAGGAGAATCCTGTATGGTGCATGGTGACTTTATATATAGGACAATCCTGTACGGTGTATGATGACGTTATATATAGATGAATCCTTTATGGTTTATGATGACTTTATATATAGGAAAATCCTGTACGGTGTATGATGACGTTATATATAGATGAATACTTTATGGTTTATGATGACTTTATATACAGGAGAATCCTATATGTCGTATGGTGACTTTATACATAGGAGAATCCTGTACGGTGTATGATGAATAGGAGAATATATATATATATAGAATAATCCTGTATGGTGTATGATGAATAGGAGAATATATATATATAGAATAATCCTGTATGGTGTATGGTGTATGAGAATTCTGTAAGGTGTATGATGATTATATATATATATATATATATATATATAGAATAATCCCGTAAAGTATATAATGTATGATGAAATGTGATGTATTTATATTTTATGTTGTCCTCTTAATTAAAGGTATTAAACAATAACCCCTAGAAGCAAGAAATATCTATTTTCAGTAGTTTTGAAGACCTTTAAACTTATATTATTACATATCTTTAAGTCTACTGCCTAGTTGCAAAGCTTCAAGATTTAATTCCCTATAAACTGAGCGATAACTATGTAAGCCTAAGGGTGTATAATGTATCAATTTTATGTCAAAATTGACCACGAATTTCGACGTGGAAATTTATCAAAACCAAAAACCACAGTCAATGTACAGATTTTTTTTCCATGTTTTCAGTTTTACAATATCGGATTAACTTCTACTGACACTGACATTTTAATATTTTATAGTGTTCTCGACATGTTTCTTCTGAGATATCCTTTCATTATTTTTGCTGTATCGTACAAAATTCTCTATAATTTTCTTAATGGTTAGAATGCTATTGCGTCTTTTATTCTCTTTAATCTCAATGTTTTAACCAATTATAATGTGAATAAGAATGCATATGTTTAAATATATTAGTAAAATCCGTTAAGCTAAGTATTGCAATAATGTCTGGAATACTCTGGAAAACGTCATCTTTTGCAATGAGATTATCTCCCTTGTAGGATTTTGAAGTAATTACAACACTTGCTGTCCAGTATAGCAGTTTTTCTTGTTATTAAAAAAAAAGAAGAAGTACCGAAGGGTAAACCATATCTCATAGTCCATTGAATAAAAGGAAAATATCGTGGATAGTGTGATATTCAGACAAATGCGAACACCAAAAAAATCGAGGTGAGACCAGGTGACGGGAGGAGTAAGTGTCCCCTGGTTGCCTGCAACACTGGTCGCAAAGTCCTGCAACAACCTTTCAAGTAGAGGAGGTCAATACATAAATATACACACACGAAGGAGAAAAATACGATATGGTTCTAACGAGAGTAAACATGATAAGTTGTTTATAGACTCATTATATTTGAAATTTAATCCACTACGGAACAAAATTTAAATGCGTGGGTTAGTCCTTGATACCTATAATCAATACACAAACTCCTTAAAAACGCGATAGCTCTGATTTAATATTGTAAATTGACCATAGATAACCACACGCCGATTGTTTTGGTCAGCTATAACGTTTTCACAACCATGCCATTCATTGAATCGACAAAATCTCTACATATAGGATATTCTCGCGTTGACATAAAATCATATGTAATACCGGTTCAGTAAACGTCTGATTTCATACATCTACTCACATAAAGTCGTATGTAATACCGGTTCTGATTTCGTACATCTACTCACTCTATGCTAGAGCATACTCTTTTTAGTCCCCTACCAGAAGATTTATCTCTGTACGTTCGAAACTCCGTCTTCTGTTTTTCGCGATTTTTTTCAGCTTAATTGGTTGATTGATTGATTTTTGTTTAACGTCACACCACGAATATTTCACGTATATGGTGACGGCATCTGCCCATACAAATTTTGACCTTTGCAACGGGCCCACCAGAAGCAGTGAGGGATCTTAAACGTGCCATGCATATCACGACACGGGGCCTCGGCTTTTACTGTCTCATCCGATATACAGGACAACGGCATGACCAGAGCGGAACTCGAACCCAGGTCTCCCGATCATTAGGCCAGCGCGATACCACTAGGCCACGCCGGCTTTGTTTCAGCTTAAAATTTTCAGTATTGGACTGAGAGTTGATATACTAACCTATATAGCAGTTTTACAGATCCATTTCGTGAAATTTTTGTAACTGAATAATTGCCCTTCTTTAACTGAAAATCGAAGAAAATTCTGTTTTACAGAAGTATTTTACTTTCAACTTTGAGGTATTTCATTGAAAGTTTGAACAACACTGAAGGAAACTTACAGATCGAGATCGCAGTTCGTGAGGTTCCGTTCATTTCTAATTGAGATATAGCCCTTTATTGACTGAAATCAATTAATATTCTGTTGAATATTCTTAATAAAATTGTTTTCTGTTCTCTTATAAGGTACCGAGAGCCCGTTCTCTATACGACGGTTTTATTCCAAGGGCCAAACGACTGGCCACTAAGTTGCTCGTGCACGGATATGTTAAAGAACGTCTGAAATCGTCACTGAGGAAGTTCTACGGTCGCTATGGGGATCTTGTACGAAAATATGATGTGCCTCTTTCTAGAATGATTGATAATATTCTGGAATGCGACTAAATGACCTGTTCAGTGAACACCAAATATGACTTTGCATACCGTATACCAGTTTTGTACTTTCGTATGAACAATTAGGAAACCAAAACTCTTGATTTTGACATGTTTCTTCAGAACTGCTGTGACGGGTGATGCATGCAAACAGGAGACCCCTACCCTCCCCGGGCACCTGGTCTCACCTCGGAATTTTTCACTATTTCGGGGTTCACAGCAGTTTCTTTTTGAAACTTACACGATTTTGTATCAGTCCTTGGACTTTGAGAATGATTAACAGTTTGGTACGACTTCGATATTGATTTCTGTTATATTGTGTGGTGTTTGATTGAGTTTTAGTATACTGTCATCTCAGGTACGGTTCTTATTGACTTATAAAGTTCTGTTTTATATAGTGCTTTGTGATTCTTAAAATTCAAATGAATACTGCTTTTTCTGCCCAGCCTTTCTACTATTAGATTCACAAATTGACACATTTCGATACATCGTGCACGCTACTTGTAGCTACACGTATTGGGGCAAATGTTATCCATTAAATTTAGTATGACTCTTGTATAATATATATTCAAAGTTGTTTATACACTATGTATGCATTGGTAGGGGACATGTATTGCGTGAACAATACTCTAGATTGTTTGTTCAATGTCACTTAAACGAAATGAAAACGAAATGCAATCGATCTTTCTGCATTAAAAGAATGCCTGAGATCACAGTTGTAATAATAAACAGATTATTATTAGTAAAGCACCGAAAACGGTCCACATCGAGAAGAAGGATATACTTTTAAGGGGTCAGAGGATGAAAGATATTGATTATTTAAAATAGATAATTCTTATCATCCTCGCGCGAAAAATGTCGATGTAAACAATGGATTTCCCGGATGCTACAGTATTCAAAGTCAAAATGTCAAAAACCGATATTTGATTCTAGTACCTTCATAAAACCTTCAAACTCATTACAATTCTTAGATCGCACAAACGCTCATAATCCTGATTAAATTAAAGTCAATATGTCTTAAAAGATTTACCTATAATTGAACTTAAAAGACACACAGATCTGAGTGATTTCCTGATATCACCAAAGATGTAATGTATGTAAAGTACATAGACACAAAAGCGGATTGTATAAAAGAAAAAAGAGGAGTTACTGGCTCAGTTATGTGGCAGAAGTCACCATCACGTTATATTCTGCTGGATATTACCAATCCTACGTATGTAACATCTAAAGACAACCAAATCTGATACAAAAATTCTGACATATTTCCGTAAACAAATGTCATGGTCCATTGGTTTATTTTTTTTCTGATGACATTTTAGACAACAGTTGTACTATTACTAAATGTTCTATAAAAACTGTTTAAATACTTTCCACAATAACTTGACAAAAATGAAATCTTTTACCGAGAGTTGGGATGATCTCAACTGTAAATCGTGCTACGAAAACGAATGTACCTTATGTGGACTGATTTATGTTGGTTAAACTAAAGACCCTTTTAGCAAGAGAATTTTCCGTCAATGATTTGAAATTAATTATGGCAGCAAAACAATTACTTTATAGAATTTCAACCTTAAACATGGAAAAAATATACCATCATACTAATAGTCCGTCTTACGTTCTCAATTTCGTATGCAACGGAAAGAATACTGAAATCTCGGAAAATAGGTACTGCATATCCATATGGTTGCAATGACAATATAGATACCTTGGGTAACTTGTTAAGTCCACGATTTCAAAGTTTCAATGTCATGGGTTTGTTTAGTTCCAATACTAGACGCAGGTGTATTGATGGCCACCTCGATACAACAAATCATGTATACATGTGTCTGGTTTACATTTTGCCCTATGGCCATTAACAGCCCCGGTTTCATTATATTCGAGCAAAATTATATTCAATTCCTCTTGCATTACTGCATCTAATATATGAGGAAGTGATAGAAAACCCATATATTGACTCTGCTACTCTGACTACAGACTAAGCTGATCCGGTTAGAGCTTCTTCTGACTATATACTTTAATTCATCAAGGCAAATTACTTAATGAGATGTTATTGTCGCATTGATATGAAATCAAACGTCTTAAATGTAAGTCAACATTCCGCAAATTTTACGGACGATACAAAGTTCATGTGAACAATTATCGGATATCATTGTCCAAAATGCCAAAATGTTGTAATAATATCTCCATACGATTAGATATACTATTCTGTCATTTTTGCCATTCTATCTGAAATTTAAGAAATAATATTCACAGTTTCTCAATCATAGTTGGAGAGATATTTGGCACCGATACAAATATGTGTACTAGTTTTGATACCAAGAGGGACTTATCTTTTTATAACCAAAACTTCGTCTCCAGGCCTCTGCAATGTTATTATTGAAACTGTTCTCTATTTATCAAATCTATAGAAAATACTATACCAAGAAAAGTAAACAACCCCTGTGAATGGTAATTCATATTCAATATATATCCAATCCTTAAGAGAGCCTATCCTAAAGCAAGATGAAAAGATAGTGACATCTGACTTAGCTGTAAGGCAGAAGATACCAAGGAGATGTACAATAAAACTTGGTAACAAGTTATGCAATACATGAAATGACATTACAAAAATATTGGTTGTACGACAGATGCAATACCGACTCAGGTTAATTGAGTAACAAGCAGTAATCAATTGATGTGTTTAACCGATGTATGGGCCCAGCTTCCCACACACCACAAATGCAGTACAATCAAAGGACACACCTATGAAAATTTATAAATAATCCTCCATATACAGTAAAAATTCCGAAGAATATCCCAAGTTGAGAGGTCATTATATATATATATATATATATATATATATATATATATATATATATATATATATATATATATATATATAATATATATATATATATATATATATATATATATATATATATATATATATATATATATATATATATATATATATATATATATATATATATATATATATATATATAATCACTAATAGTAATGTTGAGTAACACTATGAAATCAAGAATGTATAGACAGACATCAACATGAGGTAACTGTCCTCCTATGGTCTGAAAGCGAGCTCAGACCCTGATGTGTGGGAGTCTCGACTAACAATCAAAGGGGACGAGGTTTGGGACCATGTCACCTCTGAAAAAGGCTTAGACAGAATCCGTCATGGAGTCCTCCCCCACCCGTTAGTCAATGTTCAACGCTCAAGGTAAAGTCCCTCAAAACCTAATAAGGGCCAATCGTCTTAACGATGATCTTAGAGTCTTATTGTCGATGTAAAGGACGTTTGACAATTTTAGATCCAGACAAAATGAAGTTATCAAAACATCTGACGCTCCTTAACTTGTAAGTTAGAACACCGTAGAAATTGGGACGAGAAATTCCGTTGATTTGCAAAAATTATTTGCAAGAAGCTTGGTTTGACCCCAAATAATTCCGAAAATTGTTCAATCAAAGAAAGTACATAGTTAAAGGAAGAAAGTTACTTACTTAGCCGTGTGGCAGAAGACACCACGGAAATATTCAGTATATAGTGCAATGATATGAAAAAAACCCACATAAGGACATTACAAAAATAATCAATTATAGTGCAGTTACGACGTTTGTTTAATATGACAGTAGTCAATCAATTGATGTGTTTAACCGATTTACGGATCCACCTTCCCACCCAGCAGCAGAATAATCAAAAGACACATTTAAAAATATAAATATTCCTTCATATAGATATCAGGGGTCAGCAAATGTCTCATGTTGAAAGGTCATAAAATATATAAACACGTATAGTAATACAGAAAAACATGATGGCATAAAATATATATAAAGCGACAGCAAAATGAGGAAGCAGTGCTGTGCTGGTCTCGAAGCGAGTTCAGACTCTTGATCTGTAGTTTCGACTAACAATCAGAGGGGACGAGGTTCAAAGCCATGTCTCCTCTGAAGGAGGTTTCAACAAGGCCCGTTATTTAGTCCTCACCGCCCTGTTAGTCAGCATGCAACCTTCAAGTACCATTCTGTATAATGCTGTAGAGGGGCCGTATACAAGACTTATTGTCTTTTTGATAATCTCCGGGCCATATGTCTATGACGAGGGCGTTGAATTATTTTGGAAGCCGGCGAAAGAAAGTTGTCTGAATATTTCTTCTTTAATTGTTTACAGGATCACCGTAATTGGGATAGGAAATTCCATTGGATACATATTTCCTATTTGCTATTTCCGAATATAGATAAAAGTTCTGAATACAATCTAAAGAATTTGCCAAATGATTTTCAAGTTAAAACTTTCAAATTACTCTGTAATGAAAGTCCAAAACATCAGTGCAGCCCCTGGCAAATCGAATCATCTGAGATACATAGATGCAATATTGTCGGAGTCTAGGTCATCCAAATAAGGGAAATTTATATTAGGAAATCAAAAGTCGTCACGTTTATCGTAAATATTAGTATGACTTTTAATGTTAATTACCTTAATATTTAAGTCTAAGAAAGATGTTATTTAATGAAAGTTCAGGCGGGTATATTATTTCAGTTATATATTTGTCAAACTCAGGGTTATCAATATCTAAGATGTCATCAATGTATCTAGATGTATCAATCAGATTAAAATGTCTATATTTTTTAATAGAATGCATGAAGTCCCTGTCATAACAATATTGAAATAAAACTGCATATAGATGTGTGCAGTTAGTACTCATATGAATCACAACTATTTGCTGATAAATCTTGCCATCAAATTTCAATAAATATTAGCCATCAAAAACTCTATGGCTTTACATAATTCAGCACAAGTCCAGTATTTATATGAAGTATGTTGTTTGGTCGAAAAGAATTCAGGTTTATTTGAAATACAGGTATGTTTTAGATTCTCTGTTAAAACACCAGCGTACTTATATCCAAGTCATTGGAAGAGAAGTATATGAGGTAGAAATTAATCAAATGTAGTGATTTGAGTACCTTGGAAATCACGTAAAAGGGGCTTTTCTATAACTTTGCTAGAGGTTTTATAGACCGGAAGTAATTGATGTCACTCTTAGCAGTGGGGCCACATATTTATAAGTAAAAATCCAAATTTGGCAACAAAAATGGCGAAGTAGTTTGGCTAATACACATGTGCCCTCCAACCTTTTCGGAAAACCTGGATCCGCCAGACTTGAGTCTATTTGCTTGTATTCCTTTTAAAAATCGTAAGTAACATTAAGCAGAGAGACAGGACGCCAATAGACGTTTTTCTCATTTAACATTACGTAAGAGGCCTTTTGCCTGGATTTTCATTTTAACGGTAACTGCTAGCACAGTAACGTCAGAAGAAAATGACTTTGATTTCATGGCAAATTATTCGTATGTTTTGCATGGAATAAAATATAAGATCAATATGAAAAATGTCTTCTTTTTCCTGTAGGTTTATTACCCTTAGGTAAAATTAATATAACACCTACCTTTTGTGCTTGTAAGAGTTCCCCCTTAAAAAGGAATTTCTAGACGATCTGACAATAAAGTCTGGAAAATCAATTCCGAAGAGCCTGAAAATACATCAGTGCCATGGGATTTGTTGTTCTTGCAATCCTTTAGAACCTATAGAGTTTCAGGTTTTGTTATAACTTGGTCAATTTTATTTCTGTCATAGCTCGATAGCACTGCAAAGTTGTAGTCTGTAGAATCCAAAACAAAGATTCTATTATCAATTTATAGGGGTGTTTAACAAAATTTACATACCAATTTTCATCTAAATGCCCGTGTTTTAAACATCAGTCTATGTGTTTTAGCGGTAACAGGTGTATTCATTCTCTACGCCACCGCCGCTACTATGAACTGAGGCGAAAATCTATTAACATTCAAATAATGATATACCTTTTAGGAATATTTGACCATGATAAACCTGTCTCTCCTGTTATATTAAAAGTTAGAATTGGCAATATTATCGCTGTAGACCTATAGCATAGGACAAAATTATGAAGCAATATATCCAGCAGGTGCCGCCATCATATGAGTGCAATAATTTCTAATATTCCGTAAACGAAAAGATTTTTAAAGTCGAACAGATAAACAAAATTTTAAAAAAGCAACCAAACAAAACTACTAACAAAAATGATATATAAAAGTTTGATTGATTGATTGATTTTTGTTTTACGTCACACCACGAATATTTCACGTATATGGTGACGGCATCTGCCTGATGCGGGGCATACAAATTTTGACCTTTGCAACGGACCCACCCGAAGCAGTGAGGGATCTTTTACGTGCCATGCATACCACGACACGGGGCCTCGGTTTTTACTGTCTCATCTGAAAGACAGGACACCGGCATGGCCAGGGCGGGAATCGAACCCCGGCCTCCCGATTAGGAGTCCGGCGCGATACCTCAAGGCCACGCCGGCTTCTATAAATAAAAGAATACAGACACAAAATATGATATTCATTAGATACAAACAATGACGTAGATAATGGAAATAGAGGCAGATGGAAGAAACAGCAACTGAAAACTATTCATTCAATAAAAATGTTTAAGACCGATAACATTTGATTGCTTTGATCAATAACTACAATGTACATGGACAGTTTAAATGGCTGTAACAGCGGATCATTTTCCTTCTCACAGTATATTTTAATGCATGTATTTTTAATACATGAATCATAGGAAAACCTGTTGGAAAAAATCAATACAACACTATTAACTTTCTAAGGCTGCACTTGACAGATGTCACTTTTAGAAAATTTGAAACACAATGCAAATTCTTTAATTGAATATCGATGAAGATGTACTTTCATACTCCTACATAAAATACTCTAGGAGAATTTCATGGTCAACTGTCAGATGTAAGCTTACTCAGATTAGGCGTCATACTTCTCATAACTTATTGCATAACTCAACATTACCTATACATTTGATAACGTGTCATAAGTCATCCGATAAAAGTGGTGGTAAATAAGACCCTCCACAATGTATTGCAATGATTGAGAGGCAATTACAGAACAGATACACGTGTATCATCACTAATATATGTATAATGTATAATGTTAAGATAGTCAACAAAAGTTAAGATGGTCAAGCGAAAAAAAAAAATAGAGATATTGGCTATCACGAAACCCTAGAAGAACTAGGAGTGAGATCAGATGCCGTGAGAGAGTAAGTATGTCTGCATTATACAACTGTTTGAATTGCAGCACAAAAATGAATAAGAATGGTGTGTGTTGAGATTGGACGACAGGTCTCAGAGTAAGTTTTGTGATAACACTGCAAATATGTGTTGTAATATTGAGCGAGTGTATCAAAACGTTGAACTTTACTCATACTTTTTGAGGTACTAGCGTTATTTCAATTGACCGTCCTAAGTCGGTGCTCCTACTGCATTGAAATTTTAATTTTTCGCTATGTCTTTCTAGGCTTTATTGTGTGCATTTTTGTCTGTAAAGACTTTTGTCATACCGCAGATTCAGATGTCTTTATATTTTCTGTCTTATAAAGAAAATCTGTCAAAATCCTAGTTGCGATATGGCACTGTTCTTAATGCACATACGAATCAAATTATGGTTTGAAAAGGAAAATGTGTTTCCGAAACGTGACAAATGTGGACTTAGTATTAGAAGCGTTTCCTGGTGTCACTACATTCTATATCAATACCTTGGGGTTATAATTCTATATCAATACCTTGGGGTTATAATTCTATATCATTACCTTGGGGTTATAATTCTATATCAATACCTTGGGGTTATAAGTCTATATCAATACCTTGGGGTTATAAGTCTATATCAATACCTTGGGGTTATAAGTCTATATCAATACCTTGGGGTTATAAGTCTATATCAATACCTTGGGGTTATAATTCTATATCAATACCTTGGGGTTATAATTCTATATCAATACCTTGGGGTTATAAGTCTATATCAATACCTTGGGGTTATAAGTCTATATCAATACCTTGGGGTTATAAGTCTATATCAATACCTTGGGGTTATAAGTCTATATCAATACCTTGGGGTTATAAGTCTATATCAATACCTTGGGGTTATAAGTCTATATCAATACCTTGGGGTTATAAGTCTATATCAATACCTTGGGGTTATAAGTCTATATCAATACCTTGGGGTTATAAGTCTATATCAATACCTTGGGGTTATAAGTCTATATCAATACCTTGGGGTTATAAGTCTATATCAATACCTTGGGGTTATAAGTCTATATCAATACCTTGGGGTTATAAGTCTATATCAATACCTTGGGGTTATAAGTCTATATCAATACCTTGGGGTTATAAGTCTATATCAATACCTTGGGGTTATAATTCTATATCAATACCTTGGGGTTATAAGTCTATATCAATACCTTGGGGTTATAAGTCTATATCAATACCTTGGGGTTATAAGTCTATATCAATACCTTGGGGTTATAAGTCTATATCAATACCTTGGGGTTATAAGTCTATATCAATACCTTGGGGTTATAAGTCTATATCAATACCTTGGGGTTATAAGTCTATATCAATACCTTGGGGTTATAAGTCTATATCAATACCTTGGGGTTATAAGTCTATATCAATACCTTGGGGTTATAAGTCTATATCAATACCTTGGGGTTATAATTCTATATCAATACCTTGGGGTTATAAGTCTATATCAATACCTTGGGGTTATAAGTCTATATCAATACCTTGGGGTTATAAGTCTATATCAATACCTTGGGGTTATAAGTCTATATCAATACCTTGGGGTTATAAGTCTATATCAATACCTTGGGGTTATAAGTCTATATCAATACCTTGGGGTTATAAGTCTATATCAATACCTTGGGGTTATAAGTCTATATCAATACCTTGGGGTTATAATTCTATATCAATACCTTGGGGTTATAAGTCTATATCAATACCTTGGGGTTATAAGTCTATATCAATACCTTGGGGTTATAATTCTATATCAATACCTTGGGGTTATAAGTCTATATCAATACCTTGGGGTTATAAGTCTATATCAATACCTTGGGGTTATAAGTCTATATCAATACCTTGGGGTTATAATTCTATATCATTACCTTGGGGTTATAAGTCTATATCAATACCTTGGGGTTATAAGTCTATATCAATACCTTGGGGTTATAATTCTATATCAATACCTTGGGGTTATAAGTCTATATCAATACCTTGGGGTTATAAGTCTATATCAATACCTTGGGGTTATAATTCTATATCAATACCTTGGGGTTATAAGTCTATATCAATACCTTGGGGTTATAAGTCTATATCAATACCTTGGGGTTATAAGTCTATATCAATACCTTGGGGTTATAAGTCTATATCAATACCTTGGGGTTATAAGTCTATATCAATACCTTGGGGTTATAAGTCTATATCAATACCTTGGGGTTATAAGTCTATATCAATACCTTGGGGTTATAAGTCTATATCAATACCTTGGGGTTATAAGTCTATATCAATACCTTGGGGTTATAAGTCTATATCAATACCTTGGGGTTATAAGTCTATATCAATACCTTGGGGTTATAAGTCTATATCAATACCTTGGGGTTATAATTCTATATCAATACCTTGGGGTTATAAGTCTATATCAATACCTTGGGGTTATAAGTCTATATCAATACCTTGGGGTTATAAGTCTATATCAATACCTTGGGGTTATAAGTCTATATCAATACCTTGGGGTTATAAGTCTATATCAATACCTTGGGGTTATAAGTCTATATCAATACCTTGGGGTTATAAGTCTATATCAATACCTTGGGGTTATAATTCTATATCAATACCTTGGGGTTATAAGTCTATATCAATACCTTGGGGTTATAAGTCTATATCAATACCTTGGGGTTATAAGTCTATATCAATACCTTGGGGTTATAAGTCTATATCAATACCTTGGGGTTATAAGTCTATATCAATACCTTGGGGTTATAAGTCTATATCAATACCTTGGGGTTATAAGTCTATATCAATACCTTGGGGTTATAAGTCTATATCAATACCTTGGGGTTATAAGTCTATATCAATACCTTGGGGTTATAATTCTATATCAATACCTTGGGGTTATAAGTCTATATCAATACCTTGGGGTTATAAGTCTATATCAATACCTTGGGGTTATAATTCTATATCATTACCTTGGGGTTATAAGTCTATATCAATACCTTGGGGTTATAAGTCTATATCAATACCTTGGGGTTATAAGTCTATATCAATACCTTGGGGTTATAAGTCTATATCAATACCTTGGGGTTATAAGTCTATATCAATACCTTGGGGTTATAAGTCTATATCAATACCTTGGGGTTATAAGTCTATATCAATACCTTGGGGTTATAAGTCTATATCAATACCTTGGGGTTATAAGTCTATATCAATACCTTGGGGTTATAAGTCTATATCAATACCTTGGGGTTATAAGTCTATATCAATACCTTGGGGTTATAAGTCTATATCAATACCTTGGGGTTATAAGTCTATATCAATACCTTGGGGTTATAATTCTATATCAATACCTTGGGGTTATAAGTCTATATCAATACCTTGGGGTTATAAGTCTATATCAATACCTTGGGGTTATAATTCTATATCAATACCTTGGGGTTATAATTCTATATCAATACCTTGGGGTTATAAGTCTATATCAATACCTTGGGGTTATAATTCTATATCAATACCTTGGGGTTATAAGTCTATATCAATACCTTGGGGTTATAAGTCTATATCAATACCTTGGGGTTATAAGTCTATATCAATACCTTGGGGTTATAAGTCTATATCAATACCTTGGGGTTATAATTCTATATCAATACCTTGGGGTTATAAGTCTATATCAATACCTTGGGGTTATAAGTCTATATCAATACCTTGGGGTTATAAGTCTATATCAATACCTTGGGGTTATAAGTCTATATCAATACCTTGGGGTTATAATTCTATATCAATACCTTGGGGTTATAATTCTATATCAATACCTTGGGGTTATAAGTCTATATCAATACCTTGGGGTTATAATTCTATATCAATACCTTGGGGTTATAAGTCTATATCAATACCTTGGGGTTATAAGTCTATATCAATACCTTGGGGTTATAAGTCTATATCAATACCTTGGGGTTATAAGTCTATATCAATACCTTGGGGTTATAAGTCTATATCAATACCTTGGGGTTATAAGTCTATATCAATACCTTGGGGTTATAAGTCTATATCAATACCTTGGGGTTATAAGTCTATATCAATACCTTGGGGTTATAAGTCTATATCAATACCTTGGGGTTATAAGTCTATATCAATACCTTGGGGTTATAAGTCTATATCAATACCTTGGGGTTATAAGTCTATATCAATACCTTGGGGTTATAAGTCTATATCAATACCTTGGGGTTATAAGTCTATATCAATACCTTGGGGTTATAAGTCTATATCAATACCTTGGGGTTATAAGTCTATATCAATACCTTGGGGTTATAAGTCTATATCAATACCTTGGGGTTATAAGTCTATATCAATACCTTGGGGTTATAATTCTATATCAATACCTTGGGGTTATAAGTCTATATCAATACCTTGGGGTTATAAGTCTATATCAATACCTTGGGGTTATAATTCTATATCAATACCTTGGGGTTATAAGTCTATATCAATACCTTGGGGTTATAATTCTATATCAATACCTTGGGGTTATAAGTCTATATCAATACCTTGGGGTTATAAGTCTATATCAATACCTTGGGGTTATAAGTCTATATCAATACCTTGGGGTTATAAGTCTATATCAATACCTTGGGGTTATAAGTCTATATCAATACCTTGGGGTTATAAGTCTATATCAATACCTTGGGGTTATAATTCTATATCAATACCTTGGGGTTATAAGTCTATATCAATACCTTGGGGTTATAAGTCTATATCAATACCTTGGGGTTATAAGTCTATATCAATACCTTGGGGTTATAAGTCTATATCAATACCTTGGGGTTATAAGTCTATATCAATACCTTGGGGTTATAAGTCTATATCAATACCTTGGGGTTATAAGTCTATATCAATACCTTGGGGTTATAAGTCTATATCAATACCTTGGGGTTATAAGTCTATATCAATACCTTGGGGTTATAAGTCTATATCAATACCTTGGGGTTATAAGTCTATATCAATACCTTGGGGTTATAAGTCTATATCAATACCTTGGGGTTATAAGTCTATATCAATACCTTGGGGTTATAAGTCTATATCAATACCTTGGGGTTATAAGTCTATATCAATACCTTGGGGTTATAATTCTATATCAATACCTTGGGGTTATAATTCTATATCAATACCTTGGGTTATAAGTCTATATCAATACCTTGGGGTTATAAGTCTATATCAATACCTTGGGGTTATAAGTCTATATCAATACCTTGGGGTTATAAGTCTATATCAATACCTTGGGGTTATAAGTCTATATCAATACCTTGGGGTTATAAGTCTATATCAATACCTTGGGGTTATAAGTCTATATCAATACCTTGGGGTTATAAGTCTATATCAATACCTTGGGGTTATAATTCTATATCAATACCTTGGGGTTATAATTCTATATCAATACCTTGGGGTTATAATTCTATATCAATACCTTGGGGTTATAAGTCTATATCAATACCTTGGGGTTATAAGTCTATATCAATACCTTGGGGTTATAAGTCTATATCAATACCTTGGGGTTATAAGTCTATATCAATACCTTGGGGTTATAAGTCTATATCAATACCTTGGGGTTATAAGTCTATATCAATACCTTGGGGTTATAAGTCTATATCAATACCTTGGGGTTATAAGTCTATATCAATACCTTGGGGTTATAAGTCTATATCATTACCTTGGGGTTATAAGTCTATATCAATACCTTGGGGTTATAAGTCTATATCAATACCTTGGGGTTATAAGTCTATATCAATACCTTGGGGTTATAAGTCTATATCAATACCTTGGGGTTATAAGTCTATATCAATACCTTGGGGTTATAAGTCTATATCAATACCTTGGGGTTATAAGTCTATATCAATACCTTGGGGTTATAAGTCTATATCAATACCTTGGGGTTATAAGTCTATATCAATACCTTGGGGTTATAATTCTATATCAATACCTTGGGGTTATAAGTCTATATCAATACCTTGGGGTTATAAGTCTATATCAATACCTTGGGGTTATAATTCTATATCAATACCTTGGGGTTATAAGTCTATATCAATACCTTGGGGTTATAAGTCTATATCAATACCTTGGGGTTATAAGTCTATATCAATACCTTGGGGTTATAAGTCTATATCAATACCTTGGGGTTATAAGTCTATATCAATACCTTGGGGTTATAAGTCTATATCAATACCTTGGGGTTATAAGTCTATATCAATACCTTGGGGTTATAATTCTATATCAATACCTTGGGGTTATAAGTCTATATCAATACCTTGGGGTTATAAGTCTATATCAATACCTTGGGGTTATAAGTCTATATCAATACCTTGGGGTTATAAGTCTATATCAATACCTTGGGGTTATAAGTCTATATCAATACCTTGGGGTTATAATTCTATATCAATACCTTGGGGTTATAAGTCTATATCAATACCTTGGGGTTATAAGTCTATATCAATACCTTGGGGTTATAAGTCTATATCAATACCTTGGGGTTATAAGTCTATATCAATACCTTGGGGTTATAAGTCTATATCAATACCTTGGGGTTATAAGTCTATATCAATACCTTGGGGTTATAAGTCTATATCAATACCTTGGGGTTATAAGTCTATATCAATACCTTGGGGTTATAAGTCTATATCAATACCTTGGGGTTATAAGTCTATATCAATACCTTGGGGTTATAAGTCTATATCAATACCTTGGGGTTATAAGTCTATATCAATACCTTGGGGTTATAAGTCTATATCAATACCTTGGGGTTATAAGTCTATATCAATACCTTGGGGTTATAAGTCTATATCAATACCTTGGGGTTATAAGTCTATATCAATACCTTGGGGTTATAAGTCTATATCAATACCTTGGGGTTATAAGTCTATATCAATACCTTGGGGTTATAAGTCTATATCAATACCTTGGGGTTATAAGTCTATATCAATACCTTGGGGTTATAAGTCTATATCAATACCTTGGGGTTATAAGTCTATATCAATACCTTGGGGTTATAAGTCTATATCAATACCTTGGGGTTATAAGTCTATATCATTACCTTGGGGTTATAATTCTATATCAATACCTTGGGGTTATAAGTCTATATCAATACCTTGGGGTTATAAGTCTATATCAATACCTTGGGGTTATAAGTCTATATCAATACCTTGGGGTTATAAGTCTATATCAATACCTTGGGGTTATAAGTCTATATCAATACCTTGGGGTTATAAGTCTATATCAATACCTTGGGGTTATAAGTCTATATCAATACCTTGGGGTTATAAGTCTATATCATTACCTTGGGGTTATAAGTCTATATCAATACCTTGGGGTTATAATTCTATATCAATACCTTGGGGTTATAAGTCTATATCAATACCTTGGGGTTATAAGTCTATATCAATACCTTGGGGTTATAAGTCTATATCAATACCTTGGGGTTATAAGTCTATATCAATACCTTGGGGTTATAATTCTATATCAATACCTTGGGGTTATAAGTCTATATCAATACCTTGGGGTTATAAGTCTATATCAATACCTTGGGGTTATAAGTCTATATCAATACCTTGGGGTTATAAGTCTATATCAATACCTTGGGGTTATAAGTCTATATCAATACCTTGGGGTTATAAGTCTATATCAATACCTGGGGTTATAAGTCTATATCAATACCTTGGGGTTATAAGTCTATATCAATACCTTGGGGTTATAAGTCTATATCAATACCTTGGGGTTATAAGTCTATATCAATACCTTGGGGTTATAAGTCTATATCAATACCTTGGGGTTATAAGTCTATATCAATACCTTGGGGTTATAAGTCTATATCAATACCTTGGGGTTATAAGTCTATATCAATACCTTGGGGTTATAAGTCTATATCAATACCTTGGGGTTATAAGTCTATATCAATACCTTGGGGTTATAAGTCTATATCAATACCTTGGGGTTATAAGTCTATATCAATACCTTGGGGTTATAAGTCTATATCAATACCTTGGGGTTATAAGTCTATATCAATACCTTGGGGTTATAAGTCTATATCAATACCTTGGGGTTATAATTCTATATCAATACCTTGGGGTTATAAGTCTATATCAATACCTTGGGGTTATAAGTCCATAATCAATACCTTGGGTTATAAGTCTATAATACCATGGGGTTAAAATTCTATATCCATACCTTGGGGATATAAATCTATTATATCAATACCGTGGGTTATAAGTCTAATATCAATACCTGGGGTTTATAAGTCTATATCAATACCTGGGTTAAGTCTATATCAATACCATGGTCTATATCAATACCTTGGGGTTATAAGACTATATCTAAATACCTTGGGGTTATAAGATCTAATATCAATACCTTGGGTTATAAGTCTATATCAATACCTTGGGGTTATAAGTCTATCTCAATACCTTGGGTTATAATTCTATATCAATACCTTGGGGATATAAGTCTATATCAATACTTGGGGTTATAATTCTATATCAAATACCTTGGGGGGGTTATAAGTCCAAAATCAATACCTTGGGGTTATAAGTCTATATCAATACCTTGGGGTTATAAGTCTATATCAATACCTTGGGGATTATAAGTCTATATCAATACCTTGGGGTTATAAGTCTATATCAATACCTTGGGGTTATAAGTCTATATCATACCTTGGGGTTACTAATTCTATATCAATACCTTGTTGTTATAATTCTATATCAATACCTTGGGTTATAAATCTATATCAATACCTTTGGGGTTATAAGTCTATATCAATACCCTTGGGGTTTATAAGTCTATATCAATACCTTGGGGTTATAAGTCTATATCAATACAATACCATTGGGTTATAAGTCTATATCAATACCTTGGGGTTATAAGTCTATATCAATACCTTGGGGGGGGGGGGTTATAAGTCTAAATCAATACTTGGGGTTATAAGTCTATATCAATACCTTGGGGTTATATTAAGTCTATATCAATACCTTGGGGTTATAAGTCTATATCAATTACCTTGGGGTTATCAAAGTCTATATCAATACCTTGGGGTTATATGTCTATATCAATACCTTGGGTTATAATTCTATATCAATACCTTGGGGTTATAAGTCTATATCAATACCTTGGGGTTATAATTCTATATATCAATACCTTGGGTTATAAGTCTATATCAATACCTTGGGGTTATAAGTCTATATCAATACCTTGGGGTTATTAAGTCTATATCAATACCTTGGGTTTATAAGTCTATATCAATACCTTGGGTTATAAGTCTATATCAATACCTTGGGGTATAAGTCTATAACAATAACCTTGGGTTATCCAAGTCTATATCAATACATGGGGTTATAATTCTATAACAATACCTTGGGGTTATAAGTCTATATCATTACCTTGGGGTTATAATTCTATATCAATACCTTGGGGTTATAAGTCTATATCATTACCTTGGGGTTATAAAGTTCCTATATCAATACCTTGGGGTTATAAGTCTAATATCAATACCTTGGGTTATAAGTCTAATCATCAATACCTTGGGGTTAAAAGTCTATATCAATACCTTGGGGTTATAAGTCTATATCATTACCTTGGGGTTATAAGAGTCTATAACCAATACCTTGGGGTTATAAGTCTATAATCAATACCTTGGGTTATAAGTCTATAATCAATACCTTGGGGTTATAATTCTATATCAATACCTTGGGGTTATAAGTCTAAATCAATACCTTGGGGTTATAAGTCCTATATCAATACCTTGGGGTTATAATTTCTATATCAATACCTTGGGGTTATAAGTCTATATCAATACCTTGGGGTTATAAGTCTATATCAATACCTTGGGGGTTATAGTCTATATCATTACCTTGGGGTTATAAGTCTATACCAATACCTTGGGGTTATAAGTCTATATCAATAACCTGGGGTTATAAAGTCTATATCAATACCTATTGGGTTATAATTCTATATCAATACCTTGGGGTTATAAGTCTATATCAATACCTTGGGGTTATAAGTCTATATCAATACCTTGGGGTTATAATTCTATATCAATACCTTGGGGTATAGTCTATATCAATACCTATGGGGTTATAAGTCTATATCAATACCTTGGGGTTATAAGTCTATATCATTACCTGGGGTTATAAGTCCTATATCAATACCTTGGGGTTATAAGTCTATATTCAATACCTTGGGTTATAAGTCCTATATCATTACCTTGGTGTTATAAGGTCAATAAGCAATACCTTGGGTTATAAAGGTCTATATCATTACCTTGGGGTTATAACAGTCTATCACCAATACCTTGGGGTTATAATTCTATAACAATACCAAGTGGTAATAAGTCTATATCCAAACCTTGGGGTTATAAGTCTATATCAATACCTTGGGGTTATAAGTCTATATCATTACCTTGGGGTTATAAGTCTATACCAATACCTTGGGGTTATAAGTCTATATCATTACCTTGGGGTTATAAGTCTATACCAATACCTTGGGGTTATAAGTCTATATCAATACCTTGGGGTTATAAGTCTATATCAATACCTTGGGGTTATAAGTCTATACCATTACCTTGGGGTTATAAGTCTAGATATCATTACCTGGGGTTATAAGTCTATATCAATACCTTTGGGGTTATCAGTCTATATCAATAAACCATTGGGTTATAAGTCTATATCAATACCTTGGGGTTGTTATTAGTCTATATCAATACCTTGGGTTATAAGTCTATACCAATACCTTGGGTTATAAGTCTATATCATTACCTTGGGTTATAAGTCTATATCAAAACCTTGGGGTTATAAGTCTAATATCAATACCTTGGGGTTATAAGTCTATATCAATACCGTTGGGTTATAAGTCTATATCAATACCTTGGGGTTATAAGTCTATATCATTACCTTGGGGTTAAAGTCTACTATCAATTACCTTGGGTTATAAGTATCCTATATCATTACCTTGGGGTTATAAGTCTATACCAATACCTTGGGTTGATAAGTCTATATCATTACCTTGGGGTTATAAGTCTATACCAATAACTTGGGTTATAAGTCTATATCAATACCTTGGGGTTATAAGTCTTTATATCAATACCTTGGGGTTATAAGTCTATACCAATACCTTGGGGTTATAAGTCTAATATCATTACCTTGGGGTTATATGTCTATATTAATACCTTGGGGTTATAAGTCTATATCAATACCTTGGGGTTATAAGTCTATATCAATACTTGGGGTTATAAGTCTATATCAATACCTTGGGGTTATAAGTCTATACCAATACCTTGGGGTTATAAGTCTATAAACATTACCTTGGGTTATAAGTCTATATCAATACCTTGGGGTTATAAGTCTATATCAATAACCTTGGGGTTATAAGTCTATATCAATACCCTTGGGTTATAAGTCTATATCAATACCTGGGGTTATAAGTCTAAGATCAATACCTTGGGGTTATAAGTCTATATCAATTACTTGTGTTTATAATTCTATATCAATTCCTTGGGTTTATAATTCTATATCAATTCCTTGGGGTTATAAGTCTATATCACACTACCTTGGGGTTATAAGTCTATATCAATACCTTGGGCGTTATAAAGTCTATATCAATACCTTGGAGTTATAAGTCCTATATCAATACCTTGGGGTTATAAAGTCTATATCAATACCTTGGGTAGTTATAAGTCTATATCAATACCTTGGGTTATAAGTCTATATCAATACCTTGGGTTATAAGTCTATATCATTAACCTTGGGGTTATAAGTCTATACCAATACCTTGGGGTTATAAGTCTATATCAATACCTTGGGGTTATAAGTCTATATCAAATACCTTGGGGTTATAAGTCTATATCCAATACCTTGGGGTTATATAGTCTATATCAATACCTTGGGGTTATAAGTCTATATCAATACCTTGGGGTTATAAGTCTATATCAATACCTTGGGGTTATAGTTCTATATCAATACCTTGGGGTTATAAGTCTATATCCAAAACCTTGGGGTTATAAGTCTATATCATTACCTAGGGGTTATAAGTCTATATCATTACCTTGGGGATATAAGTCTATATCATAACCTTGGGGTTATAAGTCTATATCAATACCTTGTGGTTATAAGTCTATATCAATACCTTGGGTTATAAGTCCCCCCTATATCAATACCTTGGGGTTATAAGTCCTATATCAATACCTTGGGGGTTTAATAAGTCTATAATCAATACCTTGGGTTATAAGTCTATATCAATACCTTGGGGTTATAAGTCTATATCAATACCTTGGGGTTATAAGTCTATATCAATACCTTGGGGTTATAAGTCTAATATCAATACCTTGGGGTTATAAGTCTATATCAATACCTTGGGGTTATAAGTCTATATCAATACCTTGGGGTTATATTAAGTCCTAATATCAATACCTTGGGGTTATAAGTCTATATCAATACCTTGGGGTTATAAGTCTATATCAATACCTTGGGTTATAAGTCTAATATCAATACCTTGGGGTTATAAGTCTAATATCATTACCTTAGGGTTATAAGTCTATATCAATACCTTGGGGTTATAAGTCTATACCAATACCTTGGGGTTATAAGTCTATATCAATACCTTGGGGTTATAAGTCTATATCAATACCTTGGGGTTATAAGTCTATATCAATACCTTGGGGTTATAAGTCTATATCAATACCTTGGGGTTATAAGTCTATATCCATACCGTTGTGTTATAAGTCTATATCAATACCTTGGGGTTATAAGTCTATACCAATACCTTGGGGTTATAAGTCTATATCAATACCTTGGGGTTATAAGTCTATATCAATACCTTGGGGTTATAAGTCTATATCATTACCTTGGGGTTATAAGTCTATATCAATACCTTGGGGTTATAAGTCTATATCAATACCTTGGGGTTATAAGTCTATATCAATACCTTGGGGTTATAAGTCTATATCAATACCTTGGGGTTATAAGTCTATATCAATACCTTGGGGTTATAATTCTATATCAATACCTTGGGGTTATAAGTCTATATCAATACCTTGGGGTTATAAGTCTATATCAATACCTTGGGGTTATAAGTCTATATCAATACCTTGGGGTTATAAGTCTATATCAATACCTTGGGGTTATAAGTCTATATCAATACCTTGGGGTTATAAGTCTATATCAATACCTTGGGGTTATAAGTCTATATCAATACCTTGGGGTTATAATTCTATATCAATACCTTGGGGTTATAAGTCTATATCAATACCTTGGGGTTATAAGTCTATATCAATACCTTGGGGTTATAAGTCTATATCAATACCTTGGGGTTATAAGTCTATATCAATACCTTGGGGTTATAAGTCTATTAACGACAGTAGTGAATCAATTTTTTTTTTTTTCGTATCCAATGGTGATAGACAGACTTTAAACAATGTGTTTGTTGGTTTACCAGCAGGGAATGCTAACCTGACTTCATTATGATTATTATTGTTCTCACTTACTACATCTAACGGTTACCTTCATGCCGTATAGCTTCACCATATTGTCTGCATAACTCCCTTTGAGTTTGTTTTCATACAGCTTTGTCCGATGTCTTCTGTTTTCTCTTCCAAATAATCATACTTTCTATTCCACATTGCAGTTTTATTTTTGTGTTCGGACGGCAAGCTAAAAACAACCCCCCCCCCCCCAAAAAAAAAAACACAAACAAACAGACAAAAAGTACAACCCCCCCTCCCCAAAAATAATAATAATAATAATAAGTAAATAAAGCAAAACCAAATAAAAAAAAATAAACCAAAACAAAAAGAAAACCAACAACAACAAAAAAAAAACTAAAAGAAAAACAAAAAACAAAAACTCCCAAAAACCACCCAAAAAACAAATACAAATAATAATAATAATTATGAAATAAAAAATAAGATTGGTCGCTTTATGTGTGTTAAAAAAGAACGAAGAAGCACCGATCACTTATCTAATGTCGAAGTCTAGGAGTGGAGGCTAAGTTAGGGAATTGTCTCATACAATCTTATTAAAACGCGACTTGTACTTCGTTCCTCTACGCTACTCTCCATGTCCAAGATCTTACAACTGCCGATTCGAGGTCATCTCAGGATGACCTTTCAGAACAGCCAATCAGAATTGGAGTTAGAGATCTTTCGGTGTTATATTACATACAAACAATACCGAAAGATCTCTAACTCAAATTCTGACTGGCTGTATATATATATATATATATATATATATATATATATATATATATATATATATATATATATATATATATATATATATATATATATATATATATATATATATATATATATATATATATATATATATATATATATATATATATATATATATATATATATATATATATATTATATATATATATATATATATATATATATATATGTGTGTGTGTGTGTGTGTGTGTGTGTGTGTGTGTTTAGGTGTATTTCCTTACTTTTGCTTTTTTCCCGTGCTCGTATTCCTCCATTTGAATCATTGTTGTTGTTTTCTACAGTAAATATCCACGCACGCGCACGATTATGGGCGGAGCATCGCCTTACGGAGAAATGAAACCAACCTAATTTAAGTTGACTCAAATACCTTTATTCTACGAAAACACTGAGGGATTTTTGTTTTAAATATTGCAATTGACACAAAGTTTATAATTCATGCAATACAGTAAAATTAAGATTTTGTCGTAATTTATCCTTTTCATGCTATAATTTCCTAGTCTCCGACCAAGTCCCTTTAAGCAAGAATGTCAAAACACTCAGCTTTGTTATGTAATGTAACGATAAAGAAATCTGCCTCAGCCGTATGACAAAATGTCATCACAGAAAGAAAAGCAAACAATAAAGACACAAAAAAAGAAGATAAACACCATTCAATTGTACTGCAGTTGAGACACTGACTGAAAACCGTTAATTGAAATAAAGTTAGTTGCAATTGGTTAACCACCGGTTTACGTACCCACTTTCCCACGCACCACAACGACTGAGCAATTAAAGTGCATAGTATCAAATGTATCAAAACTTCTAGTTGCAATCTGAAGCTACTCTTAATGCACGAACTAAACAAACTGTAGGTTGAATAGGAAACATGTGTTTCCGTAACACGACAAGTATGGACTTGGTATTAAAGGCGTTTCCGGATTTCGGTATATTTTTTATTTTAAAATACATTGAGGTTATAGTTCCATTAATGACAATAATAAACCATACTCTAATGTGATAGACAAAATTTAAACAAATCTAAATGCTAACTTAATGCCATGCAACCACACTTTATTGTCAGTGTAAATCCTTTTTGATGATGGTCGTTTTAGTTCAGTTTTAGAAATAAATTTCAAGAATTATAATTGTGAATGAAGTTTAGACCCACTTAAAAGAAAAAAAAAATCATTATTAAAATTATGTAATTATGGAACTTACCTAGATTTCAGAAGAGCAGAGCACGGTAGGCTCAAATTCACGTCACTTTTATACTTAAAATGGTTATTCTGTCATACAGCTTTGTCAGATGTCTTCTGTTTTCTACTTAATCCAATATCCATTTCTTGTATGTTTCAGACCTCTCTCTCTCTCTCTCTCTCTCTCTCTCTCTCTCTCTCTCTCTCTCTCTCTCTCTCTCTCATTATATATATTTATATATATTTATATCTATCTATCTATATACCTATATATATATATTCTAATCTAATACTAATATTTTCAAATTTCCCGTTGCCCTGCCACTAATGTCTGTTGCGTTTAACTATATTTTCAATGTATGTCCTTTAATTCAATTTCTCTGTCGATGATGAGTGAATTGGTGGGCCCGTAAACCTGGTAACCAATTGAGGATCAATTGAGCAACTCTCACTTCATCTCGGTAGAAATGTCATGAGACCTTCCTATATTCTCGTTCACTTCATCTCTGTTGATATGTTATGAGACCTTCCTATATTATCGTTCCCGCCATCTCTGTTGATGTGTCATGAGACCTTCCTACATTCTCGTTCACTTCATCTCCTTCGATATGTCATGAGATCTTCCTATGTTCTCGTTCACTTCATCTCTGTTGATGTGTCATGAGACCTTCCTATAATCTCGTTCACTTCATCTCTGTTGATATGCCATGAGACCTTTCTATATTCTCGTTCACTGTTTTTCAGGTTTATTCATATTCCAATTATATCAAATATCATGTATGTATCCGTTTATTCATACGAGTTACAGTCCTTTACAGCTGCAGACACCTATCATGTTGTATAGATAAAAGTATACATTAGAATTGCTCTTTTTTATTAAACATTTTCCATTCGAATGCGTAATAACAACTTATATAACATATATTTTCGCATTGAATCACTTGTATGTATCTAAAAATTTACTATTGATATTTAAATTATACCAATATGCTAATGTTCCCTCCGCAGGTGAAGAGTGTGGAGAAATGAGTAAGTAGAAATATTTCCAAGAACGACAACTTTCCCGAGGTCTGCTACCGACAGTCATTACGATTACTGCATACTTGCTACTGAATTGAGTTAAAAGACTTACCCTACTGTCGGTGTCCTTTGACCTCTTTTTTTTCTTTTTTTTTTTTTAATGTTATATTGATATATTTTTATAGATATGCGATAATTGCCGTCGTTTTTTTAAGTCAGATGTCGTGTTTCATACTTCATATTTCCGTTGTGGGCTTCAACATTACTGATAAGATATATTGTGTTGAAATGCATGGTAATCGGCTCTTCTCTTGACCAAAAGGTCCTGGGTTCGAATTCAAACGGTGTTTTAAAGGTGCTAAGCACACACTTGTGAAATTTGTCACCATGAAAGCTTTCTGGATGGTTTTTCTAGCTCAAATCAATATAGATATTTTATACGACTCCCTATTGAGCTATTTATAAATCTAAATAATCCATTACACGTGTTCTAGCACGAGGTTTTATGAACACACTGTTCAGAATACATATGCTGCACCACATTTACACAAGTATACATTCCCTATATTATTATGACCAGACGTGTAATTTGGTATATACAGCTAGTAGTGTAGATTTTATCATGATTGTAACCGGTGTTGTATTGAGTACATTATTCGTAGTGATTCAGAGATTTCTACAAGTATTCTCTAATGATTGTTACCGGTGTTGTATTGAGTATACTGTTCGTACTGGTTCAGAGATTTCTACAGGTATTCTCTAATGATTGTAACCGTTGTTGTATTGAGTACACAGCTCGTAGTGATTCAGAGATTTCTACAGGTATTCTCTAATGATTGTAACCGTTGTTGTATTGAGTACACTGCTCGTAGTGATTCAGAGAGTTCGTACTGATTCAGAGATTTCTACAGGTATTCTCTAATGATTGTAACCGGTGTTGTATTGAGTACACTGTTCGTACTGATTCAGAGAGTTCGTATTGATTCAGAGATTTCTACAGGTATTCTGTAATGATTGTAACCGGTGCTGTATTGAGTACACTGTTCGTAGTGAGTCAGAGAGTTCGTACTGATTCAGAGATTTCTACAGGTATTCTCTAATGATTGTAACCGGTGTTGTATTGAGTATACTGTTCGTACTGATTCAGAGATTTCTACAGGTATTCTCTGATGATTGTAACCGGTATTGTATTGAGTATACTGTTTGTACTGATTCAGAGATTTCCACAGGTATTATCTAATGATGGTAACCGGTATTGTATTGAGTATACTGTTCGTAGTGATTCAGAGAGTTCGTACTGATTCAGAGATTTCTACAGGTATTCTCTAATGATTGTAATCGGTGCTGTATTGAGTACACTGTTCGTAGTGATTGAGAGAGTTCGTACTGATTCAGAGATTTCTACAGGTATTCTCTAATGATTGTAACCGGTGTTGTATTGAGTACACTGTTTGTAGTGATTCAGAAAGTTCGTACTGATTCAGAGATTTCTACAGGTATTCTCTAATGATTGTAACCGGTGTTATATTGAGAATACTGTTCGTACTGATTCAGAGATTTCTACAGGTATTCTCTGATGATTGTAACTGGTATTGTGTTGAGTATACTGTTTGTACTCATTCAGAGATTTCTACAGGTATTATCTAATGATTGTAACCGGTATTGTATTGAGTATACTGTTCGTAGTGATTCAGAGATTTCTACAGGTATTCTCTAATGATTGTAACCGGTGTTGTATTGAGTATACTGTTCGTACTGATTCAGAGATTTCTACAGGTATTCTCTAATGATTGTAACCGGTGTTGTATTGAATATACTGCTCGTACTGATTCAGAGATTTCTACAGTTATTCTCTAATGATTGCAACCGGTGTTGTGTTGAGTACACTGTTCGTAGTGATTCAGAGAGTTCGTACTGATTCAGAGATTTCTACAGGTATTCTCTAATAATTGTAACCGGTGTTGTATTGAGTACACTGTTCGTAGTGATTCAGAGAGTTCGTACTGATTCAGAGATTTCTACAGGTATTCTCTAATGATTGTAATCGGTGTTGTATCGAGTACACTGTTCGTAGTGATTCAGAGAGTTCGTACTTATTCAGACATTTCTACAGGTATTCTCTAATGATTGTAACCGGTGTTGTATTGAGTACACTGTTCGTACTGATTCAGAGAGTTCGTATTGATTCAGAGATTTCTACAGGTATTCTGTAATGATTGTAACCGGTGCTGTATTGAGTACACTGTTCGTAGTGAGTCAGAGAGTTCGTACTGATTCAGAGATTTCTACAGGTATTCTCTAATGATTGTAACCGGTGTTGTATTGAGTATACTGTTCGTACTGATTCAGAGATTTCTACAGGTATTCTCTGATGATTGTAACCGGTATTGTATTGAGTATACTGTTTGTACTGATTCAGAGATTTCCACAGGTATTATCTAATGATGGTAACCGGTATTGTATTGAGTATACTGTTCGTAGTGATTCAGAGAGTTCGTACTGATTCAGAGATTTCTACAGGTATTCTCTAATGATTGTAATCGGTGCTGTATTGAGTACACTGTTCGTAGTGATTGAGAGAGTTCGTACTGATTCAGAGATTTCTACAGGTATTTTCTAATGATTGTAACCGGTGTTGTATTCAATATACTGTTCGTACTGATTCAGAGATTTCTACAGTTATTCTCTAATGATTGTAACCGGTGTTGTGTTGAGTACACTGTTCGAAGTGATTCAGAGAGTTCGTACTGATTCAGAGATTTCTACGGGTATTCTCTAATGATTGTAACCGGTGTTGTATTGAGTATACTGTTCGTACTGATTCAGAGATTTCTACAGGTATTCTCTGATGATTGTAACCGGTATTGTATTGAGTATACTGTTTGTACGAATTTAGAGATTTCTACAGGTATTATCTAATGATTGTAACCGGTATTGTATTGAGTATACTGTTCGTAGTGATTCAGAGATTTCTACAGGTATTCTCTGATGATTGTAACCGGTGTTGTATTGAGTATACTGTTCGTACTGATTCAGAGATTTCGTACTGATTCAGAGATTTCTACAGGTATTCTCTAATGATTGTAACCGGTGTTGTATTGAATATGCTGTTCGTACGTACTGATTCAGAGATTTCTACAGTTATTCTCTAATGATTGTAACCGGTGTTGTGTTGAGTACACTGTTCGTAGTGATTCAGAGAGTTCGTACTGATTCAGAGATTTCTACAGGTATTCTCTAATGATTGTAACCGGTGTTGTATTGAGTACCTGTTTGCAGTGATTCAGAGAGTTCGTACTGATTCAGAGATTTCTACAGGAATTCTCTAATGATTGTAACCGGTGTTGTATTGAGTACACTGTTTGTAGTGATTCAGAAAGTTCGTACTGATTCAGAGATTTCTACAGGTATTCTCTAATGATTGTAACCGGTGTTATATTGAGAATACTGTTCGTACTGATTCAGAGATTTCTACAGGTATTCTCTGATGACTGTAACTGGTATTGTGTTGAGTATACTGTTTGTACTCATTCAGAGATTTCTACAGGTATTATCTAATGATTGTAACCGGTATTGTATTGAGTATACTGTTCGTAGTGATTCAGAGATTTCTACAGGTATTCTCTAATGATTGTAACCGGTGTTGTATTGAGTATACTGTTCGTACTGATTCAGAGATTTCTACAGGTATTCTCTAATGATTGTAACCGGTGTTGTATTGAATATACTGCTCGTACTGATTCAGAGATTTCTACAGTTATTCTCTAATGATTGCAACCGGTGTTGTGTTGAGTACACTGTTCGTAGTGATTCAGAGAGTTCGTACTGATTCAGAGATTTCTACAGGTATTCTCTAATAATTGTAACCGGTGTTGTATTGAGTACACTGTTCGTAGTGATTCAGAGAGTTCGTACTGATTCAGAGATTTCTACAGGTATTCTCTAATGATTCTAATCGGTGTTGTATCGAGTACACTGTTCGTAGTGATTCAGAGAGTTCGTACTTATTCAGACATTTCTACAGGTATTCTCTAATGATTGTAACCGGTGTTGTATTGAGTGTACTGTTCGTACTGATTCAGAGATTTCTACAGGTATTCTCTAATGATTGTAACCGGTGTTGTATAGAGTACACTGTTCGCACTGATTCAGAGATTTCTACAGGTATTCTCTAATGACTGTAACCGGTGTTGTATTAAGCATCTTGTTCGTAGTGATTCAGGGATTTCTACAGGTATTCTCAAATGATTGTAACCGGTGTTGTATTGAGTATACTGTTCGTACTGATTCAGAGATTTCTACAAGTATCCTCTAATGATTGTAACCGGTGTTGTATAGAGTACACTGTTCGTACTGGTTCAGAGATTTCTACAGGTATTCTCTAATGTTTGTAACCGGGGTTGTATTGAGTATACTGTCGGTACTGGTTCAGAGATTTCTACAGTTATTCTCTAATGATAGTAACCGGTGTTGTATGGAGTATACTGTTCGTAGTGATTCAGAGATTTCTACAGGTACTCTCTAATGATGGTAACCGGTGTTGTATTGAGTATACTGGCCGTACTGGTTCAGAGATTTCTACAGGTATTCTCTAATGATTGTAACCGGTGTTGTATTGAGTATACTGTCCGTACTGGTTCAGAGATGTCTACAGGTATTCTCTAATGATTGTACCCGGTGTTGTATTGAGTACACTGTTCGTAGTGATTCAGAGAGTTCGTACTGATTCAGAGATTTCTAGAGGTATTCTCTAATGATTGTAACCGGTGTTGTACTGAGTACACTGTTCGTAGTGATTCAGAGAGTTCGTACTGATTCAGAGATTTATACAGGTATTCTCTAATGATTGTAACCGGTGTTGTATTGAGTACACTGTTCGTAGTGATTCAGAGAGTTCGTACTGATTCAGAGTTTTCTACAGGTATTCTCTAATGATTGTAACCGGTGTTGTATTGAGTATACTGTCCGTAATAGTTCAGAGATGTCTACAGGTATTCTCTAATGATTGTAACCGGCGTTGTATTGAGTATACTGTCCGTATTGGTTCAGAGATTTCTACAGGTATTCTCTAATGATTGTAACCGGTGTTGTATTGAGTACACTGTTGGTAGTGATTCAAAGAGTTCGTACTGATTCAGAGATTTCTACAGGTATTCTCTAATGATTGTAACCGGTGTTGTATTGAGTACACTGTTCGTAGTGATTCAGAGAGTTCGTACTGATTCAGAGATTTCTACAGGTATTCTCTAATGATTGTAACCGGTGTTGTATTCAGTACACTGTTCGTAGTGATTCAGAGAGTTCGTACTGATTCAGAGATTTCTACAGATACTCTCTAATGATTGTAACCGGTGTTGTATTGAGTATACTGTTCGTACTGATTCAGAGATTTCTACAGGTATTCTCTAATGATTATAACCGGAGTTGTATTAAGTATACTGTCCGTACTGGTTCAGAGATGTCTACAGGTATTCTCTAATCATTGTAACCGGTGTTGGATTGAGTATACTGTCCGTACTGGTTCAGAGATTTCTACAGGTATTCTCTAATGATTGTAACCGGTGTTGTATTGAGTATACTGTTTGTACTCATTCAGAGATTTCTACAGGTATTCTCTAATGATTGTAACCGGTGTTGTATGGAGTATACTGGCCGTACTGAATCAGAGATTTCTACAGGTATTCTCTAATGATAGTAACCGGTGTTGTATGCAGTATACTGTTCGTACTGGTTCAGAGAGTTCGTACTGATTCAGAGATTTCTACAGGTATTCTCTAATGATTGTAACCGGTGTTGTATTGAGTATACTGTCTGTACTGGTTCAGAGAGTTCGTACTGATTCAGAGATTTCTACAGGTATTCTCTAATGATTGTAACCGGTGTTGTATTGAGTACACTGTTCGTACTGATTCAGAGAGTTCTACAGGCATTCTCTAATGATTGTAACCGGTGTTGTATTGAGTATACTCTCCTTACTGGTTCAGAGATTTCTACAGGTATTCTCTAATGATTGTAACCGGTGTTGTATAGAGTACACTGTTCGTAGTGATTCAGAGATTTCTACAGGTATTCTCTAATGATAGTAACCGGTGTTGTATGGAGTATACTGTTTGTACTGATTCAGAGATTTCTACAGGTATTCTCTAATGATAGTAACCGGTGTTGTATTGAGTATACTGTTCGTACTGATTCAGAGATTTCTACAGGTATTCTCTAATGATTGTAACCGGTGTTGTATAGAGTACACTGTTTGTACTGATTCAGAGATTTCTACAGGTATTCTCTAATGATAGTAACCGGTGTTGTATTGAGTATACTGTTCGTAGTGATTCAGAGATTTCTACAGGTATTCTCTAATGATTGTAACCGGTGTTGTATTGAGTATACTGGCCGTACTGGTTCAGAGATTTCTACAGGTATTCTCTAATGATTGTGACCGGTGTTGTATTGAGTATAGTGTTGTACTGATTCAGAGATTTCTACAGGTATTCTCTAATGATGGTAACCGGTGTTGTATTGAGTATACTGGCCGTACTGGTTCAGAGATTTCTACAGGTATTCTCTAATGATTGTAACCGGTGTTGTATTGAGTATACTGTTCGTACTGATTCAGAGATTTCTACAGGTATTCTCTAATGATTGTAACCGGTGTTGTATGGAGTATACTGTTCGTACTGATACAAATATTTCGACAGGTATTCTCTAATGTTTGATCTCTGCAGGATTGAACTGAAAAGGCATAGGTGTGTCGAAATGCTCGTATGGTACACCAAATTATTTCACATATATATGTTCTGATATTTATTATAACCACGGGGTTGATATCCCTGCTGGTGGACCGTAAATCCCGAGGAGGTTCTCAACCCAGTTCTCAATACCTCTGTACTAACCCGAAATATATACTTCAAATTTAGTGTGCAAAACAAGTTTGTAAATTATTCTAAAACTAAGTAGCATCTCCCTCATGCACAGCTCTATCCTTAGAGGGGTTCTTTGGCTTTCTTGTTTAGGTCGATTTTGTAACGAGTTTACTCTTCAAAAACATATTATTTCGATATTCACACCTCGTACTGTCAGCATTGCTGAAAAAAGTTGTCGAAATGTGCATATAGTGCACCAAATTAATTCACGTACATAAGTTCTAATAAATACTCACCAGTAATAATGGTGTTTAATCTACCCGGGTACCAGTTTTGATTAATACCGTAATGCTAATACCAGACTGTTGATAATTCGGTTTTTCCAGCATTAAAGAAAACCACTATATTACATGAATGGAGTGTCTTTTAGAATACTACATTTATTCATCTATGTATTTATTACATTTTTATTTTTACTTATTTTTTCTTTATTTGTTCACTTATTTATTTATTTATTTATTTATTCATTTATTTATTCATTTACTGCTTTTGAGTCCGTCAGTTTTCCTAATCTCATCAGAAAAACGAGACACCGACAAATTACAGGTGGGACTATGACCTAGGACCTCTCGTCCACTAATTACAGGTGGCACTATGACCTAGGACCTCTCGTCCACGAATTACAGGTGGCACTATGACCTAGGACTTCTCGTCCACGAGTTATAGGTGGCACTATAACCTGGGACCTCTTGACCACGAATTACAGGTGGGACTATAACCTGGGACCTCTAGTCCGTGAATTACAGGTGGGACTATAACCTGGGGCCTCTCGTCCACGAATTACAGGTGAGACTATAACCCGGGACCTCTCGTCCACGAATTACAGGTGGGACTATAACCTGGGAACTCTGGTTCACGAATTACAGGTGAGACTATAACCTGGGACCTCTCGTCCACGAATTACAGGTGGGACTATAACCTGGGACCTCTAGTCCACGAATTACAGGTGGGACTATAACCTGGGGCCTCTCGTCCACGAATTACAGGTGGGACTATAACCTGGGACCTCTAGTCCACGAATTACAGGTAGTACTATAACCTGGGACTTCTAGTCGACGAATTACAGGTGGGATTATAACCCGGGACCTCTTGACCACGAATTACAGGTGAGACTTTAACCTGGGACTTCTTGTCCACGAATTACAGGTGGAACAGTAACCAGGACCTCTCGTCTACGAATTACAGGTGAGACTATAACCTGGGACCTGTCGTCCACGTATTACATGTGGGACTATAACCCGGGACCTCTTGACCACAGATTACAGGTGAGACTATAACCTGGTACCTGTCGTCCACGAATTACAGGTGAGACTATAACCTTGAACTTCTCGTCCACGAATTGAGATATGCCTACAAGTAAAGGTACGGTATGTTATACATGAAGAGGAGTAACTCTAACTAACGTTCGTTTACAACTATATTTCTTATGTTAAATTCTCGTTTTCTTATTCTTTGCAAAGAGAGTGAACTAGAGAAACGTACATGTATATACCAGGTGAAATCTATTGCGACATACACGCTTTTTGACAATTAATGCAAATGATGTTCAAGGCCAAAACTGTAGGAAGCTAAAAGATAGAAGTTTAAAATGTTTTAAGAGCAAAATAATTACCAAATTAGTACCAACCCCCATTACAGGACAGAGTTGTGTACTCATGTAAAGTTAGTACCAACCCCCATTACAGGGCAGAGTTGTGTATCTCATGTAAATAAAATGTAGAAAATCCGTTGATATTTACATAAGTATATATCGCAGGAGAAATGAGGAGGTATAAATGTTGCTAACGTTGTTATCTCATACTGCTGGGGTACGACCGACATGTTCTGCTGCACTGAATCATCCTGGTGACGCACCATATACTAAGAGAACAAAATATGAATAATGTTCATGCGCGGATACAGAAGAGGGGGGGGGATTAGGGGGGTCTGGACCCCCCTGGAATCCGAAAATTTTACCAAAAAAAGGTAATATTTGGGCATTTTTGCGGTTGGAACCCCCCCCCCCCCCCTCGTCTAAGAGAAAAAAATTATCTTTTTTGGTTGGATCCCCTCTGACAAAAAATTCTGGATCCGCGCATGATGTTAACCACAAATTCCCGGTAAAAATCAAATCAGGCAGTCTGAAAGCGAAACAAAATATTGATTAATGTAATCTGTTAGCGTTTGCTTTTACATGTTCATTTTTGTCTATAGGAAATTCATCGTTGTTATTATCACTATTGATATCTTATATCTCATTCGTATGTCCTAAGTCCTAAATCGGTAACAGCACTACAATAGTATACTATATTGATGTCCTTATGTGTGTTTTCGTATCATTACATACTGTATATTTCCGTGGTGACTTCTGTCATGCGGCTGAGTCAGTAACTTTCTATTTCAAAAGAATTGTACTGTTCTTCAAAATTTCATATGCGTTTATCAAGACTTTACTCGCTGGTTCTGATACACAGTGGTGACATTCATTCTACTTGCCCAGACAACCTCACGTAACATATTTTACTCGCTGGCTCTGATACACAGTGGAGACATTCATTCTACTTGCTCAGACAACCTCACGTAACATATTTTACTCGCTGGCTCCGATACACAGTGGCAGCATTCATCCTACTTCCCCAGACAACCTCACGTAACATATTTTACTCGCTGGCTTTGATACACAGTGGAGAAATTCATCCTACTTGCCCAGACAACCTCACGTAACATATTTTACTCGCCAGCTCTGATACACAGTGGTGACATTCATCCTACTTGCTCAGACAACCTCACGTAACATATTTTACTCGCTGGCTCTGATACACAGTGGAGACATTCATCCTACTTGCCCAGACAACCTCACGTAACATATTTTACTCGCTAGCTCTGATACACAGTGGTGACATTCATCCTACTTGCTCAGACAACCTCACGTAACATATTTTACTCGCTGGCTCTGATACACAGTGGAGACATTCATCCTACTTGCCCAGACAACCTCACGTAACATATTTTACTCGCTAGCTCTGATACACAGTGGTGACATTCATCCTACTTGCTCAGACAACCTCACGTAACATATTTTACTCGCTGGCTCTGATACACAGTGGAGACATTCCTCCTACTTGCTCAGACAACCTCACATAACATATTTTACTCGCTGGTTCTGATACACAGTGGCAGCATTCATCCTACTTGCTCAGACAACCCCATGTAACATATTTTACTCGCTGGTTCTGATACACAGTGGCGACATTCATCCTACTTGCTCAGACAACCTCACGTAACATACTTTACAGATGCATGAGCACAGTCTATAATAACGTGTATATTTTGCTTTATATACATGAGCACAGTCTATAATAACGTGTATATTTTGCTTTATATACAACTTAGTCATTGTTTTCTAAACATTGCTCCTGCTCCGTTATAACAAAAGAGTTAAAAGTTACAATATGGGTTTATTTTTTCCCCATTTATCTATATATTTATTATTATTATATTATTATATTCCGAATCAAATATCATTTTCATTGCAATTGAAACTTAGTTACTGTATCGTGCACTTTGGAGTTTAATCAGTGAGACTTAATAAAACTGCACTGCTTATGATATCTCTCGAGTTTTCTAAATTAAACAGTACGAATACAGATATATGACTGTAAATGTGTTATGTAAAGCTGTTTCTGTCAGTACATTTTTATGCCTGTGCTTGTATTGTTCCGTGAAGAATGTTATTCATCACATTAAGAAAACCTCAACGTGGTGATCCTATCAGCATTTTCAAGAAAAACATCAAAATATCTTGATGACGTTTAGATTATTGGTAACAATGAGACTGACAATGTATTACGGATTATATCCACCCGAACTAAGATTATTAGATAAACCCAATAAAATAATCGAACAAAACCAGTAAATAAAAACACAAATTTGATTACTAAATTTTTGAAAATTGTACACTATCGTTTATAATAAAAGTGATGATTTTGGATTTTCCCATTCTTAACTTCCCATGGTTATATTTAGGTGGTAACGCTTATTTAACCATACTCCCATCATATGACATTTATATTTCTAAGTAAAACTGATTTGCAAAAAGCTGCACAATAGTGTCATATAATCTTACGAATTTGGTTCAGATCTTATCTAAATTCGTTGCAATTCCTTTAGAGCAATATTTGAGCAATGGAATCTTTCGTCTGATCCCTACAGTTGTATCTTGTATTCAAATGTTAGAGAGTCAAATGCTCCAATGACTCCATCGTTTTATCATACACTTGTGCTTTTCCTGTCTCTTAGATTTATTTAGAAGTCAACGGTTCAGATATATACAATTAGGATGTTGGTTTACAGGCATATTGAGACTTTAAGACAAAGAGGTCTCGTGTCTGATTCCGCTTCCGGAATGATTTTATCGACTCCGCTGGATGGATCTGAAGCTATATTGCAGATAAAACAGGCTATAACCAGTATGTCAAATAATCATGACGTGACATGATGTGAACATGGTTCTTTTTTCTTAATCGTTTGTCTTTGTATATGTTTATTATTCCAGACGGACGTATACATGTATTTCTATTTGTGCTGGTCTCCATTTAGATTTGATCAGTACAATCTTCTTCGGAAAATTTTTTCGTCATTGTGAGGAAACAGTGATAATTTTGCTTACCAGAATGCTAGCGCTGTTGTCAGTGATAATTTTGCTTACCAGAATGCTAGCGCTGCTGTCAGTGATAATTTTGCTTACCAGAATGCTAGCGCTGCTGTCAGTTTATCCATGCGAAATCTAAAAGAGTTACACATTAGGATAACATTACAAATCAAGTGTTTGAATGAAATAGCTGAGTTAATTATCCATATAAGATAAAATAAAGCTAACTCAGACGTCATATCAACCCGGGATTTCTCGGTCATGAACAAAGTAGCTAATGACTGGACAACGAGAAGCACCGGCGGGACAGAAACCGGGGATATCTCGGTCATGAACCAAGCAGCTAATGACAGGACACAGATGAACACCGCAGGGACAGGAACCCGGTATCTCTCGGTTATGAGGCGAGCACCTAGCTAATGACAGGACACCGAGGAGTCACTTACAGGACACGAACCCGGGATCTCTCGGTCATGAGACGAGCACCTAATGACGGGACACCGATGAACACCGCAGGGACAGGAGCCCGGGATCTCTCGGTCATGAGGCAAGCGCTTAATGACAGGACACTGATGAGCATCGGTGGGACTTGAACCCGGGATCTCTCGGTCATGAATAAAGCAGCTAATGACAGAACACCGAGGAGTCAATTACAGGACACGAACCCGGGATCTCTCGGTCATGAGACGAGCACCTAATGACGGGACACCGAGGAACACCGCAGCGACAGGAACCCGGGATCTCTCGGTCATGGGGCGAGCACTTAATGACAGGACACTGATGAGCATCGGTGGGACTCGAACCCGGGATCTCTCGGTCATGAACAAAGCAGCTAGTGACAGAACACCGAGGAGTCACTTTCAGGACTCGAACCCGGGATCTCTCGGTCATGAACCAAGGATCCAGTCTGTTGAATCATACTGGTCTACAAAGCAGAGTGTATACAAAAGTTGCATCACTACAGTGTAAAGTGGGTTAAATAAGTACGGTGACACGGATGTAGATCATACACCTCAAGAGTGCTTCCTTGAGTGTTATTAAGTGTTCCTATTTCCGAGGTGTCTTGAAAGCAGAGTTGATGAATCGTGGTGTAAAGAAGCCTATTCATATACGTTCAGTTATAGTGCCTGGTCACTCCTGCCTACTCTTTAATACGTATACACGTAATAACCGCTTTTTCTAACGTTATCTGATGATTAACGTAAAAATGTCACATGATGTCTGTTGATTATTGTAGTTATGTCACGGCATATCTGTTGTTATCATGGCAACGTCACATTATGTCTTTGGTTATCGTGGTAATGGCACATTATGTCTGGTAGTTTTCCTTCTGACCTCTAATAATATTTTCTTTTATCATGGTAACGTCACATTATATCTGTAGTTATCATGGTAACGTCACAGTATGTCTGTCCTTATCATGGTAACGTCACATTATATCTGTAGTTATCATGGAAACGTCACATTATATCTGTAGTTATCATGGAAACGTCACATTATATCTGTAGTTATCATGGTAACGTCACATTATATCTGTAGTTATCATGGAAACGTCACATTATATCTGTAGATATCATGGTAACGTCACATTATATTTGTAGTTATCATGGAAACGTCACATTATATCTGTAGTTACCATGGTAACGTCACATTATATCTGTAGTTATCAGGAAAACGTCACATTTTATCTGTAGTCATCATGGTAATGTCACATTTTATCTGTAGTTATCATGGTAACGTCCTATTATGTCTGTAGTCATCATGGTAACGTCACATTATATCTGTTGTTATCATGGTAACGTCCCGTTATGTCTGTTGTTATCATGGTAACGTCACATTATCTTTATTGTTATCATGGTAACGTCATATTATGTCTGTAGTTATCATGGTAACGTCACATTATATCTGTAGTTATCATGGTAACGTTGCATTATGTCTGTTGCTATCATGGTAATGTCACATTATATCTGTAGTTATCATGGTATCGTCACAGTATGTCTGTCCTTATCATGGTAACGTCCTATTATGTCTGTAGTTATCATGGTAATGTCACATTATATCTGTAGTTATCATGGTAACGTCCAATTATGTCTGTTATTATCATGGAAACGTCACATTATATCTGTAGTTATCATGGTAACGTCACATTATGTCTGTAGTTATCATGGTAATGTCACATTATGTCTAACGTAAGATGGTAACATCACATTGTGTTTGTTGTTATCATGGAAACGTCACATTATATCTGTAGTTATCATGGAAACGTCACATTATGTCTGTTGTTATCGTGGTAATGTCACATTATGTCTGTTGCTGTCATGGTAACGTCACATTATGTCTGTAGTTATCATGGTAACGTCACATTATGTCTGTTGCTGTCATGGTAACGTCACATTATGTCTGTAGTTATCATGGTAACATCACATGTCTGTTGTTATCATGGTAACGTCCCATTCTGTCTGTAGTTATCATGGTAACATCATATTATGTCTGTTGTTATCATGGTAACGTCACATTATGTCTGTAGTTATCATGGTAACATCATATTATGTCTGTTGCTGCCATGGTAACGTCACATTATGTCCGTCGTTATCATGGTAACGTCACATTATGTCTGTTGTTATCATGGTAACATCACATTATGTCTGTAGTTATCATGGTAACATCACATTATATCTGTTGCTGTCATGGCACTGTTACATTATGTCTGTAGTTATCATGGTAACATCACATTATATCTGTTGCTGTCATGGCAACGTCACATTATGTCTGTAGTTATCATGGTAACGTGACATTATATATGTTGTTATCATGGAAACGTCACAGTATGTCTATAGTTATCATATTAACATCACATTATGTCTGTTGTTATCATGGTGACATCCCATTATTTCTGTTGCTGTCATGGTAACGTCACATTATGTCCGTCGTTATCATGGTAACGTCACATTATGTCTGTAATTTATCATGGTTTGTTACATTATGTCTGTTGTTATCATGGTAACGTCACATTATGTCTGTTGCTGTCATGGTAACGTCACATTATGTCTATAGTTATCATGGTAACATCACATTATGTCTGTTGTTATCATGTTAACATCACATTATGTCTGTTGTTATCATGGTAACATCATATTATGTCTGTAGTTATCATGGTAACATCACATTATGTTTGTTGCTGTCATGGTAACGTCACATTATGTCTGTAGTTATCATGGTAACGTCACATTTTGATTGTTATGATGACAACGTCTTATAATGTAAGGTATTTATCATTGCAACGTCACATCAAATCTAATGAATATGTTTGACGTGATAGGTATGGTTTTGTTGATAAGGGCAATTAAAGTCATTAAGATGGTTTTGTTAATAAGGATGGATTAGTTAGGGAAGATAATTAAGCTGATAAAAGTGGTATAGTTAATAAGAGTGGTAAAGTTAGCTTAAATGATAATGTTTGTTTACTTAATAAGGATGGTTAAGTTGATAGGGGTGATTTTAGTTGACAAGTGTAATTTAGTTGATAATAATGGTTTAGTTGATTTTGTTGATTGTTGCTTCAATTCAAATAGGCTGTTTTCACTTATGAGACTGATTTAGTTGATATGTGTAGTTATGAGAGATATAATTTATAAAAGTGGTCTAGTTGGTAAGAACGGCAATGTTTGTAAATGTGGTATTGTTGATAAGGGTAGTTAAATTGATGAATATGGTGAAGTTGATAAGGACAAAGTAGATGATAAATGTGGTTTAGTTAAAAAGGGTGTAAGGGGGTCTATTTATTATCAACAGTATAGATGAAAAGGGTGGTTCAAATGATAAAGTTTGTTGGTATGTAAATGCTGGTTTTAGTTGATAACTGTCGTTTAGTGATAAGGGTGGTTTAGTTGATAAGGGTGGTTTAGTTGATAAGGGTGGTTTTAGTTGATAAGTGTAGTTTAGTCGATAAGGATGGTTTAGTTGATAAGGGTGGTTTTTGTTGATAAGCGTGGGTTAGTTGATAAAAAAGACTTGGTTAAACTGATTTGTAAGTTGAACAGGTTGGTTTTATTTTATAAAAGTGATTTTGTCGAGAAATATGGTTGAGTAGACTTTGTAGGTAACGATTGTTTTGTTGAAAAGGGTGGATTAAAATAAATAAATATCCCGTCCTACGTCAACAAAGTTGCATAAGAAACATGTGCAAAGAGTTTCAGTTTGAAATCTACAAGTCTTTAAATATAATGTACTTAAAGCTTCCTTATCAGTGCATAACATAAAGTGTACACCTACGTACGTTCTGTATCTCTCATCGGGTATGTAACATAAATATACCGGAAGTAACTAAGATCAACTAGTGCAAATTAATGACAATAAAATACAAATACAAGGTTACAAAGTAGACAGAATATTAAGCAGTTTATTTTTGCCATTCTTCGAAAAAATACATCGAAGAAGATGTGTTCCTAATTTTTAAATTTTACTTTTTCTGAGAGGATAATTGATACATTTATTATATACATTTATTTATGTTCGACTCTGTGGGGCTTTACAAGTTCATGTCTGGTATCCTCTCGAAATTTCATTTGATTACTTTGGTAAATTCTATCTTTATAAACTATTTTCTGATTTTGAAATTAACTATATAAAAGTATTTCAATGTTCTGTTGAAACTTACAAAAAATTCTACTATCATACTTTAACAGGATATTCTTATTCCTCCTCGGAACCTCGGAATTATAGAGATCCGTGAATGTCCACTGTGTCACTGCTGGTTGACTAATAGTCCTCGAGGGTATTATAAGTCTAGTTTTTATTACTTTTGTACTGACTTGAAATATATACTTTTATGTAATATATATAAAATATAATATATAAACTGATTTTCAGTCATGATATTTTGTAAATCACTTTAGAACTAAGGAGTATCTCCCTCATGCATAGCTCTGTCCTTTTCTGTAGCTCACATTTTCGGCCACTTTGGTTTTAATTCTGCTCTTCAAATATCTATATATATGTATTATTAGAATTCCTTGAGCATCACTGAAGAGACATACGTTGTCGAAATGCGCGTCGCTTGCACAAAATTATGGTATATGTTCTATTATTTATATACAAAGCACTAAAATAAATAAATTTTAACTTATCAGCCAGAAAAAGTAGCACTGTATGTTACATTTGTTTCATTCAGTTTAGTGTTTTTACATAGATTATTATGTTTTCTGTTTGTCCTTTTATACGTGTGATAGCGTTGTATCCTACAAAATGAACAGAAAACCTCGACAATTTGATGTTCTATTTTGTGTTTTGGTGTCGTTGTCACTTCCTTGTATTGTTATATTATTTTATACTAACATGTATTTACGTTATCATTTTATATGATTATAAATAACAAAAGTAATGGAGAACATTTCTGTTTCCTTCAATGGATACCCGCATAATTTATGGTGTACACACAGCTATGCATATGCCGTTCTTTGTTAAATTTCCAGAAGTTATTAATTTTGCGAATAGATTTATCGTCAAAGCGAAATTCTGTAATGGCGATAAGTATACGATAATTCAATGTATATAAATACTGAGGTATAATCATTGATCACTGTATATAAATACTGAGGTATAACTATTGATCACTGTATATAAATACTGAGGTATAATCATTTATCACTGTATATAAATACTGAGGTATAATCATTGATCACTGTATATAAATACTGAGGTATAATCACTGATCACTGTATATCAATACTGAGGTACAACTATTGATCACTGTATATAAATACTGAGGTGTAATCACTGATCACTGTATATAAATACTGAGGTATAATCATTGATCACTGTATATCAATACTGAGGTATAATCATTGATCAGTGTATATCAATACTGAGGTATAATCATTGATCACTGTATATAAATACTGAGGTATAATCACTGATCACTGTATATAAATACTGAGGTATAATCATTGATCACTGTATATCAATACTGAGGTATAATCATTGATCACTGTATATCAATACTGAGGTATAATCATTGATCACTTATTTTTCTTTGGTACATATTTGCATGCCATCACTTAATAATCACGCATTTCCACTATGATCGTGGTTTTGCGACATCATTTGATACGCTTATTCTTATAGAAGAGGGACTTCTGATTTAAAAAAGAGACATATGTCCCCAAACGGAGGATGTATTCAGTACATAACATTTAAGTGTGATTAAGTATAAATTCATTCAAATCAACGTCTAAGTTTGTATCAATTCTGATTTATTTCCCAACTTTCTAGTACTCTGCACCTCCAGTGCCCTAATCCTACTTCTCCCCGCGGGACTATTACGTGTATACACTTATACTTATATATTCTGTCTCCAGACTGTAATTATAATTACATAGAGATATAGAGGGCTATCTATCTCCAATGAGCAATAGCATTTACGAATATTTCGGGAGTTTTTTTGTCTGTAATTACAAATACTTTTTATTGATCCAGTCCAGATAGATAGAAATCATTATGTACATTTATCGGTCATAATAGATTGGAAAGTCAATAAAGTCAGAGAATACTTGTATTTCTTTAAATGTTATTTTAACAGAAAGAAATTCCAACACTGGTCTCACGTTTTCCGATTTTCACAGATATCTAAACAAAATCATGTCAACTCATTTATGTTGAAAAGATAACATGAAATTAACCTTGATCATTTATGAAAATTATATATTTTGAAATTCATAGACTGATTTTGTAACTAAGATGATTTTGCCGGAGGCCAATTGAAATACTTCAAGATGTGTTTGGACTCTAAATCTCTCGATCATAATCTAGACACCTACTCAACTTTACATAAACACATAACACTAGCATAATTAATAAAACATAACATAACATAACATAAACATAGTTAACATAACACACAGCACATATCACTAACTTAATCAACACAACAACACATAACACAAACATCATTAACAAAATATAACATAACATAATATAAACATAATTAATATAACACAGCAACATATAACACTAACATAATTATCAAAACATAACATAACATAAACATAATTAAAATAACACAACAACACATAACACTAACATAATTAACAAAACAAAACATAACATAACATAAACATAATTAACATAACACAACAACACATAACACTAACATAATTAATATAACACAATGTACAATCATAACACAACCGACACGAGACATCTAGATCATACTCTGACTTAATTTTATACAAACAATATACAACAATACAGAACAATACACAACAATACACAACAGTACACAACAGTACACAACAATACACAACAATACACAACAAAACACAACAATACAGAACAATACACGACAATACACAGCAATACAGAACAATACACAACAATACACAACAAAACACAACAATACACAACAATGCAGAACAAAACACAACAATACACAACAATACACAACAAAACACAACATAAACAAAAGAAACATAGCAAAACAAAATATGACACAAATAAAACAAACAAAACAAAAACACATACGAAACCCACATATATAACACACAAATAAACCAAACAAAACAAAAACACATACAAAGCTCACAGATATAACATGCAAATAAAACAAACAAAACAAAAACACATACAAAGCCCACAGCTATAACACACAAAGACACAAACATGGCAGAAACATAATGAAGAAAACACAAATGTAACAAACCATAACACAACAAAATACAAACATAGCAGAAACAAAATACAAATATAACACAACAAAACATAAAACATAAACATAGCGGAACAAAACACAACCATAATACAACCAAGCACAAATAAAGCACAAAAATAACAAAACAAAACACAAACATAGCACAACAAATGTGGCACAATAATGACACAAAGTAAACACATAACACACACAAACCACGAACATGACACAACAAAAGCAAACATAATAGAAACAAAACGAACAAAACACAGACATGTAAATACAAACATTACAAAACAAATTGCAAAAACAATAGAAACAAAGCACTAACTAACAAAAACGTAACAACGACACAGCACTAACTAACAAAAACGTAACAACGGCACAGCACTAACTAATAAAAACAACAACGACACAGCACTTACTACCAAAAACATAACAACGACACAGCACTTACTAACAAAAAATAGCAACAACACAGCACTAACTAACACAAACATAACAACGACACAGCACTAACCAACAAAAACAACAACGACACAGTACTAACTAACAAAAGCATAACAACGACACAGCACTAACTAACAAAAACATAACAATGACACAGCGCTAAATACCAAAATCAAAATAACGACACAGTACCAACTAACAAAAACAAAACAACGACACAGCAATAACTAACACAAACATAACAACGACACAGCACTAACTAACACAAAGATAACGACACAGCACTAACTAACACAAATATAACAACGACACAGCACTAACTAACAAAAACATGACAACGACACAGCACTAAATACCAAAAACATAACAACAACACAATACTTACTAACAAAAACATAACAATGACACAGCACTAACTAACAAAACATAACAACGACACAGTACTAACTACCAAAAACATAACAACGACACAGCACTAACTAACACAAACATAACAACGACACAGCACTAACTAACAAAATTAACAACGACACAATACTAACTAACAAAAACCTAACAATGACAAAGCACTTACTAACAAAAACATAACAACGACACAGCACTAACTAACAAAAACAACAACGACACAGTACTACCTAACAAAAGCATAACAACGACACAGTACTAACTAACAAAAGCATAACAACGACACAATACTTACTAACAAAAACATTACAACAACACAGCACTAACTAACAAAAACATAACAACGACGCAGCACTAACTAACAAAAACATTACAACGACACAGCACTAACTAACAAAAACATAACAACGACATAGCGCTAACTAACAAAAACATAACAACGACACAGTACTAACTAACACAAAGATAACGACACAGTACTAACTAACACAAAGATAACGACACAGCACTAACTAACACAAACATAACAACGACACAGCACTAACTAACAAAAACATAACAACGACACAATACTTACTAACAAAAACATAACAATGACACAGCACTAACTAACACATACATAACAACGACACAGCACTAACTAACAAAAACAACAACTACACAGTACTAACTAAAAAACCATCACAACGACACAGCACTAACTAACAAAAGCATAACAACGACACAGCAATAACTAACAAAAACATAACAACTACACAGTTCTTTCATACAAAACACACACAAACCATTAATAATAAACACAGAAATAATTATAACAACACACACACCTACACACACACACAAACTAATACACATAACCAAAGCCAGTAAGACATTAACTAAAATATAACAAATTTCGTTCACAACAGAGAGAGAGAGAGAGAGAGAGAGAGAGAGAGATAAACCAGTAAACTTAGTCTATTGAAATAAAGTTGAAGAGAGGAAGAGTGATTCATACAGTTTTGACAGAAGTATCAATTTCGTGGCCCTGTTTGCAGTGTAATAAGAGGCTTATTGAAAGCAGTGAAGGAGCGACTTCAAACAGCTCCTTCTGCCTTCACAGTCATGTATCTCATTACCACTTATACCGACTACAATAGTCACTATTGTTTCTTTGTCATATCGTATGATTGGGAAATAGAATGATAAACGATAAAGGCGCGTAATCAGGATTGAATCAGCGTTACTGTAATTATAGTAGAGTATTCAGGTTATTAGAAAAAAAAGAAAAGAAAAACACTGGCACTGGTTATGGTGGGTCATTTGTGTGTGTGTGTGTGTGTGTGTGTGTGTGTAAAAAGGAGTGCAACGAGATAGAATAGGAGTAGTTCGGTCTCTCTTTCAGCAAGGAAAAAGAAAGGGAGAAAAAAAAAAGAAAAAAAAAAAACATTTTCCTACGAAGGATGGAAATTTCAATTCAAGATAAAAACAAATACCTGAAGAAAATAAATCAAAATGAGAAACATATACCCCGCCCTTTTTCATTCCAACCCACATATACAAAACAATAGCCACGGCCAAATTATGAAAACAAAGACAAAAGACTAAATAAAGAATAAAATACCCTTTCAGTCTCAGATTAGATGGGGATGGTACACTGGCATTCCATACGTCACTTAATATGTACATTACCCATTGTTTACTAGAAGATAATACCTGCATTAAGGTTAAACATCTATGAGATTCTATTTACTCGGGTTTCAGTTTCCATTAAGATAAGAGACATATAAGTGTAACTGCGATATATGAACTATATCTAAATGTAATGTGATTTGTATGATCATGCGGAGGGGCTAACCCTATGTCACCTTATGAGCATCTGACATATAGAAGACATGTTTAGATATGGGTTCGATGTAATATCCGATACAAACATTGGTTAGAATGATCTGCCGTCTTAGAGATACACTGATCATGTATAGGTTGTACGCATTTTCAGTTACCTGGAATATGGATAAACATAAAACAGGACAATGATAGAATAGTTTCCTTGAAGCCTAATGAAGGAAATCTGGCTGAAGGTCAAGCCATTTAGAAAGGGAAAGGGAGAATTTATGGGAAATCTGGCTGAAAGTCAAGCACCATAGAAAGGGTAAGGGAAAATTTAGATGACATCTGGCTGAAAGCAAAGCTCTGTAGAAAGGGTAAGGAGAATTTAGAGGAAATCTGGCTTTAAAAAGGGTAAGGGAGAAGTAAGGGGAAACTTTTTATAAATGCATTCCCCTGTCGACACACTACTTCTCGATTGTTCCCAGAATCACAACAGCTAATCTACTGTCCGCGCCACTCCTTTTGTAAACCGAAAAATCTGGATTTTCACTTATATATCTTTAAAATAGATTTACAAAACTAATATCAGTCGACAGATCTTGTTTAGTCGTAACTTTTGGTGTATGTCATATGTTTCTACGAAGAAGCATTCGTATTTTATAGGGAAAAAATCATTTTAGATAGGGCGTTTTCTATGTTAATTTTGACGTGACGTCGCCGATGTTTAACATTGAGTCTATGGGAAACTTGGCGACGTTACGTCAAAATTTAACATGGAAATCTCCCTATCTAAAATTGATTTTTTTCTATAAAATATGAACGCTTCTTCATACAAACATATAGCATCCACCAAAAGTTACTACTAAACAAGATCTATCGAATGGTTTTGCCTTTTTGAAATTATTCTGAAGATGAATAACTGAAAATCCAGATTTTCCAGTTTCCAGAGTGAGTAGCGCGGACAGTAGGCACAAAGTTTTTAGACCTCGCTTTTCTTGAACACATTGCTTAAAATCTACTTGATAGGTAAATTGAATTTCATATTGAGAATCGCTTTTACATTTATAGGAGGTATTAGATCTTCTATATTTATAGGAAGTATTAGATCATTTATATTTATAGGAGGTATTAGATCTTTTATAGTTATAGGAGGTATTCCATCTTTTATATTTATAGAAAGTTTAGATCTTTTGTATTTATAGGAGGTTTTAGAAATTTTATATCTATAGGAGGTTTAGATATTTTATATTCATAGGAGGTATTACATCTTATATATTTATAGGAAGTATTAGATCATTTATCTTTATAGGAGGTATTAGATCTTTTATATTTATAGGAGGTATTCGATCTTTTATATTTATGTGAGGTATTAGATCTTTTATATTTATAGGAGGTATTTGATCTTTTATATTTATAGGAGGTATTCGATTTTTTATATTTATAGAAGGTTAAGATCTTTTGTATTTATAGGAGGTATTAGATACTTTATATTTATAGGAGGTATTAGATCTATAATATTTATAGGAGGTATTAGATCTTTTATATTTATATGAGGTTTAGATATTTTGTATTTATAGGAGGTATTTGATCTTCTATATTTATAGAAGGTTTAGATCTTTTGTATTTATAGGAGGTATTAGATCATTTATATTTATAGGAGGTATTAGTTCTTTTATATATTATAGGAGGTTTACATCTTTAATATTTATAGGAGGTATTAGATCTTTTATATATTATAGGAGGTTTAGATCTTTTGTATTTATAGGAGGTATTAGATCATTTATATTTATAGGAGGTATTAGTTCTTTTATATATTATAGGAGGTTTAGATCTTTGATATTCATAGGAGGTCTAGATCTTTTATAATTATAGGAGGTATTAGATCTTTTGCATAGTATGTGTATGGTAAACGTAAAAATCTAAAACGGCTCTTTATTTCCGTTATGCCAAGTCAGAGTTACATCATAGCATGATTGCATGGTTTATCGTTCTCGGAAAACTTTGTCCGCCATTTTGAAATACAAATGTAGCGATTCTTATGCTGAATAGCGCTACGTATCGGAAAACATTGAGGTCCGTTCATCCACATAGCAACCACGATTCGGAACACATCCCTGTGCTTAATTTTTAAATAACAGTGACCTTTTGTATACTTTCATTTATTTATTTATTTCATTTATTTATTTATTCATTTATTTATTTATTTTATTTTATTTATTTTTTTTTTTTCTTATTTCCTCATAACATGAGATTATGATATGAGCTGATAACAGCATTCACTTTGGATATGTACATAAAGTATTACAGTCTATGAAGAAAACTACAATGAAGACGACGACGACAACACCGACAATGAAGACACCGACGGCTACACCGACAATGAAGACGACGGCAGCAACACCGACAATGAAACGAAAATTATATAAGGCAAAGACAATAACTACGACGGTTACAACAACTAAAACGAAGACGACGATAAGGAAGAATGTGGCCGTACTGCGTGTAAAATATTTCCTTTTACATGTAAATATTAAGACAGATGGAAGCGGAATAGAGGACAGCATCGACGGATAACAGAAGGTGGATGACTGAGAGGTGGAGGGTGTCGCCATGGTAACATCTGATGACACATCAGTATACAGGACGTATACTCATACCATACTGATCACAAACAGCCATGCAGTCGTCAGAAGTAACCCTGTCAAACCACCATTCAGAATAAAGATCTTTACTGTATGGAGTGAATGAAATACAAGGTACCAGAGTGTTATACACAGTACTGCAGTCCGTACATATCATTAAATATGGAGGACAGATAAATAAATACTTCTGTATCTCTAAGTCATCCAATGCATTAACACCCTCTACATTGGTGAAGGTGACACATCAGTATACAGGGAAATAACGGGAAAATCAGGGAATTAGCATTAAATGTAGAACTTTCACCGATGTAGCTTTACGTAGAAGACTTTACTGCTGTCAAAGAGGTTTTTCCATGATCTATAACTTCTCTTTAATGTATGGAAATTAATTGTAAACAGGTCTATATGATGTTTTATCTAAATAAATGAAAAAATTAAATAATTTAATTAATTAGACAAACTAACCCTGTAAAATTCAAGACATTCATTACACAAGTAGTCATCCAAATCTCTCTCTCTCTCTCTCTCTCTCTCTCTCTCTCTCTCTCTCTCTCTCTCTCTGTGTGTGTGTGTGTGTGTGTGTTAACAATAACATCATCACTGACTGTTCGTGTTGCAATCATGTGCAACTAAATGGAAAACTGCTAAGTCATGGCTATTGAGGTACATCACTGAAATTCTTATTTGAGTGTCAATTTCACTTAAATCATGTTGTTTCTTGGCTCATTAATTTGAGAAGTTTTGAAGATAGGGTGGCCTGGCAAATTTTCAGAACTGAAAAAGAAGAGACTTTTTCACCGAAATCATGAATTGTTACCATTAATGTCCTATATACACATCACGTGAGCGTGTGAGCTTTGTCTCTTGTTGGATCCGCCCCCTGATGGAACATGCTGCTCAGTAACTTGCATGAAAATCGGACATGTATGTATGAGGTATGTAATGTAGAGGAAAGAATTGAAATATGCTGATGAGTGATCTGGAACAAAGCCCAGCACGTCCTGTGTTTAATAAACTCAACATAAGTGCATACACGCTGGGAAAGATACAGATAGAATTAACCTGCAACAGCATAATACTGCCCACTTAAAAGATTCGGAGTAACTTTTTAATAGATTTTAGATGGGTAGAAACGGGTTACCTCGAGAAGTTCTATGTATAACGCTGTGATTTTATGTGAATAGGATATATACAGAATGTGCAATACATACATGTATTACACCTCTAGGTGTTTGTGTAATTTGTATCAGGATTAAAATCCCTATATATTGATCATATCTTCAAGAACCTTACCAACTCTTCCGTGCGATTTCCTTCATGTCGATCTTTTACGGAGCTAATATTAATGTGTGACAGATTTGAACGTTTTTCAATACTTCGAGCGAATTAAAATGGAAAGTTACACTATGACAATCGTGTTGAAAATTTTATTTATTAATGCTTGCTTTTTATGGAATTATATGGAAACGACGTTCTCGCCCTCTCCTTATCAATTCGACTACAACCACGCCGGAAACGGGTAAGTGATGAAGGAGAGAAAGAAAAAAGGAAAGTCGTAAATATGATAGAAAGAGAGACAGAGGGAGAGTGTGTGTGTGTGTGTGTGTGTATGTGTGTTTGTGCGTGTGTTTGCATGTGTGTATGCATGTGTTTGTTTGTGTGTGTGCCCGCAGAGACAGCTTTACGACATGGTGATTGGGCGTAAACACAAGACCGACAAAGATTTAAACCCGCAGCTTTCCAGTGACACCAAGTGTCAAGCACTACATCACTACTCAAAACCCAAGCGCTGCATCACTATTCAAAATACCAAGCTTTGCATCACTACTCAAAAAACCAAGCGCTACCTCACTACTCAAACTACCATGCGTTGCATCACTACTCAAAACACCAAGCGCTACATCACTACTCAAAACACCATGCGCTGCAACGCTACTCAAAATACCAAGCACTTTACCAGTACTCTAAATAACAAACGCTACATCACTACTCAAAATACCAAGCGCTGTGCCACTAATCAGAATACCAAGCACTGCATCACTGCTTCAAATACCAAGCGCTGCATCACTACTCAAAATGCCAAGCGCTTCACCAGTACTCAAAATACCAAGCTCTGCATCACTACTCAAAATACCAAGCGCTACATCACTACTCAAAACACCATGCGCTGCAACGCTACTCAAAATACCAAGCACTTTACCAGTACTCTAAATAACAAGCGCTGCATCACTACTCAAAATACCAAGCGCTTCACCACTACTCAAAATACCAAGCTCTGCATCCCTAATCAAAATACCAAGCAATACACCACTGCCCAACAAGCCAAACTTAAAATACCAAGCGCTGCACCCTTACCCAACAATTCAAACGCTACATCACTACTCAAAATACCAAGCGCTGTGCCACTAATCAGAATACCAAGCACTGCATCACTGCTTCAAATACCAAGCGCTGCATCACTTCTCAAAATACCAAGCGCTGCACCAGTACTCAAAATACCAAGCTCTGCATCACTAATCAAAATACCAAGCGCTGCACCATTACCTTACAAGCCAAACGCGTCACCTTTATCCAACAAACCAAGCGCTGCACCACTACCCAACAATTCAAATGCTGCACCAGTACTCAAAATACCAAGCGCTGCATCAGTACTCAAAATACCAAGCGCTACATCACTACTCAAATATCAAGCGCTTCACCACTACCCAAAATACCAAGCGCTGCATCACCACTTAAAATGCCAAGCGCTGCATCACAACTTAAAATACCAAAAACAAAATAACAAGTGCTGCATAAATACTCAAAACACTAGACGCTGCACCAATACCCAACAATCCAAACGCTACATCACTACTGAAAATACCAAGCGCTGTGCCTCTACTCAAAATACCAAGCACTGCATCACTACTCAAAATACTAAGCGCTGTACCACTACTCAAAATACCAAGCACTGCATTACTACTCAAAATACCAAGCGCTGAACCCCTACTCAAAATACCAAGCGCTGTACCACTACTCAAAATAACAAGCGCTCATCACTACTCAAAATACCAAGCACTGCACCACTACCCCATAACCCAAGCGCTGCACTACTACCCAACAAGCTCTGTACCGCTTCACCCGTGCCATATAAGTGCTGGACCACTACTCAACCAATCAAGCTCTGGACTCCTGCCCCACCAGCCAAGCTCTGCACCGCTACACCCGTGCCATGCAAGGGCTGGACCACTACTCAACCAGCCAAGCGCTGCAGCGCTACACCCGTGTCAAGCGCTGGACCACTACTCAACCAGCCGAGCGCTGCAGCGCTACACCCACGCCAAGCGCTGGACCACTATCTAACACCCAAGCGCTACAGTGCAACACCCGTGCCAAGCGCTGGACCACTGTTAAACCAGCAAAGCGCTGCAGCGCTTCACCTGTGCCAAGCACTGCACTAATACTCAACAAGTCATGCACTGCACCATTATTCAACACGCGAAGCGCTGGACCACTACTCAACATGGGAAGCGCTTAACTAGTATTCAACAAGCCAAGTGCTACACCGCTATACCACGTGCCAAGTGCAACCACTTTTCAACCGCGCTGAACCGCTTATCAACAAGCTAAGGGCTGAACCGCTACACAAGTGCCAAGCGCTGCATCACTATTTAGAATACAAAGTGCTGCACCACTACCCAATAAGCCAAGTGCTGCTCCGCTACACCACGTGTCAAACGCTGGACCACTACTCAACCAGCCAGGCGTGCACCGCTACACAAGTACCAAGCGCTTGACCACTGTTCAAAATACCAAGCGCTGCACCACTACCAGTCACGCCAAGTGCAGCTCTGGACCACGGCTACATCTCTGTATCACAAGCCAACCGCTAGACCACCGCCACATGCTTCACCTTGAGCCAAGCGCTAGACCACCGCTACATCTCTGAATCACAAGCCAACCGCTAGACCACCGCCACATGCATCACCACAAACCAAGCGCTAGACCACCGCTACATCTCTGTATCACAAACCAACCGCTAGACCACCGCCACATGCTTCACCTTAAGCCAAGCGCTGGACCACCGCTACATCTCTGTATCACAAGCCAACCGCTAGACCACCGCCACATGCTTCACCACAAGCCAAGCGCTAGACCACCGCTACATCTCTGTATCACAAGCCAACCGCTAGACCACCGCCACATGCTTCACCTTAAGCCAAGCGCTGGACCACCGCTACATCTCTGTATCACAAGCCAACCGCTAGACCACCGCCACATGCATCACCACAAACCAAGCGCTAGACCACCGCTACATCTCTGTATCACAAGCCAACCGCTAGACCACCGCCACATGCATCACCTTAAGCCAAGCGCTGGACCACCGCTACATCTCTGTATCACAAGCCAACCGCTAGACCACCGCCACATGCATCACCACAAGCCAAGCGCTAGACCACCGCTACATCTCTGTATCACAAGCCAACCGCTAGACCACCGCTACATGCTTCACCTTAAGCCAAGCGCTGGACCACCGCTACATCTCTGTATCACAAGCCAACCGCTAGACCACCGCCACATGCTTCACCACAAGTCAAGCGCTAGACCACCGCTAAACCACTTCGTCACAAGCCAAGCGCTAGACCACCGCTACACCACTCCACCACAAGCCAAGCGCTAGACCACCGCTACACCACTATACCACAAGCCAAGCGCTAGACCACCGCTACACCACTATACCACAAGCCAAGCGCCATACCACCGCTTCACCGCTTCACCACAAGCCAAGCGCTAGACCACCGCTACATCTCTGTATCACAAGCCAACCGCTAGACCACCGCCACATGCTTCACCTTAAGCCAAGCGCTGGACCACCGCTACATCTCTGTATCACAAGCCAACCGCTAGACCACAGCCACACCCCTTCACCACAACCTAATCGCTAGACTACCGCTAAACCACTTCGTCACATGCCAAGCGCTAGACCACCGCTACACCACTCCACCACAAGCCAAGCGCTAGACCTCCGCTACACCACTATACCACAAGCCAAGCGCTAGACCACCGCTACACCATTATACCACAAGCCAAGCACCAGACCACCGCTACACCACTTCACCACAAGCCAAGCGCTAGACCACCGCTACACCACTATACCACAAGCCAAGCGCTAGACCACTTCTACACCACTTAACCACAGTCCAAGCGTTAGACTACCGCTAAACCACTTCGTCACAAGCCAAGCGCTAGACCACCGCTACACCACTTCACCACAAGCCAAGTGCTAGACCACCGCTACACCACTATACCACAAGCCAAGCGCTAGACCACTTCTACACCACTTCACCACAACCCAAGCGTTAGACCACCGCTACACCACTATACCACAAGCCAAGCGCTAGACCACCGCTCTACCGCTTCCCCACAAGCCAGGTGCTAGATCATCGCCACACCGCTTCCCCACAAGCCAAGCGCTAGATCATCGCTGCACGACTTCCCCACAAGCCAAGTGCTACACCTTTGTAGTGTATGCTAATGAACCCATCCTTTTTTGAATGTACCTGCCTTTCTTCTATTGCTTTGTTTTCTAAAGGTATGTGAATGATTGCTTTTTCCTGTCATCTAGAGATATCAAGTAGCAAAGCACAATGAAAATAGATGTGTTACATTAAAAGTTTAAAACATTGATTGTTTTCAACTCATCTATAACAACAAATGTTTAAACATTAATGTAATGTAATGATTCACATTGAGAACTAAAACATAGATTACCTCCGTTCACAGTAAGCTCTGTACAATGTCGGTGGAACCAAAGCTAAATCATACATGTAGATGCTATATCCTATATAGCAAAATGAACGGATTTTGGTACATTAAATATATATACTATGATGGGTTATGACTCTAAATACTTTGTCCATTTGTGCATGTGTTTGTAAAAAGTAGTGTAAACATATGATTTTAGTATACAAGAAAAAGAAAAAGAAAAAAAAAAGAGAGATTTGGGGGAATTAACATAACGCAGATGAAAACAAACCCAGAAATTGTATAATGTATTACAGCAGATAAGTTCTAACTATTTACATTGTAACTTCAAATCTCAGGAATACTTGGATGAAACACATTCAGTAAATGTTGGAACAGCTTCTTGGAAAACTGTCTAAGTAGAAACATAAAAAGAACTTAAACAAAAAGATTAACTGCGTGCATGAGAATAACGCGTAGTAACACTATGAACAGTGACTGTGTTTCTCTGAGGTCCCCACATCCCTGTAATCACGACACCATGAGCACGGGTATATACGGGTATCAAACCTCGTGGTGCATCTGTAATATTTAGGGCGTTTGAAAGAGTATAAAGGGTAAACTGTAAGTATCAAGTAGAGAAAAGAAATGTGAGACGAGAACAAATGATATCAAGATGAGATGATAGAGATAGATGTAATGAGAGAGGAACGAGCATTCAACAGAGGAATAGCATGAATTACAGCGTGCATGGAGGGAGAGAAGGGGGGGGGGGGGGGGGTAATTAACTCTGTGTACTGGAGATAAATATTCTACATTATTTATGTGGGTATTTCTTTATTTATTATATAAAACGCCATACAAACGGTCTACAATTTTCTAAGAGTAGGTACAGAACTTAGTAGACATCCCCTTGACAGCGCTATACGGTGTATCCTGGCTATGGCGACATCTGTAGATGTTTCCAGATTGACTACGAGCTATGGAATGTGTGAACAGATCGAGTCGGAGATACACCCGCTCTTTTCTGGCAAATTGTCACTGTAACAGACTGATAAATTCATAAACATGCATTAACACACATGATCTGATATAGATAAATGAAAACATTGCGGCGATGTGGCAAACATCTGGCTACTATAAAGCATCACATACTAAATGTGTTATCAAGCATTAATATGCAGTTCTCTCTGTCGTCGCCGCAATCATCTTCATAATCATCTTTATTATCGTTCTTATCACCACTCCTGCCATCGTTTTGATCACCATCCTATCACCGTCTTGAGCACTATCTCTGTCGTCGTTGTGATGACCACCCTGTCACCGTCTTGAGCACTATTCTGTCATCGTTGTGATCACCACCCCATCACCGTCGTGATTACTATCTCTGTCGTCGTTGTGATCATCACCCCGTCACCGTCCTGAACACTATCTCTGTCGTCGTTGTGATCACCACCCTGTCACCGTCTTGAGCACAATTCTGTCGTCGTTGTGATCACCACCCCATCACCGTCGTGATCACTATCTCTGTCGTCGTTGTGATCACCACCCTGTCACCGTCTTGAGCACTATTCTGTCGTCGTTGTGATCACCACCCCGTCACCGTCGTGATCACTATCTCTGTCGTCGTTGTGATCACCACCCTGTCACCGTCTTGAGCACTATTCTGTCGTCGTTGTGATCACCACCCCGTCACCGTCGTGATCACTATCTCTGTCGTCGTTGTGATCACCACCCCATCACCGTCGTGAACACTATCTCTGTCGTCGTTGTGATCACCACCCTGTCACCGTCTTGAGCACTATTCTGTCGTCGTTGTGATCACCACCCTGTCACCGTCATGATCACTATCTCTGTCGTCGTTGTGATCACAACAATGTCACCGTCGTGAACACTATCTCTGTCGTCGTTGTGATCACCACCCCATCACCGTCGTGATCACTGTCTCTGTCGTCGTTGTGATCACCACCCCGTCACCGTCGTGAACACTATCTCTGTCGTCGTTGTGATCACCACAATATCACCGTCGTGAACACTATCTCTGTCGTCGTTGTGATCACCACCCCGTCACTGTCGTGAACACTATCTATGTCGTCGTTGTGATCACAACCCCGTCACCGTCGTGAACACTATCTCTGTCGTCGTTGTGATCACCATCCTGTCACCGTCGTGATCACTATCTCTGTCGTCATTGTGATCACCACCCCGTCACCGTCGTGATTACTGTGTCTGTCGTCGTTGTGATCACCATCTTGTCATCGTCGTGATCACCATCCCTGTTGTCGTTGTGATCATCATTGTAATCATACTTCCTTACTGTCGTTATCACCGTTGCTGTGATCATTGTTCCTGTGGTCATGATCATCACCTCTGTGGTAGATGTTATTATCATCCCTGTTGCTGTCCTGATCAGCATCATTATCATTAATATCATCATCGTCTTTGTCGCCGTAGTGATTAACATCCTTGTCGTCGTTGTAATCACCATCAATGTCGTCGTTGTGATTATCATTATAACCGACTCTGTCGCAGTCTCGATCACCATAATTGTCGTTGTTGTGATCACCATTCCTTTCGTCGTCATGATCTTCATCCCTGTCGTCGTCGTCTTTTGATCACCATTGTTGTTATTTAAATTATTCTTAATTAAATTAATCATTATTAAAGTCATTTTCATGATTAGTCCTCTTCAATATCGTCATCTTCAGTATCGTCATCGTCAGCATGCGTAGCTCAATACGTACGTCATCTTCAGTATCGTCATCGTCAGTATGCGTAGCTCAATACGTACGTCATCTTCAGTATCGTCATCATCAGCGCATGCGTAGCTCAATACATACGTCACCTTCATTATCGTCATCGTCAGTATGCATAGCTCAATACGTACGTCATCTTCAGTATCGTCATCGTCAGCATGCGTAGCTCAATACGAACGTCATCTTCAGTATCGTCATCATCAGCGCATGCGTAGCTCAATACGTACGTCACCTTCAGTATCGTCATCGTCAGTATGCATAGCTCAATACGTACGTCATCTTCAGTATCGTCATCATCAGCATGCGTAGCTCAATACGTACGTCATCTTCAGTATCGTCATCGTCAGCATGCGTAGCTCAATACGTACGTCATCTTCAGTATCGTCATCATCAGCGCATGCGTAGCTCAATACGTACGTCATCTTCAGTATCGTCATCGTCAGCATGAGTAGCTCAATACGTACGTCATCTTCAGTATCGTCATCATCAGCGCATGCGTAGCTCAATACGTACGTCATCTTCAGTATCGTCATCGTCAGCATGCGTAGCTCAATACGTACGTCATCTTCAGTATCGTCATCATCAGCGCATGCGTAGCTGAATACGTACGTCATCTTTAGTATCGTCATCATCAGCATGCGTAGCTCAATACGAACGTCATCTTCAGTATCGTCATCATCAGCATGCGTAGCTCAATACGTACGTCATCTTTAGTATCGTCATCATCAGCATGCGTAGCTCAATACGTAGGTCATCTTCAGTATCGTCGTCATCAGCATGCGTAGCTCAATACGAACGTCATCTTCAGTATCGTCATCATCAGCATGCGTAGCTCAATACGTACGTCATCTTCAGTATTGTCATCGTCAGCATGCGTAGCTCAATACGTACGTCATCTTCAGTATCGTCGTCGTCAGCATGCGTAGCTGAATACGTAGGTCATCTTCAGTATCGTCGTCATCAGCATGCGTAGCTCAATACGAACGTCATCTTCAGTATCGTCATCATCAGCATGCGTAGCTCAATACGTACGTCATCTTCAGTATCGTCATCGTCAGCATGCGTAGCTCAATACGTACGTCATCTTCAGTATCGTCATCGTCAGCATGCGTAGCTCAATACGTACGTCATCTTCAGTATCGTCATCATCAGCATGCATAGCTCAATACGTACGTCATCTTCAGTATCGTCATCGTCAGCATGCGTAGCTCAATACGTACTTCATCTTCAGTATCGTCATCATCACTATGCGTAGCTGAATACGTACGTCATCTTAAGTATTGTCATCGTCAGCATGGGTAGCTCAATACGTACGTCATCTTCAGTATCGTCATCATCACTATGCGTAGCTGAATACGTACGTCATCTTAAGTATTGTCATCGTCAGCATGGGTAGCTCAATACGTACGTCATCTTCAGTATCGTCATCATCAGCGCATGCGTAGCTCAATACGTGCTCGTGCTCTGACTTAGGACTAGCGTTTTAGCCCATCCAGCGAAACGCGGGGTCCCGTCTTATTATGTAAAACAGTTACCGCTGGGGGTGCCGTTTTATAGTGCTACAGTGACTCACTGGAGTCCCATGTGCCCAAACAACGACCGAAATGGGTCCCGTATTATAGTCCAGCCAGCGACCTGTTGTGGTCCCGGGTTAAAGACCAGCCAGCGACCTGTTAGGGCTTTGTGTGACAGCCCATCCAACTAGCGGTTAGGATTTCGTGTTAAAGATAAACTATCTGAGTTCTTGCGTTATAGAAAACTAGTTTCCCATTGGAATCCCATTTTGAAGACTAACAACCCCCCCCCCCCCCTGGGTCTCGTGTTATATCCCAACCAGCGACCAGTTCGGGTCCTGTATCAAAACCCAACCAGCAACCTGCTAGGGCCCTGCGTTATAGCCCAAATAGCGACCCAAAAGTGTTCTGGGTTATTGCCAAAGTAGCAACCTGTTGACCGGTTGGGATAATGCATTATAACCCAACCAGAGACTCGCTGGAGTTCGCTGTTATAGTACAAGCCAGCTGTGCTCCAGTCTATTCACCCTAGTATCAACCACAGGTATTCGTGTTACAATCAAACCAGCGACCAGTCGGGGTGCCATGTTACAATCAAACCAGCGACCAGTCGGGGTGTCGTGTTACAATCATACCAGCGACCATTCGGGGTGTCGTGTTACAATCATACCAGCGACCAGTCGGGGTGTCGTGTTACAATCATACCAGCGACCAGTCGGGGTGTCGTGTTACAATCATACCAGCGACCATTCGGGGTGTCGTGTTACAATCATACCAGCGACCAGTCGGGGTGTCGTGTTACAATCATACCAGCGACCAGTCGGGGTGTCGTGTTACAATCAAACCAGCGACTAGTCGGGGTGTCGTGTTACAATCATACCAGTGATCAGTCGGGGTGTCGTATTACAATCATACCTGCGACCAGTCATGGTGTCGTGTTACAATCATACCAGCGACCAGTCGGGGTGTCGTGTTACAATCAAGCCATCAATTCCATCTCCCTGGAGTTTCGTGTTATAGCCAAACCAGCAACTCGCTGAGTCCTGTATTATGGAATAACTAGGGAACCGCTGGAGTTCTTATGTTATAACCTAAATGTGATATCACCCGACCAGCAGCCCACTGATTTCCTGTGGTATCAACCGACCAGCAACCCTCTGAGGTCCTGTGGTATCACCCTACAAGCAACCCACAGAGGTCCTGTGGTATCACTCCACCAGCAACCCACTGAGGTCCTGTGGTATCACCCGACCAGCAACCCACTGAGGTCCTGTGGTATCACTCCACCAGCAACCCACTGAGGTCCTGTGGTATCACTCCACCAGCAACCCACTGAGGTCCTGTGGTATCACTCCACCAGCAACCCATTGAGGTCCTGTGGTATCACTCCACCAGCAACCCACTGACGTCCTGTGGTATTACTCCACCAGCAACCCACTGAGGTCCTGTGGTATCACCCGACCGGCAACCCACAGAGGTCCTGTGGTATCACTCCACCAGCAACCCACTGAGGTCCTGTGGTATCACTCCACCAGCAACCCACTGAGGTCCTGTGGTATTACTCCACCAGCAACCCACTAAGGTCCTGTGGTATCACCCGACCAGCAACTCACTGAGGTCCTTTGGTATTACCCTACCAGCGATCCACTGAGGTCCTGTGGTATCACCCGACCGGCAACCCACTGAGGTACTATGATTTCACCCGACCTAAAGCTCAATGAGGTCCCGTGGTTTTAACCGACGTGAGACCCGCTCAGCTCCTGTGGTATCACCCGATCAGCAGTCCAGCGAGGTCCTGTGTTTGGGTAGAATACAAAGCAAATTGCCTTCCCATGGTAGATGTTAATGATTTAAAGATAACTCTTTGTTTGGGTCTGCAGCCTAGGCAGATATGCAATGCATTAATCATATCACTATGATCATCGTCATCAGAAATCCATCGTCGTCAACCTGCCTTCAAAATCATCTACGTCATCACCTACTTCCGTTCCAATCATTTCCTGTAACAGCTATCTAATACTACATCGGCGTGCATGAAATAATGTATGATAACACCTGCCGTAGACAAAGCAAGAGGTAAGATCAGTAACATCACCAACAAACTATAGGCGTGACTGCTGCTGCACGTATCAGTAAATTGCCATCAACATCTGGTAAAGCAGAATGCAACGGAAGTTCCCAGGGTTATCCCACGCCACCGACACTCACAAAATGGAGTTTAATACAAGACAAATCATCATACGCAACAGTTGGCCTATTTTTACGGGCACAGAAATGGTCGAGTAGCCAAGGATTGTGACTTTGTTCTGAATTCAATCAAGCTACATAGAACTATGTACGTCTACTGAGTATCTCGAAACGAAACTAAATTCATGATTTGCCCCTCCCTTTTGAAATGCTTCCTACGGCCTTCTCGATACAGTATTTTGAGCAAGTTCGCGTCTAACATAGTCTTTGCCTATTGTATCTCAGTCTGCGACTAATATATCTCGATACAGTGTTGTGAGCAAGTCCACGTTTAATGTATCTCGTTACGATATTATGTGCAGCTTTATGTCTTATGTCGACACGGTATTGTGAGCAGGTGTATGTCTTAATGTTTCTCTGTATGGTATTGTGAGCAGGTGTATGTCTTAATCTATCTCGATACGGTATTGTGAGCAGGTGTATGTCTTAATGTATCTCTGTATGGTATTGTGTGCAGATGTATGTCTTAATGTATCTCTGTATGGTATTGTGTTCAGGTGTATGTCTTAATGTATCTCTGTATGGTATTGTATGCAGGTGCATGCCTTAATGTATCTCTGTATGGTATTGTGTGCAGGTGTATGTATTAATGTATCTCTGTATGGTATTGTGTTCAGGTGTATGTCTTAATGTATCTCTGTATTGTATTGTGTGCAAGTGTATGTCTTAATGTATCTCTGTATGGTATTGTGTTCAGGTGCATGCCTTAATGTATCTCTGTATGGTATTGTGTGCAGGTGTATGTCTTAATGTATCTCTGTATGGTATTGTGTGCAGGTGTATGTCTTAATGTATCTCTGTATGGTATTGTATGCAGGTGCATGCCTTAATGTATCTCTGTATGGTATTGTGTGCAGGTGTATGTCTTAATGTATCTCTGCATGATATTGTGTGCAGGTGTATGTCTTAATGTATCTCTGTATGGTATTGTGTGCAGGTGCATGTCTTAATGTATCTCTGTATGGTATTGTGTGCAGGTGTATGTCTTAATGTATCTCTGTATGGTATTGTGTGCAGGTGTATGTCTTAATGTATCTCTGTATGGTATTGTGTGCAGGTGTATGTCTTAATGTATCTCTGTATGGTATTGTGTGCAGGTGTATGTCTCAATGTATCTCGATACGGTATTGTGAGCAGGTGTATGCCTTAATGTATCTCTGTATGGTATTGTGTGCAGGTGTATGTCTTAATGTATCTCTGTATGGTATTGTGTGCAGGTGTATGTCTTAATGTATCTCTGTATGGTATTGTGTGCAGGTGTACGTCTCAATGTATCTCGATACGGTATTGTGAGCAGGTGTATGTCTTAATGTATCTCTTTATGGTATTGTGTGCAGGTGTATGTCTTAATGTATCTCTGTATGGTATTGTGTGCAGGTGTATGTCTTAATGTATCTCTGTGTGGTATTGTGAGCAGGTGTATGTCTTAATGTATCTCTGTATGGTATTGTGTGCTGGTGTATGTCTTAATGTATCTCTGTATGGTGTTATGTGCAGGTGTATGTCTTAATGTATCTCTGTGTGGTATTGTGAGCAGGTGTATGTCTTAATGTATCTCTGTATGGTATTGTGTGCAGGTGTATGTCTTAATGTATCTCTGTATGGTATTGTGTGCAGGTGTATGCCTTAATGTATCTCGATACGGTATTGTGAGCAGGTCCACGGTTAATTTATTTCGATACGCTATGGTGACTATGTATTGTGTCAAATAATGTATATTTAAAAAATGACGTCACTTCTTTGATTTCTGACCTAAGATCAAAAAGGGAGAGCTTTTCTCCTATTATATTTAGTCTCTGAATGATTTAGAAAACAATTTGCGGGAAACCAATACTGGGTAAAGGAGTTACTGTTCATGAGGATCTAGCAATCGATTTCCACGGTATGAGAATCACTTAATACGGATGACACTAGTGTACGTTATATAAAATATATATAACAAATGAGAACAAGGGTGGAAACATATCTTGTAATGCACCTATATAAATGTGGCGATAGGTTAAAGGTGGAGTTTACTCGTCACCAGACACGAAAACTCTGCTACATCATTTGTTTTTAACAGATATACTAGTTTACTCTTTTCAGATCTATTGACATGTAGTGTATATGTTTTACATACATATCTCTATAAGTTGTATAGCTCCATAGTTAATGATCCCATGTGACTCTGTTATTACGTGGAGACATACTACCACACTTTGATAATACACTTATACATGTATTTCTTTCTAATTACAGGGTGTATTGCTTCAAGTACGCCGTCAGATCCATACCCAGGAGGATGCGAATTCCGTATGATAACGGGTAAATATGTCCATGGTATGGTGATCAATTGAAATATTCGTATTTTACAAACATAACAATGAAAACAAACTATCTAAAGTTTTCGAGGTATACTTGCCAGACCTTGTAAACTCTATGTTGTACGAGTGTGACGACATCCCGCGATTATTGCCATATATGGTAGCGGCAGGGGTCTGGTAGATAGATTTGTTATTTGTAATGGAATTACCCGAAGCAGTGAGAGATGTTATATCATGACTCCGGGGCTCGGTTTGTACTGTCTCATTACCTGCCTGTAGATACCGTGACTCCGGACCTCGGTTTATACTGTGTAAGTGTAAACCGTGACTCTGGGCCTCCGTTTGTACTGTCTCATTACGTTCCATTGTATATCGTTACTTTGTGCCTCGGTTTGTCCTGTCTCATCAGGTGTCAGTGTATACCGTGACTCTGGACCTCGGTTTGTACTATCTCATTACATGACAGTGTATATCGTGACTCTGGGCCTCGGTTTTCACTTTTCACTGTCTCATTACATGCCAGTGTATACAGTAATTCTCGGCCTCTGTTTATAGTCTCAATACGTGCCAGTTTATATCGTGACTTTGGGCCTCGGTTTATACTGTCTTATTACGTATCAGTGGATACCGTGTCTCTGGGCCTCAGTTTATATTGTCTCATTACGTATCAGTGGATACCGTGCCTCTGGCCCTCGGTTTATACTGTCTCATTACGTGCAAGTGTATGCCGTGCCTCTTGGCCTCGGTTTATACTGTCTCATTACGTGCCGGTGTATACCGTGACTCTTGGCATAAGTTTGTACTGTCTCATTATGTGCCAGTTTGTGCCGTGGCTCTGCGTCTCGGTTTGTATTGTTTCATTAAGTGCCAGTGTATACCGTGACTCTGAGCCTCGGTTTGTGGTCTTATTACTTGCTCGTGCGTATTGTGAGTCTGATCTTCGGTTTGTACTGTTTCATGACGTGCCAGTGTATGTCGTGACTCTGGGCCTCGGTTTGTAAGATCTCATCACGCCCCCCCCCCCCCCCTTCCATTCCTGCTTTCGATATTTCTGAACCTCAAGTTATTCAAACTATTTCTACTACTGTATAATTAGGTATGGCTTTAGTTTAATCAAATTTCTCATACATTTCATTCTATTGAACTTTATACAGGCAAACGAAGAGGTATGTGTGGAGAACACGGTACCGGAAGGTGGGGTTAATGCTTGGTACTTGTTGTCCAGGTACCTATGGCAAGAGATGCCAACACAGTAAGACTTTATTCATTCTATAATGTCATATTAAGTTAATGTATGGAATACATGTAAATATCAATCCTGGTACCTATGGCGGCACAATACAGAAAGGTCAGAGTCCGGCGCCATAAACTGAGAATATACTTAAGTCATAATTTCATATTCTTCTGTTCATCAATGAATTAATAACTGGGATTTGGATTTTATTTAGTTTTATTCTATTGATAAATAGAATTGAAACCATTCTACATTCGAATTTATTTAAACATTTAATAATGGAATAAATTAAAATGAAATATTTGACTTAAGTATACATGTATTCTCAGTTTATGGCGCCGGACCCAAGCTCATTCTAAGACGTAAGACGTAATCTGTAAGGATTAATTAATTAATTCACGTATATGGTGACGGCATCTGTCTGGTGCATTGCATACAAATTTTACCTTTGCAACGGACCCATCCAATGCAGTGAGTGATGTTTTACGTGTCACGCCCACCATGACACGGGGCCCGGGTTTTTACTATTTCATTCGAAAGACAGAACACCGGTGTGCCAACAGAGGAAGTCGAACCCAGGACCTTTCGGTCACAAATCGAGCTCCTCATCCACTTGGCCACACCGGCTTCGTGCTGTAAGGAACATATCTAAATACCTATACTGGTACCTATGGCGGCACAACACAGAGATCATGGTCCGACGCCATACACTGACAAAATACTTAAATCATAATTTCAAATTTTTATGTTCAGCAATGAATTGATAACGAATTCGGATTTTTTTTTATAATTTTATTCTATCGGTAAATAGATTTAAACCAGTATGCATGACAATTTATTTGATCGTTTGATAATGGAGTAAATTAAAATGAAATAATTGACTTAAGTATTTTCTCAGTTTATGGGGTTCCTTCTAAGACGTTGTAGTTATCATAATTGTCCGTACTTCATATATTTACAGCAATTGTAGTGTAGACTAACATATTTCTGGTATCAAGAGACAATACATGAATATTTTGTTAAAAAATTACTGGGTTAAAATGTCTTGCCGACCAGTTCAATCAGAAATGGAATAGAGATATTCTTTATTCACCAAATAGAATTGATTAAAAAAAAATAAATAAAATAAAAAATAAAAAGATAAAAATAAAAGAAAAGAAAAAGAAATATATGATTATGCTACTCTATATTTGTAATTTGTAATCTTTGCCATTATGAGAAAGGAGATGAGTTCCATTGTTCATATAAATGTAAATATGCTTATTTAAATAATTACAGAAAAATTCTACCAAGATACTGCTATGTGAGACCTAATATTTATAATGTTTATGCTTTGTTTAATACAATATGATAGAAAACTGCTCGGCAAATTTATTGATACTGCTAATAAGAGAGCCAATTACGCAGGTTAATGTGGTTTAAACTGTGTTTATTTGTAATATATACATTAAATTAATAGATAGTACATTTGAGTAAAGAATTTGACAACAAAAAATATCTTATACAAAGTCATCTCCTTTTTAAATAAGTAAATTTACGTATAATGATGGCCAAAGTATGTATATGTTTAAACCAGAATAGTGTATATGTACTAAAGTAAAAAAAATAATGGTCAAATTGTCGAGGCGATCTGCCCCTTTCTTAGGACAAAACAATATAAAAACTACATGGATAGAATTTGAGAAAAGAGAGCTATATACAAAGCACTGGTCTAGTTATGTTGTGATATCGGGCGTCAGCTACATTTTGCGTGTTTGTAGTTCGCTCTCCAAATGTAAAATGACCAGGCTTTTATCCGATATCGTGGTCATAGGGGAATAGGGCGACACCTAGTGTTGCGGTTTGCGTTGACCCATTCATGTTGCACTATGACTAAGTGAAATAAGAGAATGCTGAGAGTTGAAAGTAGAATGAGAAAGGATAAATGAATGAGAAAACACACAGAAGATAAATAAATAAATAAATAGATTAAGAAAAAAAGGGGGGGGGGCAGTAAGCACAAAGTCAACAGGACAGGTGTTTAATATTTTGTGTTCATTTGGTAGACATCCATCAGTTTGTTAAAACCATTAGGTTCTACTGTCTTAAGTGCAAGTTGCCAAAAGTTTTCTTTGGCAACTCTTTCTTCTGTCGTCCACATAATGTTATGGTCTATGGCCACAACCATCATATCCTCCCAACAGTGATCAACCTTGTTAAAAAGCTTACCCACAGGTAAATGCATTTTTAGTGGTGATGGACGACCTGTGTTTATTTACTCGTATGTTGAGCGCAACCTCTGTTACCCCGACATATTGTTTATAACACTCTGATTGATGAGGGCACTTTAGATTACCTTTGCCCTGCAAATTGTAGGCCAGGTCAATTTTATTTGCTTCCCAAAATCCACAAAAAAGACATTCCTGGCCGTCCCATCGTCAGTGCTATTGGTCATCCCACTGAGAAAATATCACAATTCCTAGACTAGAATCTGCGTCCACTCGTTGTGCAGTTACCATCATATCTCAAAGACACAACGGATTACATTAATAAAACACCCAGTAGTACCACCCAGCACCCTCCTTGTAACCATGGATGTCACCTCTTTGTATACCAATATCCCTCACGACGAAGGGATAGAAGCTTGCAGAAAAGTGTGGGATTCGAGGCAAAACAAAAAGCCCTCCACCGAGTCTTTGGTAAATTTCCTTGAACACAAACTCAAACCTAACAATTTCATGTTCAATGGAGAACATTACTTCCAAATCAATGGTACATTCATAGGGACCGAGATGGCGCCCTCATATGCCAACATCTTCATGGGTGAGTTAGACAAAAGCCTTCTCGACCAAGCCCCATTCAAACCTATGAGTTGGCTTCGTTTTATTGATGACATTTAAATGAAATGGACAGCTGGTAGAGAGAATCTGGATGAACTCATTAATTTTGCGAACAAGTTTCATCCTTCCATAAAGTTCACGGTTGATATTTCTGACACCACTAATGTCTTCTTGGATACTAGATCCACTCTCCTGAACGGAAATATAACCTTTGATCTTTACACTAAGCCCACCGATTCTCACCTCTACCTTAGGCCCGATAGTTGTCATCCTCCACATGTCTTCAAAGGCATCCCGAAAAGTCTAGCCATTAGAGTACGGCGAATTTGCTCGACCGATGACTTGTATCGTACCAGGAGCTCGGAACTCAAACAGAGACTTTGCCACAGAGGCTATATTAGTCCATTTGTAGAACAACTTTCCTCGAATACAAGATCAATGACGCTGCACCGAGAATACCATTGGTCACCACCTTCCATCCATCCCTATTAGGCCTTTCGTCCATTCTACAGAAGCACTTCCCTACTCTCAACAAATCCAAGCGTATGGCTAAGGTCATTCCATCGCCCCCAATGTTCGCCTACAGAAAGCCGAAAAGCATTAAAGGTCATATAGTCAAATCCAGGCTTGACAATCCACCACCTGTTGGTTCATTCACAACCTGCAACAACAAACGCTGCAAACTTTGTACCCAGTCACAAACCACCTCTGCCTTCAGTAACTCCATTACAGGACACGAGTACAAAATTTTGGAAAAGCTCTCTTGCAAATCCGAAAATATGGTGTACCTAATCACATGCAGAGTGTGTAAGAAACAATGTGTCGAGGGAAACAGAGGATGCGCTCAACATGCGAGTAAATAACCACAGGTCGTCCATCACCACTAAAAAATGCATTTACCTGTGGGTAAGCATTTTAACAATGTTGATCACTGTTGGGAGGATATGATAGTTGTGGCCATAGACCATAACATTATGTGGACGACAGAAAAAAGAGTTGCCAAAGAAAACTTTTGGCAACTTGCGCTTAAGACAGTAGAACCTAATGGTCTTAACAAACCGATGGATGTCTACCAAATGAACACAAAATATTAAACACCTGTCCTGTTGACTTTGTGCTTACAACCCCCCCCCTTTTTTTTTTCTTAATCTATTTATTTATTTATTTATTTCCTCTGTGTATTCTCATTCATTTTATCCTTTCTCATTCTACTTTCAACTCTCAGTATTCTCTCATTTCACTTTGTCATATTATATGACATAATTTGTAAGACAATATGGCGATAAAGGTGATAAAGGTGAGTTAAATTAAATTCATGTACTTTTCGGAATATTTCTTCGTTATCTTCGTCTTTGTACCATCGACAACCCCCAAGTAGAATATCAATATTATATGCAACATTAATTGTATATATAATTAAATTTCTAATATGATTGTAATTATGACATTGTAAAAGGTAATGATATGCATCTTCTCTGAATCCACAAAGACATTTATCAACATCTGATATATAGTTTGCGTATAAGTAGGCATTAACTTAACTCTAATTTAAATTAAGTCCAGTATGTAGTACTCATAGTTTCCTTTTGCCATAATTGAAATGTTTTGGAGGAGTGCTTTATCCGAATTCAGCATACACTTAGGTGAAATTGCAGGTAATTTACAATCAATTGTGATTATATTATCATGCTTTAAAATTTGAATTCACTTGGGGTGGGGTTAGTAAATAAAAAAATCAAAATAAGACAATGTTTTAAATTTTGTATTTTCCATCCCCAAGTAAATTAGATATTTTAAAACATGACAACATACTCTGTACATGTACATGTATTCAGATTGTATGTATTGTATTATATTCTTCTCTATAATACAAATGAACAAATCAAATGATAATAGATTCTAATAAAAGAAGAAAAAAAAACTGATATCTACTCTTAACTTTAAAAATATACTTTGATTTCTTATCATCGCAATTGTATACATGTAATTGAAACGTCAATATTTGTCTGTACTCACGTGCTTGTTATAATAATATTTGTCGGCAGACGCGTGCTTGTTGTGGAAATACATGTCGGCAGTCACGTGCTTGTTGCGGTAATATTTTTGATAGTCATGTGTTTGCTGTGGTAATATTTGTTGATAGTCACGTGCTTGTTCTGTGAATATTTTTGATAGTCACGTGCTTGTGATAATATATGTCGGCAGTCACGTGCTTGTTGTGGTAATATTTGTTAATCACGTGCTTGTTGTGGTAATATTTGTTGATAGTCACGTGCTTGTTTTGGTAACATTTGTTGATAGTCACGTGCTTGTTGTGGTAATATTTGTTGATCACGTGCTTGTTTTTGTAATATTTGTCGATAGTCACGTGCTTGTTTTGATAACATTGTTGATAGTCACGTGCTTGTTTTGGTAACATTAGTTGATAGTCACGTGCTTGTTTTGGTAACATTTGTTGATAGTCACGTGGTTGTTGTGGTAATATTTGTTGATAGTCACGTGCTTGTTTTGATAACATTGTTGATAGTCACGTGCTTGTTTTGGTAACATTTGTTGATAGTCACGTGCTTGTTTTGGTAACATTTGTTGATAGTCACGTGGTTGTTGTGGTAATATTTGTTGATAGTCACGTGCTTGTTATGATAACATTGTTGATAGTCACGTGCTTGTTGTGGTAACATTTGTTGATAGTCACGTGCTTGTTTTGGTAACATTTGTTGATAGTCACGTGCTTGTTGTGGTAATATTTGTTGATAGTCACGTGCTTCTTTTGATAACATTGTTGATAGTCACGTGCTTGTTTTAGTAACATTTGTTGATAGTCACGTGCTTGTTTTGGTAACATTTGTTGATAGTCACGTGCTTGTTGTGGTAATATTTGTTGATAGTCACGTGCTTGTTATGATAACATTGTTGATAGTCACGTGCTTGTTGTGGTAACATTTGTTGGTTGTCAAGTGCTTGTTTTAGTAACATTTGTTGATAGTCACGTGCTTGTTGTGGTAACATTTGTTGATAGTCACGTGCTTGTTGTGGTAATACTTGATCATTTCATTGCATTTTATGTTATATCACCATTCACTAACAAAGAGGCACGCGAAGGCAAATACGGTAATGTAATTATCACTGGATGGAAGAACAATCTAATTTAGTTATAAGTCTTGTTGTTAATGGATAGTTTTGTGTTATATACATTGATAAAATCAAATGTCAGTGTTGATAACGGATAGTTTTGTGTTATATACATAGTTATAATCATATGTCAGTGTGTTATATACATAGGTAAAATCATACGACAGTGTTGGTAGCGGATAGTTTTGTGTTTTATACATAGGTATAATCATATGTCAGTGTTGTTAACGGATAGTTTTGCGTTATATACATAGGTTACGATCATATGTCAGTGTTGATAACGGATAGTTTTGTATTATATACATAGGTGTAACCATGTGTCAGTGTTGATAACGGATAGTTGTGTGTTATATACATAGATATAATCATATGTCATGTGTGTTATATACATATGTATATTCAGATGTCAGTGTTGTTAACGGATATTTTTGTGTTATATACATTGGTAAATCATATGTCAGTGTGTTATATACATAGGTATAATCATATGTCAGTGTGTTATATTCATAGATATAATCATATGTCAGTGTTGATAACGGATAGTTCTGTGCTATATACATAGTTATTATCAGATGTCAGTGTTGTTAACGGATAGTTTTGTGTTATATACATAGTTATAAACATATATCATTGTGTTATATACATAGGTATAATCATATGTCAGCGTGTTATATACATAGTTATAATCATATGTCAGTGTGTTATATACATAGGTATAATTATATGTCAGTGTGGTTAACGGATAGTTTTGTGTTATATACTAAGTTATAATCATATGTCATTGTGGTTAACGGATAGTTTTGTGTTATATACATAGTTATAATCATATGTCAGTGTGTTATATACATAGGTAAAATCATATGACAGTGTTGATAACGGATAGTTTTGTGTTATATACATAGTTATAATCATATGTCATTGTTGATAACGGATATTTTTGTGTTATATTCATAGATATAATCATATGTCAGTGTTGATAACGGATAGTTTTGTGTTATATACATATACCTCAGTATAATATACCTATATACGTTTATGTAGATATATTATACTGAGGTAGATGTTATAGTTTGTGTAGATATATTATACTCAGGTAAATGTTATAGTTTATGTAGATATGTTATACTCAGCTAGATGTTATAGTATATGTAGATATATTATACTGAGGTAGATGTTATAGTTTATGTTAATATATTATACTGAAGTAGATGTTATAGTTTACGTAGATATATTATACTCAGGTAGATATTATAGTTTACGTAGATATATTATACTCAGGTAGATGTTATAGTTTATGTAGTTATATTATATTCAGGTAGATGTTATATTTCATGCAGTATTCTATACTCGGGTAGATGTTATAGTTTATGTAGTATTCTATACTCAGGTAGATGTTATATTTTATGTGTATATATTATACTCAGATAGATGTTATAGTTTATGTAGATATATAATACTCAGGTGGATGTTATAGTTTGTGTAGATATATTATACTCAGGTAGATGTTATTGTTTATGGAGATATTCTATACTCGGGTAGATGTTATATTTTTTATGTGTATATATTATACTCATATAGATGTTATAGTTTATGTAGATATGTTATACTCAGGTAGATGTTATAGTTTATGTAGATATATTATACTCAGGTAGATGTTATTGTTTATGTAGATATATTATACTCAGGTAGATGTTATAGTTTATGTAGATATATTATACTCTGGTAGATATTATAGTTTATGTAGATATATTATACTCAGGTAGATGGTATAGTTTATATAGATATGTTATACTCAGGTAGATGTTATAGTTTATGTAGATGTATTATAATCAGGTAGATGTTATGGTTTATGTAGATATATTATACTCAGGTAGATGTTATAGTTTATGTAGATATATTATACTCAGGTAAATGTTACAGTTTATGGAGATATTCTATTCTCAGGTAGATGTTATAGTTTATGTAGATATGTTATACTCAGGTAGATGTTATAGTATATGTATATATATTATACTCAAATAGATGTTATAGTTTATGTAGATATATTATACTTAGGTAGATGTTATAGTTTGTGTAGATATGTTATACTCAGGTAGATATTATAGTTTATGTAGATATATTATTCTCATGTATGTATTATAGTTTATGTAGATATATTATTCTCATGTATATATTATAGTTTATGTAGATATATTATTATCATGTATATATTATAGTTTATGTAGATATATTATTTTCATGTATATATTATAGTTTATGTAGATATATTAGTCTCATACTTATATATATTATAGTGAGCTATAGTAGTAGTAGTAGTAGTAGTAGTAGTAGTAGTAGTAGTAGTAGCAGTAATAGTGGCTGTAGTAGTAGTAGTAGTAGTAGTAGTAGTAGTAGTAGTAGTAATAATAGTGGCTGTAGTAGTAGTAGTAGTAGTAGTAGTGGCTGTAGTAGTAGTAGTAGTAATAGTGGCTGTAGTAGTAGTAGTAGTAGTAGTAGTAGTAGTAGTAGTAGTAGTAGTGGCTGTAGTAGTAGTAGTAGTAATAGTGGCTGTAGTAGTAGTAGTGGTAGTAGTAGTAGTAGTAGTAGTAGTAGTAGTAGTAGTAGTAGTAGTAGTAGCGGTAGTAGTTGCTTTCAACCAAATCTCGGTCAGATCACTGGTCTGATATATCTACCTGCCATAGAATGACTCTTTGCAATCTGGGTTTCGAACCTACGGTACTTGATCTGTATCATTAGTGTTCTCGTGTCTGGTCTGTATCATTAGTGTTCTCGTGTCTGGTCTGTATCATAAGTGTTCTCGTGTCTGGTCTGTATCATTAGTGTTCTCGTTTTTGGTCTGTATCATTAGTGTTCTCGTTTTTGGTCTGTATCATTAGTGTTCTCGTTTTTCGTCTGTATCATTAGTGTTCTCGTGTCTGGTCTGTATCATTAGTGTTCTCGTTTTTCGTCTATATCATTAGTGTTCTCGTGTCTGGTCTGTATCATTAGTGTTCTCGTGTCTGGTTTGTATCATTAGTGATCTCGTTTTTGGTCTGTATCATTAGTGTTCTCGTTTTTGGTCTGTGTCATTAGTGTTCTCGTTTTTGGTCTGTATCATTAGTGTTCTCGTTTTTGGTCCTTATATTTAGTATTCTCGTTTCTAGTCCCTATCATTGGGATTCTCGTTTCTAGTCCCTATCATTGGTGTTCTCGTTTCAGCTCTGTTCCTCGCGCCATCCTGACACTACATGTAGATTTACATTACAGACCAGTAGCATAAGAACACATTCTTGTTATATACTCAAGTACATTTTCATTAAGCGCCTATAGTACGGGCCTTCACTTGCTCTCATAGAATGTATTCTATTTTTCAGGTTGTTTTGATTGTCAACGCTTCAAGAAAATAGAAGAAAAGTTGACATTAATGGAAGGCAATGTTACAATGATGGTAAGTCTGTAATGCAGATAATGACATGTAATGAGTATATAATAAGATACTTGTATAATGATTTTCAGAAAAAAAAGGGAGGGGTGTTTGTTGGTTGGCTTCTTGGTTTGTTTGTTGTTGTTGTTTTTTTAATTTGTTGGTTTTTTTCATATAAACCATTGCTATTTCCCACAGAGTGACCAAAGTGCAGCTACTGAAACGTGTGCACCAGGAACTAAGGGACCAATGGGTTATGAAGGAGCTAAAGGATACAAAGGGCAGAAAGGTGAGCCTGGACTCCAAGGATCTCCGGGTGTTGAAGGAAGACCTGGCAGAAGAGGACCACAAGGTCCTCAGGGGCCTCCTGGCAAACCAGGTAAATGGTATTCTTATTATCACAAGGTCCTCAGGGGCCTCCTGGCAAATCAGGTAAATGGTATTCTTATTACCACAAGGTCCTCAGTGGCCTCCTGGCAAACCAGGTAAATGGTATTCTTATTACCACAAGGTCCTCAGGGGTCTCCTGGCAAACCAGGTAAATGGTATTCTTATTATCACAAGGACCTCAGGGGCCTCCTGGCAAACCAGGTAAATGGTATTCTTATTACCACAAGGTCCTCAGGGGCCTCCTGGCAAACCAGGTAAATGGTATTCTTATTACAGCTGACTTAAACAGCCCTATTTCAGACTTGTTTCAAGTACTAAGGTTAAGTAATACACAGTCAGTAAAGCCGTATAGAATATCCAAAGTATATCCTCTTAAACACGGATCAGTTTTGTTTGATTCTCGTTTTATTTTGTAACGACATCTACCTAGTTCATCGCACAGAAAATTACATTTATGCAACGGACCCACCAAGAGCAGTGAGAACAGACCCACCAAGAGCAGTGAGAACAGACCCACCAAGACCTGCCAGGAGAGGGATCCTTTACGTGTCACGTCCAACGTGACACTGGGCCTCGGTTTTAACTGTGGTATGAATATGACAGAACACCTACCAGCCACACATGCCCTCGAACTCGGAACCTCTCGCTCATAAATAGAGCAGCTTACTGACAGTATACCTACCAGCCACACGTGGCATTCGATCCCAGAACTTCTCGGTCATGTATAGAACACCTTACTGACAGAACACCTACCAGTCACATGTGGCTCTCGATCCCAGAACCTCATGGTCACGAGTAGAGGACGTAACTGATAGAACACCTACCAGGCACATGTGGCACTCGATTCCAGAACTTCTCGGTCATGTGTAGAACACCTTACTGACGAAACACCTACCAGTCACATGTGGCATTCGATCTAAGAACATCTTGGTCACAAGTAGAGCACCTTACTGACAGAACACCTACCAGTAACATGTGGCACTCGATCACAGAACCTCTCGGTCACGAGTAGAGCACATTATTGACGGTACACCTAACTGTCACATGTGGCACTCGATCCCAGAACGTCTTGGTCACGAGTAAAGGACGTTACTGATAGAACACCTACCTGTCACATGTTGCACTCGATCCCAGAACATCTTGGTCACGAGTAGAGGACGTTACTGATAAAACACTTACCAGTCACATGTGGCACTCGATCCCAGAACTTCTCGGTCACGTGTAGAACACCTTACTGACAGAACACCTACCTGTCACATGTGGCACTCGATCTAAGAACCTCTTGGTCACGAGTAGAGGACGTTACTGATAGAACACCTACCTGCCACATGTGGCATTCGATCCCGGAACCTCTTGGTTACGAATAAAGCACCTTACTGACAGAACACCTACCAGTCACATGTGGCACTCGATCACAGAACCTTTTGGTCACGAGTAGAACACCTTACTGATAGAACACCTACCAGTCACATGTGGCACTCGATCACAGAACCTCTTGGTCACGAGTAGAGGACGTTACTGATAGAACACTTACCAGTCACATGCGGCACTCGATCCCAGAACTTCTCGGTCACGTGTAGAACACCTTACTGATAGAACACTTACCAGTCACATGTGGCACTCGATCCCAGAACTTCTCGGTCACGTGTAGAACACCTTACTGATAGAACACCTACCAGTCACATGTGGCACTCGATCTAAGAACCGCTTGGTCATGAGTAGAGGACGTTACTGATAGAACACCTAACTGCCACATGTGGCATTCGATCCTGGAACCTCTTGGTTACGAATAAAGCACCTTACTGACAGAACACCTACCAGTCACATGTGGTACTCGATCCCAGAACCTCTCGGTCAAGAGTTGAGCATCTTACTGACAGAACACCTACCAGTCACATGTGGCACTCGATCCCAGAACCTCTCGGTCACGAGTAGAGTACCTTACTGATTGAACCAAAATCCCGGTCAGGTAGCAGTCTTAACACAGATGATCATCTTCAGCGCCTTCCGGATGCCAGTGTGGCACAGTGGATGACGTGCTCGACTCATGACCTTAACGCCCCGGATTCGACTTCCGCCGTGGGCACACTGGAGCTCTGTCTTTCGGACAAGACAGGTCCCGTGTCACGGTAGACGTGGCACGTAAAAGATCCCTCACTGCTACAGGTGGGTCCGTGGCGAAGGTCTAAATTTCTATGCTATGAATCAGACAGATGCTGTTACTATATACGTGAAATAATCGTGGAGTGACGTAAAATAATAATCAATCAATCAGCGCTTACTCAAGATGGCTATATATCCCTTGTACCAAAAAAAACCCCCCAAAAGCCAAACAAACAAAAAAAAAAAAAAAACAGAAAAAAAAAAACAAACAAACCAAAAAATAAACCCCCCAAAAACAAAAACACTCCCCCCCCCAAAAAAAAACCAAAAAGAAATAAAAAAAACCCCCAAAAACAGAAAAACAAAACAAAAAAACAAAAAAACAAAAAACCAAAAAAACAAATGACCAATAACTAATTCATTATTAATAGCATGACTTTTCAACCGCACGAAACAATCCTGTATCAACTTATACATTATTTGATGTAACATTGTTCATTGTAGATCTATCTACTCAGTGGTTGTAAACTCAAATAAGGTTCAAAAGTAATGAAATAGTTCGTTTTACCAAGCATCTGTACTTAGTTAGGTTAAGAAAGTCCGTAGCTATGATGAGAGAAAGGACTTCTGCCCTGTGCCCCGGTACACATTGACTTGCAGTCAGAGAATTCTAACCGGCCCGGAAGTGTTCGATAGATGAAATTAAGATTAAGATTAAATAAACAGCGCACCAAACAGGTGCACCGCTGTAAAAATGATATAATACACATCTGGCGTTAAACGATCAATCAAATCCGACCGTCTATCCATCACTCAAAATATGAATCTTCTCATATTATCAGTAGTATTTGACTAAAGTAATATATGAGTAGATCTCTTCCGTTACACATCATATTGATTAGCATTAATAATCGAATGATTTTTTTTTTTTGCTTGTCTACACTTTATATTCCTTTATTTATTCATTTCTTCTTAAAGCATCTTTTATTGAAATCCTTTATTTGATTTTAAGTTTTGTACGCCATTTGATAAACTAATATCATTATTCATTTAAACTTTTGGACACCAGCATCTTGTGTCTGCCAAAGGGAGACAACTGCTGTGATCAATGTTACATCTCTGGTGATCTTCCATGGCTGAAGAATATAATGAAAATTAAGATTAAAAATAAAAAAAACAAAACAAAACAAAAAAAAAAAACAAAAAAACAAAAAAAAAAGAAATAGAAAGAAAACATGTCATGCATAAATATTGACACAAAATTCGACTACTTACGAATGTAATGAGTGCAGGTGTGTGCAGGAGGGGTTATTTCCCTTACTCTGGGAATATATGCTGCTGTACAGTCCTGTGATTGAGGACAGAAAATGAAATTGTTACACGGGAATCGATTAAGGATGACACAGATTTCTCCACACTGTCGTGCTGAATCAGTTTTTGTGACCAACGTGTTCCTTGTAGAGGTTTCTATAATGAGATTGATAAATGAGATAAGGTAAAAGCTCAAACCATTGGTGATAGGGTGCATCATAGGGTGCATGTACTTTGACAGCTACTGTTAGTATGAAATTGACAGAAATTGACAAGACATACCCCTGTTACACTTTGTATAAAATTACCAGAAAGTGACACAGTATTACCCTGTTACACTTTGTATAGAATTACCAGAAAGTAACACGATATTCCCCTGTTACACTTTGTATAAAATTACCAGAAAGTGACACGATATTCCCCTGTTACACGTTGTATAAAATTACCAGAAAGTGACACGATATTCCCTGTTACACTTAATGTAAAATTACCAGAAAGTGACACGATATTCCCTGTTACACTTAATGTAAAATTAGCAGAAAGTGACACGATATTCCGTTGTGACTGTTAATACAAAAACTACCAGAATGTGTCAGGATACTTCCATTGTTACTATTAGCAAAAAGGTACCAGAAAGTGTCAGGATACTTCAATCGTTACTATTAGCATAAAGGTACCAGAAAGTGTCAGGATACTTCCATCGTTACTATTAGCATAAAGGTACCAGAAAGTGTCAGGATACTTCCATTGTTACAATTAGCAGAATGGTACCAGAAAGTTTAAATGATTATGAAATAGTCCTTACCTGTAGGATACGTTACTACGCATAAGGTAACAATGGCCACGGTAAGAAAGCGATGCATCTTGGTGAACGTCATGCTGTGGATCAGGTAAATATCTGTAGGTGTCTACATGTCATATAAATGTAATGTACATAATCGTACATAGATAATGAAACAAGTCATCTATAAATGAATGAATAGTTGAATAACAGAGACACTTAGGTGGAGGAAAGATAGATTAACTTTAGCTTTCACTTATCATGAAGTAAATATATTTGTATAGTCTATACTGTCACTTCTGTCTGTCTGAATGTGATTGGCGCTCTGTACTCTGTCTGGATGTGATGGGCGCTCTGTAACCTGTCTGGATGTGATTGGCACATGCGATCTCTCTGGACATTCTTAGTTCACTGTAATATTTCCGGATGTAATTGGCGCTCTGTACTTTTTCTGCATGTGATTGCCGCTCTTTGGTCTGTCTGGATGTGATAAGCGCTCTGTAATGTGTCTGGATGTGATTTGCACATGCAATCTCTCTGGATGTAATTAATTAGCTCACCGTAACCTGTTTAGGTATGATTGGCTCTCTGTGCTCTCTCTAGATGTGATTGATGCATTGTAATCTGTTTCGATGTGATTAGCTCGCCGTAATCTGTTTGGATGTAATTGGTGTTTTGTACTCTGTCCAGATGAGATTGGCGCTCTATTATCTATCCGGGTGTGATTGGCGTATTGTACTCTGTCTGGATGGGACCGGCTTTCTTACTCTGTGTGGATGTGATTAATGTACCGTAATCTGTTTGGATATGATTGACGCTCTGTACTTTGGATGTGATTGGCGTTCTGTACTCTGGATGTGATTGGCGCTCTGTACTGTGTGTGGATGTGATTGGCGCTCTGTACTTTGGATATGATTGGCGCTCTGTACTGTGTGTGGATGTGATTGGCGCTCTGTACTGTGTGTGGATGTGATTGGCGCTCTGTACTGTGTGTGGATGTGATTGGCGCTCTGTACTGTGTGTGGATATGATTGACGCTCTGTACTTTGGATATGACTGACGCTCTGTACTTTGGATATGATTGGCGCTCTGTACTGTGTGTGGATGTGATTGGCGCTCTGTACTGTGTGTGGATATGATTGACGCTCTGTACTTTGGATATGACTGACGCTCTGTACTTTGGATGTGATTGGGGCTCTGTACTGTGTGTGGATGTGATTGGCGCTCTGTACTCTGGATGTGATTGGCGCTCTGTACTTTGGATGTGATTGGCGCTCTGTACTTTGGATGTGATTGGCGCTCTGTACTGTTTGTGGATGTGATTGGCGCTCTGTACTGTGTGTGGATGTGATTGGCGCTCTGTACTGTGTGTGGATGTGATTGGCGCTCTGTAATGTGTGTGGATGTGATTGGCGCTCTGTACTGTGTGTGGATGTGATTAATGCACCATAATCTGTTTCGGTGTAATTGGTGCACTGTTCTCTGTCTGTAATTGATTGGCGCTCTCTATTTTGTCTGGATGGCGCTAGTGCTCTGTACTCCGTGTGGATGGGATTGATGCACCGTAATATGTTTGGCTGTGATTGGAGAATTGTACTCTTACTAGTTGTGATTGGCGCTATGTACCCTGTCTGGATGTGATTTGGCGCTCTGTCCTTTGTCTGGGTGTAATTGATATTGATACACTGTAGTCTGTCTGAATGTGATAGATGCACTGTACTCTGTCTGGATGTGATAGATGCACTGTAGTCTGTCTGGATGTGATATATGCACTGTAGTCTGTCTGCATGTGATCGATGCACTGTAGTCTGTCTGGATGTGATAGATGTGCTGTAGTCTGTCTGGATGTGATATATGCACTGTAGTGTGTCTGCATGTGATCGATGCACTGCAGTCTGTCTGGATGTAATAGATGCACTGTAGTCTGTCTGGATGTGATAGATGTGCTGTAGTCTGTCTGGATGTGAGAGATGCACTGTAGTCTGTCTGGATGTAATAGATGCACTGTAGTCTGTCTGGATGTGATAGATGAGCTGTAGTCTGTCTGGATGTGATAGATGCACTGTAGTCTGTCTGGATGTAATAGATGCACTGTAGTCTGTCTGGGTGTGATTGATGTGCTGTAGTCTGTCTGGATGTCATAGATGCACTGTAGTCTGTCTGGATGTGATAGATGCACTGTAGTCTCTCTGGATTTGATTGATGCACTGTAGTCTGTCTGGATGTGAATAGATGCACTGTAGTCTGTCTGGATGTGATAGATGCACTGTAGTCTGTCTGGATGTGATAGATGCACTGTAGTCTGTCTGGATGTAATTGATGCACTGTACTCTCTCTGGATTTGATTGATGCACTGTAGTCTGTCTGGATGTGACAGATGTGCTGTAGTCTGTCTGGATGTGATTGATGCACTGTAGTCTGTCTGGATGTGAACGATGCAATGTAGTCTGTCTGGATGTGAACGATGCACTGTCGTCTGTCTGGATGTTATCTATGCACTGTAGTCTGTCTGGATGTGATAGATGCACTGTACTCTCTCTGGATTTGATTGATGCACTGTAGTCTGTCTGGATGTGATTGATGCACTGTAGTCTGTCTGGATGTGATATATGTGCTGTAGTCTGTCTGGATGTGATTGATGCACTGTAGTCTGTCTGGATGTGATTGATGCACTGTAGTCTGTCTGGATGTGATTGATGCACTGTAGTCTGTCTGGATGTGATCGATGCACTGTGGTCTGTCTGGATGTGATAGATGTGCTGTAGTCTGTCTGGATGTGATAGATGCACTGTAGTCTGTCTGGATGTAATAGATGCACTGTAGTCTGTCTGGATGTTATCTATGCACTGTAGTCTGTCTGGATGTAATAGATGCACTGTAGTCTGTCTGGATGTGATCGATGCACTGTAGTCTGTCTGGATGTGATCGATGAACTGTAGTCTGTCTGCATGTGATTGATGCAATGTAGTCTGTCTGGATGTAATAGATGCAATGTAGTCTGTCTGGATGTGATAGATGCACTGTACTCTGTCTGGATGTGATATATGCACTGTAGTCTGTCTGGATGTGATCGATGCACTGTAGTCTGTCTGGATGTGATAGATGCACTGTAGTCTGTCTGGATGTGATAGATGCATTGTAGTCTGTCTGGATGTTATCTTTGCACTGTAGTCTGTCTGGATGTAATAGATGCACTGTGGTCTGTCTGGATGTGATCGATGCACTGTAGTCTGTCTGGCTGTGATCGATGCACTGTAGTCTGTCTGCATGTGATAGATGCAATGTACTCTGTCTGGATTTGATTGATACACTGTAGTCTGTCTGGATGTGATAGATGCACTGTAGTCTGTCTGGATGTGATTGATGCACTGTAGTCTCTCTGGATGTGATAGATGCACTGTAGTCTGTCTGGATGTGATAGATGCACTGTAGTCTGTCTGGATGTGATTGATGCACTGTAGTCTGTCTGGATGTGATAGATGCACTGTAGTCTGTCTGGATGTTATCTATGCACTGTAGTCTGTCTGGATGTGATAGATGCACTGTACTCTCTCTGGATTTGATTGATGCACTGTAGTCTGTCTGGATGTGATTGATGCACTGTAGTCTGTCTGGATGTGATAGATGCAATGTAGCCTGTCTGGATGTGAACGATGCACTGTCGTCTGTCTGGATGTTATCTATGCACTGTAGTCTGTCTGGATGTGATAGATGCACTGTACTCTCTCTGGATTTGATTGATGCACTGTCGTCTGTCTGGATGTGATTGATGCACTGTAGTCTGTCTGGATGTGATAGATGTGCTGTAGTCTGTCTGGATGTGATAGATGCACTGTAGTCTGTCTGGATGTGATTGATGCACTGTAGTCTGTCTGGATGTGATTGATGTGCTGTAGTCTGTCTGGATGTGATTGATGTGCTGTAGTCTGTCTGGATGTGATAGATGTGCTGTAGTCTGTCTGGATGTGATTGATGTGCTGTAGTCTGTCTGGATGTGATAGATGCACTGTAGTCTGTCTGGATGTGATAGATGCATGGTGGTCTGTCTGGATGTGATCGATGCACTGTAGTCTGTCTGGATGTGATTGATGCATTGTAGTCTGTTTGGATGTGATAGATGCACTGTAGTCTGTCTGGATGTGATAGATGTGCTGTACTCTGTCTGGATGTGATAGATGCACTGTAGTCTGTCTGAATGTGATAGATGTGCTGTAGTCTGTCTGGATGTAATAGATGCACTGTAGTCTGTCTGGATGTGATAGATGCACTGTAGTCTGTCTGGATGTGATTGATGCACTGTAGTCTGTCTGGATGTGATTGATGCACTGTAGTCTGTCTGGATGTGATTGATGTGCTGTAGTCTGTCTGGTTGTAATTGATGCACTGTAGTCTGTCTGGATGTGATAGATGCACTGTAGTCTGTCTGGATGTGATTGATGCACTGTAGTCTGTCTGGATGTGATAGATGCACTGTAGTCTGTCTGGATGTGATTGATGTGCTGTAGTCTGTCTGGTTGTAATTGATGCACTGTAGTCTGTCTGCATGTGATCGATGCACTGTAGTCTGTCTGGATGTGATAGATGTGCTGAAGTCTGTCTGGATGTGAACGATGCACTGTCGTCTGTCTGGATGTTATCTATGCACTGTAGTCTGTCTGGATGTGATAGATGCACTGTACTCTCTCTGGATTTGATTGATGCACTGTCGTCTGTCTGGATGTGATTGATGCACTGTAGTCTGTCTGGATGTGATAGATGTGCTGTGGTCTGTCTGGATGTGATTGATGCACTGTAGTCTGTCTGGATGTGATTGATGCACTGTAGTCTGTCTGGATGTGATTGATGCACTGTAGACTGTCTGGATGTGATTGATGTGCTGTAGTCTGTCTGGATGTGATAGATGTGCTGTAGTCTGTCTGGATGTGATTGATGTGATGTAGTCTGTCTGGATGTGATAGATGCAATGTAGTCTGTCTGGATGTGATAGATGCATGGTGGTCTGTCTGGATGTGATCGATGCACTGTAGTCTGTCTGGATGTGATTGATGCATTGTAGTCTGTTTGGATGTGATAGATGCACTGTAGTCTGTCTGGATGTGATAGATGTGCTGTACTCTGTCTGGATGTGATAGATGCACTGTAGTCTGTCTGAATGTGATAGATGTGCTGTAGTCTGTCTGGATGTAATAGATGCACTGTAGTCTGTCTGGATGTGATAGATGCACTGTAGTCTGTCTGGATGTGATTGATGCACTGTAGTCTGTCTGGATGTGATTGATGCACTGTAGTCTGTCTGGATGTGATTGATGTGCTGTAGTCTGTCTGGTTGTAATTGATGCACTGTAGTCTGTCTGGATGTGATAGATGCACTGTAGTCTGTCTGGATGTGATTGATGCACTGTAGTCTGTCTGGATGTGATAGATGCACTGTAGTCTGTCTGGATGTGATTGATGTGCTGTAGTCTGTCTGGTTGTAATTGATGCACTGTAGTCTGTCTGCATGTGATCGATGCACTGTAGTCTGTCTGGATGTGATAGATGTGCTGAAGTCTGTCTGGATGTGATTGATGCACTGTAGTCTGTCTGGATGTGATAGATGTGCTGTAGTCTGTCTGGATGTGATATATGCACTGTAGTCTGTCTGGATGTGATAGATACACTGTAGTCTGTCTGGATGTGATAGATGCACTGTAGTCTGTCTGGATGTGATAGATGCACTGTAGTCTGTCTGGATGTGATTGATGTGCTGTAGTCTGTCTGGATGTGATATATGCACCGTAGTCTGTCTGGATGTGATAGATGCACTGTAGTCTGTCTGGATGTGATAGATGCACTGTAGTCTGTCTGGATGTGATAGATGCACTGTAGTCTTTCTGGATGTGATTGATGTGCTGTAGTCTGTCTGGATGTGATAGATGCACTGTAGTCTGTCTGGATGTGATAGATGCAATGTAGTCTCTCTGGATGTGATAGATGCATTGTGCTCTGTCTGGATGTGATCGATGCACTGTAGTCTGTCTGGATGTGATTGATGCATTGTAGTCTTTCTGGATGTGATAGATGCACTGTAGTCTATCTGGTTGTAATTGATGCACTGTACTCTGTCTGGATGTGATTGATGTGCTGTTTTCTTTATGGATGTAACTGGAGCAGTATAATATTCATGGTTGTGATTGGCGCTCTGTACACTGTCTGGATATAATTGACTCAATGTAGTCTGTCTGGATGTGATTGATGCACTGTAGTCTGTCTGGATGTGATTGATGTGCTGTGCTCTGTCTGGATGTGATTGATGCACCATAATCTGTTTTTGATGTGATGGGCGCATGGTAATCTGTATGGATGTGGATGGTACCCTGTAATGTGACTGGGTTTGATTGGCGCTCTGTACTTTGATTAGATGTGATACATACATTGTATTCTGTCTGGTTGTGATTTGCGTTCTGTAATCTGTCCTGATGTGGCTGGGCACAGTAATCTGTGTGGACGTGATTGGAGCACGGTAATCTGTCTGAACTTGATAAGCGCACTTTAATCTGCCTGGAAGTGACCATTTGTAATCTGTCTAGATATATATCATTGGCGCTCTGTACTCTTGCATCGTGTAAATAGAACACTGAAATATGTGTGAATGTGATAGGCGCACTGTAATCTGTCTGAGCTTAATAGGCGCACTGTAATCTGTCTAAATGTGATTGAAACTCTGTAACATGTCTGGATGTCATTGGCCCTCTGTACTCTTGCATCGTGTGAACAGCGCACTGTAATATGTGTGGGTGCGATGGGAGCACTGCATTCTCCCTGATATATTGGCGCACTGTAATCAGTCTGGGTTGGATTAGCGCACTGTTATCTGTCGGAGTGTGATGTGTACACTGTAAAATGTCTAGATGTTATTGCACTCTGTAATCTGTCTGGATGTAATTGGTGCATTGTACTCTTTCTGGGTGTGATTAGCGTCTGAGAGTCTGAGTGTGATTGGTGCACTGTAAACCATCTGTATATGATTGGCGCTCTGTTATCTATCTGGATGCAATTGACATACTGTACTCTGAATGTGATTGGCGTAATGTAATCTGTATAGATGTAATTGGCGTCCTGTACTCTGTCTGGATGTGACGGGTGCCCTGTAGTCTGTCTGGATTTGATTGGAGCACTGTAAACAGTCTGGATGTGATTGGCGTTTTATAATTTATGTGGGTGTGATTGGTGCTCTGAAATATCTCTTGATTGGAATGGCACACTCCATTCCGTCAAAATCTGAATGATACACTGTGCTTTGTCTGGATTTGATTGGTGCACTACAATGGCTTGTTGTGAATGGTGCAATGTTATCTGTCTGTAATTCAATGGCGTTCTGTAATATCTGGATATCTGGTGCACTGTCACATATGGTTGTAAATGATGGATGAGAATTGTGAACGGTTATCTTTCTGGATGTGAATGGTGCACTGTTATCTGTCTTTAATTGCATGTAGCAATGTCATATCTGGATGTGAATGATGCACTATAATGTCTGGATGTGAATGATGCACTATAATGTCTGGATGGGAATGGTGCACGGTCACATATCGTTGTAAATGGTGCAATGTAATGTCTGGATGAGAATTGTGAACGGCTATCTGTCTGGATGTGAATGGTGCACTGTGATCTGTCTTTAATTGCATGTAGCAGTGTCATATCTGGATGTGAATGATGCACTATAATGTCTGGATGTGAATGATGCACTATAATGTCTGGATGTGAATGGTGCACTGTAATATGTCTTTAATTGCATGATGCAGTGTGATGTCTGAATATGAATGACGCACTATAATGTTTGGATGTGAATGACGCACCATAATGTCTGGATGTGAATGGTGCTATGTAATATCTGGATATGAATGTTATAATACACTTTGCTACATTTAAATGACACACTCTACTTAATCTAGATTTAAACAACTTTTTCATCTTTGCAAACGTAAGCAACATGCCAAAAAAAAAAAAGCCCAAAGTGAGGTCTTGCCGCAAGTAGGGGCCCTATATGAAGGATAGGGCCACAATTCTTTACGTTGCGTAAACTTGCACTTTTGATAAACGGAATGACCGGCACGATTCTACGCATTTTGGCATCAAATGCAGCAAATATCTAACATATATATAAACATTACGCAAACGATCGGCAGTAATAACTTACCCCCAATGTGTCATCTGAAGGCTGTACACACATTTTTTCTCTACCTGTGTCAAATTTACGGGTTAATTTATACGTAGTCTGAATCATCCACATGTTTGATTCTGCTACCAAAATGTATTACGCAAAACGTGTGGATGATTCAGACCACATATAAACAAACCGGAATCCAATGATACAGACATTGTTATTGACACAGATTGTGATAATCTAGTGCGAACGACGGTATCAGCCTTGTATCCATGTACTTGTACTTACATTGTATACGTAACTATTCCAGGTTTATCTATGTAATATTTCGAATTACAGGATTACCAGGACAAGATGGACAACCAGGCAAAGATGGCAACACTGGACAACGTGGACAAAAAGGTGTCCCTGGGTTTGACGGACCAAAAGGAGAGAGAGGGGAACGTGGTCGTCCCGGATCCCCGGGTTTACCTGGAGGAAAGGGTGTCCCTGGTGAACCAGGAAAATCACCTTTGTCATGTAAATCTATGTTAATATGTTTTACGATTCGCGAATTCCATTATAATAGAAAGTGAATTTTAATTATGAAGTCCTTATTATACAGGGAGCAATGTTTTGATTAATTTTCCTCAAATTCTTTTTATTGTCATGTATTCTATATCAATATTAAAAAAAAGTATTGTGTGTTATCCGTAACTGAGAATATAAAACCAAGCTTATAGTGGTAAAGTTACACAATTACACTTTGTACTTGTATTTTCGTATTGTTGTCATAATGCAATAACGACTTTGATTACAGTGACAGACATCAGTGCAATCAAGAAGAAAATTGAGGTATGTGTCTCGGCTCAAAGCTGCTTGCCTTAAACGTGTTCTGTTGTTACCTAAGCATCAAAGACAAGGTTCAAGATATTCTGTCAGCTTAACTTTTTCCTCCTAGACACCTCATCTCATTTCCTCCTAGACACCTCATCTCATTCCTGTTTTCCAATGGTCTATAGATGTTCATTTTGATACCGCAATGTAGATTTGTTTCATGTGATTTTTGAAATATTGCTTACATTCTGGATTACGATACTTTTTGTAATTTTTCAGTAATTTGATGGATATAATATACTTTCTATGTGTTATTTATCTGTACTTGATAATTTATCACTTGTGATTTAACTCTTCGTGTAGAGAGGTGAGTGATTATTCAGAAATAGAATTATTAAAACCTGCATGTATTTATCTAGGTGAAAGGAAATATCTGGTTATTGATTTCGAAATATCAACTTCATCGGTGATCTTTAATGCGTGCAGAAAGACCGTGGGTTAGTGAAAACTGTTGATTCTAACAAAAGAAGCCATAAGAGCGAACGACCGCCGTTGAACCGATTGAACTATATGTTCCAATGAGTTTCGAAGCAGGGGAGGTCGTCAAATGTCTTCCTGTACATGCAGTTGTTTGGCATGATTTACACGGCCTTCACATCTATACCAGGGATAGAAACGGGTCAAGGACTGATCTCTGGGGCATCCGCAAGTTACAGTTGCAAAAATCCTTTCTTTTCACATACATATCCTTACCCAAGTATATGCGTATCCTCTTACTCCACAATGATACAGTTTGTCCAGCAGTTGTTCAGTGACCATTGTCTTATCTAACTATATGCGAATCCTCTTACTTCATAATGCTACAGTTTGTCCAGCAGTCGTTCAGTGACCATTGTCTTATCTAACTGTATGCGTATCCTCTTACTCCATTATGCTACAGTTTGTCCAGCAGACGTTCAGTGACAATAGTCTTATCTAACTATATGCGTATCCTCTTACTCCATAATGCTACAGTTTGTCCAGCAGACGTTCAGTGACAATAGTCTTATCTAACAATATGCGTACCCTCTTACTTCATAATGCTACAGTTTGTCCAGCAGTCGTTCAGTGACAATTGTCTTATCTAACTATGTGCGTATCCTCTTACTTCATAATGATACAGTTTGTCCAGCAGTCGTTCAATGACAATAATCTTTTCAACAGAGAATTCTAAGTCGGTAATACAGCTACATTAATTACAATCGAATATTTTCTGTGTTTTTATTTTGGTTCTTGTTCTTCTAATATCTGCATATTCATGGCTGTGATGCTGAGTTAGAGCTTTCATTTTTGTACACAAATCTAATATCATTTCATCAATCTGGGTAGAGTTACCAAAGCCTACAATTTCTACAGTGAAGTTCTAGATTGGCGTAATCAGTTTGGTTTCAAGGGGTGGATTTTTACATGATCCATGGCGGTGGTCTTTTGGTACTGGATTGAAGCCAGTAAGGTGCTTGAATACTCCTTCACAGTGATTGATATCTAGTACTAAAGGTGTGATGCCCATGTCCAGGTTGGAGTGGTCGAGTATCTTGTGTAGTGAAAACTAATGAGAACTGTTGGTTCTGGATGGAAGCCTTGGTGAATAGGTCTCCGTTTTCCCCGTAAAATCGTAAACAGGAAACTGACCCTGTATAAGGATTACAAACAATAGTTGATAAAATTTAAAATGTCGAAAATAGTGCATATGTGAAAGACAAATATATAGGGGGAAATGCCAAGATTATATGAGACATTTTAAGAATATTGTGAAGATTACTTCCGCTCAGATGCCGTTGAATTGGTACAAACATATTTCTGTTTAAAACGTTTTAAAAGTAAAATTTTACAAGCTCCATCATAATATAACAACTTTAACATAACTTAGAATTTCACTCTACAATATCTGTCTAATATGTTTATATATTACCTTTGGTGGGGTGGTGGGGATGGGTTTCCAAGATTCGAATAATTATGCCCCCGGCTCGATAGATAGGGAGCATATATCTTTTTTTGGTCTGTCTGTTTTTTTGTCTGTCTGACAACTTAAACCTTGGCCAAAACTTTTGAACCCTGCGGGATAGAGACTTCATATTTCATATTTCTTACTCAACTAATGAATCTCTTTCAAATGACACCAATGTCGATGACCTTTTGCCATTGACAATGACCTTCACCCTAAAATACCTTTTGCTGACTTCGTTGCAATTAGGGGCATAGTGTTTCACAAACATATTTTTTTGTATGAAGTTATATGCACTCGTCTAGTTTTTATTATAAAGCCTTCTTGAATATAACTTTTATTACAACAAGGCATTTCATTACATGTTTGCTTACTTTAATACCGTAAACACTGTAAATTTATATTTAACTTGCTTAATGATAAACATTGTGATGTATGTATACAGTGTTGGTTCAGATTCATATATATATATATATATATATACAGTGCTTTATTTTCCTCTGTATATGAGGCCATTCATGGCGGGTGTGGCTAGCCAGTCCGGAGACGCTTACTACTCCTGGTCTCACCTCTGAGTATTAGGGGTCCGTGTGAAGCACGGCATGTACCGCCACTATGCACGTGCTACACTAGCGTAAAACAGCAAGAAAACAACATTTTATGGAAGAGTACAAAAATATACACAGTCCAATTAAAGATGCATAAATTAATCGCAAAGATGCTTGGGCGTTCGATGTTCTTCATTATTATAACTATGCACCTGCCCTGGACTATTCTAATTTTATGACAGGCATGATTAATTCAACAAGACATATTTTCGAAAAACTGAAAATTGAACATCATATACCATAAATAAAAGCATTGGAATCAAACAACGATTTTAGAATCTTGTAGAGGTATATTCGATCTTTAGATATTCAGATGAGAGATTAAAACCTAGGTACCAAAGTCATAGTTAATGGTAAATGTTGGCATGCAATAAAAATCTCGTTCCTTTTAAAAAGTCTTTATACTTCTTCAGCGAGTATTTTCTCTAGATTTACCTAAATATTCTTCGTAATTGCAGCTTATCCAGTCACTTCCAAATTCCAAAGGAGTTCCAGGGGACCCTGGACGAAAAGGATCTCGTGGATTACAAGGTCCAAAAGGACAAAAAGGAGACAATGGATCCTCTGGATATACTGGAAAGAAGGGGGAAAGGGGCCAAAAAGGAGAAATGGGATTAATAGGTCAGCCCGGAATTATCTATTGCTTAGTTTTGATTTATGCCATTGACGGATTATGACTGCGGTTGCGATGAATATTAGCTGATTATCCATGACATCGGTGCCACCGACCATACAGTTCCACTTGACTTGACGAAATTTCTATGCTTATAAAAATAACATGAGCCTGTAATCTTACCTATCTTGATGAAATTGAGTTTAACTGCAAAGGTCTACGTTGGCAAACCACACATTTGTCAAGTGTATGACTTTCCGTTACAAAGGTCAAATTGTGAAGTATATACCAGACAGAACCTCATACGGATGAAATAATCCTCCTATATCGTTTAATTATGAACAATCAAATATAATTTATATGTGTGTTAGGGGTGTTATTGAAAATATCTATTTTCAGGACTAAGAGGTGACAAGGGAGAAAAAGGTATACAAGGATTACCAGGTATCAATGGTCAAAAAGGTCTTCCAGGATTCCCTGGTCTTGAGGGAATCAAAGGATCTCCAGGAAAATCTGGAAGGAATGGCATTAAGGGCGATAAAGGCCTCCCTGGTGACAAAGGAGCAAAGGGGGACATTGCAGCATTCCCATTCTCTGGTAAGTGAAGCGAGATGGCGATGATCCGGACATCCAGGGTCCAACAGGTACCTCGTCAGTATGCTGTGTGGTAAGTGAAGCGAGATGGCGATGATGCGGACATCCTGGGTGCAGCAGGTACCTCGTCAGTATGCTGTGTGGTAAGTGAAGCGAGATGGCGATGACACTGACATCCAGGATCCAACACGTACCTCGTCAGTATGCTGGCTGGTAAGTGAAGCGAGATGGCGATGACCCTGACATCCAGAGTCCAGCAAGTACCTCGTCAGTATGCTGTGTGGTAAGTGAAGCGAGATGGCAATGATGCGGACATCCAGGGTCCAGCATGTACCTCGTCAGTATGCTGTCTTGTAAGTGAAGCGAGATGGCGATGATTCGGACATCCAGGATCGAGCAGGTACCTCGTCAGTATGTTGTGTGGTAAGTGAAGCGAGATGGCGATGATGCGGACATCCAGGGTCCAGCATGTACCTCGTCAGTATGCTGTCATTTGGCTATTCTATTTAAATTAGATATCCTGTGCCGTGCTAATTAAAAATACCGCCCTGCTTGCGATGCTTCCGTTGTATACATTTTTGTACAAGTTTCTGTGTATTGCATCAGGCAAATGTCGTTACCATATAAATGCAATAATCGTGGTGTGACGTAAAACAGAAAACAACCAATGCAAATTAATTGTATTCAGCATTTTTGGACATTGATATATGATGAATTCATCTGATTTTTTTTTCACTTAAGCGTATATCACTGCATAAATCTTTGTGAGGTTTCTACTTGTTGCTGCATAGTATTTGAATTCTGTTTTTGGATTGAAAAACGTATCCATGCATTATAAGTGCACAACGATACAACAGCTCTATACATATTGCCTGTATGTCTGTCCTTCATAGTGACATAATACGTATAAACTGTCACTCAATTTACATCATAAATTACTTGATTGAATAAGTTTTTTAATTCATAGTTTGTATTGATTTTTGTTTTTTGCAGCAAGTGAAATCTTAGATTTAAAGAACAGAATAAAGGTGAGTCCGTCGCCTCTCAAATATGACTTGCGGAAATAGAAATTAAATACTAGATAAGTATTAAAACAAAGACAAAATGTAAAAAGCCTTTTATTGATTTCTTCATGCTTTTCGTAGAAATTGGAAGAAATGATGAAAATGTGTGGTGACCTCCTGGTGAAAAGTATCACCAACAGTTCTTCCTCAACAATGAAGACATCAGAGGAAACAACAACACCAGCTTTGTCGTCTACGGAACAAATAGCTTTTTACAAAACATTAAGTACTGAAGAAATCAACGGTTCTGGGGAGGCTGCAGATTTGACATTTGTATTGCCAACCCCAGCGTCGCTCGACACAGGTAAAACAATGATTCATAACGCGGCTATGCTAGAAATATAATAAACTGTTTCAAAATGAAATAATGGATGTTTTATAAATGGAAACATCCTATTAAACATTGTAGAGTAACATATCTGTATAATCCTAAAGCTGTACAAGAGATTTCAATTTAAAACTTAAATCGTATAGAAATCTTCATTGTTATAAGGGTTCATCAGAAAAGAATTATTCAATTAATCAGTCAATACGCATATGAAGAGTTTCATATAATGATAAGAATAAACAAATCATTTAAATAAAAGAGAGAGAGAGAGAGAGAGAGAGAGAGAGAGAGATGTGAATGTGTTGATATTCTATTTACGGTAACATACTTTCTCTCTCTAGATGTTTACAATTGTGAGAATACAGAAGACGTCACGGATTTAAAGAATTTTGATTGGATGTCTGACCCTCCTCCTTTACCTCCTTGGAAAAAGAATGTCATTTTGTCAGAACTTAAAAAACGAAATAGTAATTGTACAAAGAGCTGTTTAACATATGCAATATATTTTTATGAGAATACATCTTGATTCGGTATATTTTGAGAACTAGGTTAACTATATGTAACAGTCAACATATATATACAACTTAACATATGGTAGTCTCAATATAAATCTATTTAATTCTTTCCCTGATCATGTTACTGCACTTTAATAAATTACATGTATATTTTGTAAGATGATGTATGGTTAATTTTATCTTTCTATAAAACATACCAAAATATTATTCATCGGATATGTGCAAGTAGATGAGGCTAACAGCAAATGACTTAGGTTGGAAAGTGCGTTATTTTACATCTTTGCCTAAACATGATTGAAAATTACGCTGTGTAATTAGTTATTGTTATTACATATAACGCATCCAGTTTTGTAAAAAAAAATTAATCCATTAATATATACAAGCTCTTATTGAAAGAGAAAAGAGGAGTTACTGGCTTCCGATATGTGGCAGAAGTCACCATGGAGCTATACAATACATGAATATTAATAGTATACTAGCACATATAACACATTACAAAAATATTTGATTGTAGTGCAATTACGATACCGACTTAGGACGGTCATTTAATTTGACAAAAGCCAAACAAATGGTGTGTATAACCGGTTTACGGGCCCACCTTCCCACTCACCGTAACAGCAGAACAATCAAAGGATGTACATTTAAAAATTTATAAATAATCCTTCATGTAAAGAACAAGGGTCAACAGGTATTGCATATTGAGAGGTCATAAAAATATAAACACGTAAACACGTAAGGCATTGTAAAACACACAATGATATAAAAATATATGCGACATCAACATGATAAACCGTGCTCTGCCAGTCTGAAAGCGAGCTAAGACCATAGATCTGTAGAAGTCCCGACTAACAGTCAGAGGGGACAAGGTTCAGGGCCATGTCTCCTCTGGAAGAGGTTTGGACAAGGCCCGTCATATAGTCCCCACCGCTCTGTTAGCGTACAACGTTCAAGTAAATGTCTGTATGCAGTTTTATGGAATATAGTTAACCGTGATATGACTATGAAGTGCTATGCACGCGAGCTAACGTTTCTGGTTTGTAGTATCAATCCAGACCAAAGGAAAAGACAACATTTAGGACCTTAGCTTCTTAGGGGGAGGGGATAAAGGCTGTCATAATGTCCTCACCACACCCTGTCAGAGCGCAACACTCAACGAAAATGTGTGCATAATGCTGTAAAGAGGCCTAATACAAGACATGGTATTTACGATAATATCTGGGCCATACTGTCGATGACGACGGTATTAAACTATTTTTTTAAATCGGTGACATGAAAATTGAACCATTATGTCCAGTATTTTAAATCAGCGTAGACATCGGGATGAAAATTTCCGTCGGGCCAATCAGTTGAAACGATGGTGGATAGATGTTACAAATATATCTTTCAAGTACATAATTATTAAATTTTAACCTATCATCTAGGTATTTATATGTGTCATTGTCAAAATGTAATGTTGGTGAATAGAGAGTTTAGATTTAAAAACAAAAAAGATAGAGAAAAAAACCAGCAAAAACAAAAATAAAAAACACAAAAAGAGATTTGTCATAAAAAAAAACCATATTCGTATTCAGAATTTATTTGAATTGATAATAAATACAAAATGTGACAATGAAAGTAACTTGGCCGAGAACGGAAACTGCACATGAGAAATCATTATGAAAATGCCGACATATGTTTTTCAAATATGATGAATAAACACATTTTTAGCAAAAAAAAAAGTTGGGTTTTATTGGGGTTTTGGGGGGGTTGGGGTTGTGTGCTTTTGTGTGTGTGTGTGTGTGTGTGTGTGTGTGTGTGTGTGTGTGTGTGTGTGTGTGTGTGTGTGTGTGTGTGTGTGTGTGTGTGTTTGCGGGGTTTTTTTTTTTTTTTTTTTTTTGGTTTTTTGTTTTGCTTTTTAATATTCCATCCGTGTGAACGTGGATTTATCTTAGTTATATTCACAAACTTTACATTTTGTTGATAAAAGTGTTCGATTTATCATGGAGAGTTTTCGATTCACTGAATGCGGTTTTCGGTTAGTTTAGTGGATGTTACAGTTACGTCCTAGTGAATTGCATGGGTATTTAACGGGTGGATTGTAGAAGTTCAATCATTCGAATGCTTAAATACGGGCATTTCCTACGCTGCATTTCCAATGTCGGACCGCGATGCCGAAAAACTCTTTGCGGACGTACCAATGCAACATTTTAATAATAATTCCAAAGGAGAGATCTTAACAGTGTCCCACGCAGTCAGCTTATTTCATTCTGCCATTAGCAGTCGATTTGTGTCAATTTCGAAGCAGTTACTTTCCGAACAGAAAGTTAACGTACAAACACTCACAACAGAAAAGGATAAGTCGCAAAATTCAAAGGAGAAGGAAATCTCATTCAGTACGAACTTAACCAAGATTTACCTGAAGAACTCGAAAATTTGTCGGAAGTTCTGATCTCTAACCCGGAGGACAAACAAATGTCCGTTCGTTACGCGACAAGGTATCACGCAAGAATAAACTTTTTCGTATAGCGGACGCCAGTCCAGCAGGGTGGAAGACGGTAAAAGACGGTACAAGAATATGAATGCAACAACTATGCTTCAGATTCGAATTAGGAGTGCAGAGATCCCAGCTTTTCGTTGAAGCGCGGCCGGATTCCGGCGGCTACAGGCTCTGCTATCGTCAGTAATGCTATGGAAACGGGTATTTTGAATTTTAATTCTGTATCAAAAATTCAAGATGTATCTTCTGCTATTGCTTGGATTAAGCTGGTATTTTGAATCTTTGTCATTCAACATTATTTATGCAAGTTAATGAAGGTGCAATTAGAGTTTGTACTCAACCTGTAAGAAAGAAGAACCCATTTCACCCTGAGCATGCGCCAGTACATTTAGAGCATGTCCATCTTGAGTTGATTCTCTTGGTAAGATGCTAATTCGTTGTGTGAGGTGAGCTGTATATCCATGTGTTTACTAGGCTATGCTGGTATTCTTAGATTTTCAGAGTTGGTAAATATAAGAAGGACAGACATCTTATTTCAAAGCGATCATGTCTCCATTTTCATTCCAAGAAGCAAGACTGATAAACTCACACTTGGTACATATGTAAAAATTGCACAAACTCATAATACTACTTGTCCATATTCCATGCTAATAAACCGGGAATCGATTATTCTTCTGATGTATTCATATTTCCACAATTGACACATCTTAAAAAGTCCAAATCTTATAAATAAAGGTCAGTCACTAAGAAGATTTCACATACTCGTGCTAGAGAGCTTATTATGATGAAACGAGAAAGCATTGGATTAACTAGGTCTATGATTTGCATTCATAGTTTGAGATCGGGAGGGGCAACTGCTGTTGCTGCGGTTGGGATGAGTGATCGAATTTTTAAAAAGCATAGTAGATGGGCATCTGACAAGGCTTAAAATTGGTATGTTCATGAAAATATTCAGGATCTTTCAGTAACAAGTCAGGAATCTTAATGTATTTATGTCCGTTTATACGTTATTCTTCATCTTTATTGTTAGAATATTTGTTGAGCGCGTCGCTCCTCCATCTATCATATACTGTGTTTATTTATATCATAAATAATTTATATTCGTTTGAACAAAGCGAATTAGAATATATTGTACGTTGAAAAAGCCATATCCCAATTAAATCTTGCGAAGTCTCAAAGTGGCAAATACTGTCATTTTCATTTCATTTTTTATTTTCTGCATTTTCCAGAAAGCTGTTTAGGTTATATTGAACTTTCAAGTATAAATAACAAACGGATGATGAAGTTTTCACTGCGTTGACCTATATATACAGTCTAAGTCTAAATAATATGTTTGTATATCTCTAAGAATTCTGATGATTATATCTTAAAGAAATGAATAATAATAATAGTAATATGAAAATCCTTTAATCCTTTTATATATTTCAAATATAGCCAAATTCTGAGATATAATTGCATTGTCTTCTTCAGTTTGAGTCATACAATGCGAAAGGTTGTGCTTATATTTTTGACAATTGAAACAAAACATATAAATTCAAAAGAGTACTATTCAACGACCGGTATTCATCTTCCAGTCGGAATACTAGAGATTGGGTGATGATGATTTCAATGATAACAATTGCCAATCCCAAATGGGATGAGACCAGGTCGCCAGAAGAAATGACAGTCCCCTGCTGGCATGTTAAACCCGTCTTCAATGTTCCACACAAAACCTCTCATGTTAGATGGTAAAGTCATGTTCGTGTTTGTCAGATCGGTAAAAGGATATCATAGTGTATGGCTGGTTGTATTCCAAAACATATATGATATTTGATATATGATATGATGAGTAACTTTATACAGGTCACAATATCGCTGGATCGAGCACAAATCTCTCTCAGTAACGATTCTGTGCGTCCGATTTCTCTTGCCCTGTGTGAGTCACCTGGTCCTCAGAACAAATACTCATAAAAGGAACAAGCCCTGACACAGCGTAGAAATTGTGAAAGGAAGGGTTCTCGATTCTTTGGGAATGCCATGTATGTCCCGTCAGAAAGAGAGTGGGGTAAAACTGTTGATTTGTGTTTTTAAAAAACAGCATATGCATTATAGTAGTAACAAAATAATGTAAAATTATAGGTCTTCAACATACTTTGGATTTATTATAACTTGCCAAATCAAATAAGTTGTTTACATCAATTTTGTGTCAAAATAAGACGACGGTCTTTTTTATTTTGCTTAATATTAAATTGGTTATATAAAAATATTTTTGTTCAAAGAAACATCTGATATTGTAGAAAAAATGCAGTATAAAATTATGAACCACACATATAACTCATCTCTTTAAGAGCTGCCCTATCATTGTTTTAACAATTATTTGGGGGCAAAATAGGGTTAGGGGTTTGGGTAATAAAATCTTCTCTGTACGAAATATAACTTGGATACATACATATTTTGTTGTTGTTGTTGTTGTTGTTGTTGTTTATCAAGTACATATGGTAATGTAGAATGAAAATTAATCAAGATTTGCATATATTTTACATTATCAGCACTTTAAGTATCACATTTTAATGCATTTGTACTGGGGATAGTTTTAGCAACCAGTAATGCAAGACTGCCTTTTCTCTCATTACATATTTTAAATTGATACTGAACCATTCAGAAAAGATAATGTACTACAAATAAGAAGTGTTTATAATCTGCTGATTTAAACAAAAATGGCCGTGCAATGTAAACTAATAGATGATATGTTTGACCCAGAATTTATCAAAATATGAGTTAAGCATTTTAAGACAACCGAAAACAACTATGGGTAGATAATGTTTTAACACCACCAATTCATTTCTGACTTATATGTTCCTCAAAGCCGGCGTGGCCTAATGGTATCGCGCTCGGAAGGCCGGGGTTCTAGTACCGCTCTGGTCATGCCGGTGTCCTGTCTTTCGGATGATACAGTAAAATCCACGGCCCCGTGTCGTAGTATGCATGGCACGTTAAAGATCCCTCACTGCTTCGGGTGGGTCCGTTGCAAAGGTTAAAATTTGTATGCCCCACATCAGGCAGATACCAACAAAAATCAATCAATCAATCAATCAATATATGTTCCTCAAATAAAAAAAAAAGAATTTAAAAAAACACGTATGTTTCACTTGAATTTTCTTAGGGATGGATAACTCTTAAAACGCAATTGGCAGAAATGGTAATCAGGAAGGAAATTTGTGATATGGAATTAAGTTGAAATATCCATGTTTGTTATACAGGCCATCCCTATCGATAGCAAACAATACGTCTCGATATATAACTGAAATGTTGCCCTCTCATTTTTATGTGCAAGTTCTTTTTATGTGTATCTCGTTGGTGATTTGTGTCATACAGCTTTGTCAGATGCCTTCTGTTTTCTCTTTTTGATCTCAGGTTCAGCGGAGTTGTAGTAGATGTGGTAAATCTGAAAATTTGGATTAGTTTTGGACAGAACGTCGATCGTGTATTTCTATGTAATATTGAATTGAAATGCTAACGCACCCCCCACCCCCCACCCGCGCCCCAACACACACACACACAAACACAAATACACTCACACAAACCCCCCCCCCCCAAAATCCCCCAAAACAAACACGATTTTTTCAAAATATAGTGACATGATTCATTGTTTTTCAGATACCCTACCAAAATATATACATTGATTAAATATGCTATATTGAAAACAGTTATACAAACGTTTTGTAGAGAACAACATCTCGATCATAAACTTTTCGGTGTGATATATCCATTGTCCTCTTCCATTCTATATTGTGCAGTGGGGATAGGTGGGATAGTGTATACTGAGGGTATTGTCCCTGCCTTAAATGATACATCAGAAAAACCGCCATCCTTAACATCGCTTACATCAATTGCTTCAATATATCCGCCATCAATTGGGGAAGAGACGTAATCCACTGGGATTTGGTCGTATTCCTCGTCCTGATTAATGGTATCGTATACCTCTGGCGTCCCTTCTAATCCATCCCTATATCTGCCTGAGAGTGATGTACCTCTAGCATGATTTATTGTGAGATGATCTGGTAATGAAACTGGTTTCTTCTTAATACTACAAAGAATATATTTGTTTTTGAGACTAAAACAAAGAGATGATTCATTCATATAAATTAATCGACAACAAGTGAAATTACTACACAGATAGGACTTTAAAATTTGTTTCTGTTAAAGTTTGGTTAATGTGGATTTTAAGAGTTGAAGTATCTTTCAACTGTGTGTATGCAGTAATAGTTAATCAGACAGTTTATTGATGTTATAGGTACAACTTACCGACTACACGAAACGAAAATTATAACTGCAATAATGCATGCCACAAGTACTGCACATGGAATTCCAATAACTATACTTATATTATCTAAAAAGAGAACGTGAAAGGTAAAGATGATGGATAAATCCAAACCACAAGTCCAAAAATCATAAAACCAGAGGACATACAAAATCAGTGAAAATGAAAAACAAATGGAAAATAACAAAATATGTCTACTTGAAGAGCATATGTGAACCCCTGTGATGGAGTGAGATCAGGTGTTCGGGGAAGAATGAGCATCTCCAGCTTGCTAGCAACATCCGTCACATATACCCAGTAGAAAGAGTCAAATAGTGTAAATTCCATATGTATTTATATATGGAGAAGTCGAAGTAGGTAACCTTCTAGTAAGAAGGTGTCAAATCTGTGTAAAATGATCGGAATCGGTCTCAGTCCAGAATGTCATTTAAAAGTCTGGATAACGAGATATCATATGGAGTAATAGGAGTTTCGTAAGGACCGTAGAACTTTCTCAGTGACGTTGCTAGTCTAGCACATATACAACCCTGGTTGAGCAGCTTAACTGAAAGTCGCCTAGCCCTCAGAATAAAGTCATTGTAATTTGAACATGCTCTGGAATAACATATTAACTGAGATATGAATACGCCGTATGCGGGCGATGATGGAATGTTGCTACTTATGAAAGGAAAGTTTGTGATTGCGAAATTGAAATCGTCACGTTTGTCATAGAGTGAGGTGTTCAATTGACCATTAATGTCGAAAGACAACATAATATCTAAATACGAAGTAGAATTACTAGTTTCTGTGGTTTCTTTTACCTCCAGTTCACTTGGATAGATGATGCTAAGGTAATCCGCGAATGACGGATTATTAATTGAAAGCAAGTCATCTATATATCTGTAAGTAAAATTGAAGCCAAGAGCCAATGATCTGTCGAAATGTGAAATATGATTTATGTTTGTTCGTGTGTTTGGTTAATTTTAGTTTATGTTACGTAGGGATTAGTTCACGTAAATGGTAAACTACTTACCTGAACATTTTTACACAATCTTTGACATATGAACCGAAAAAACTTAAATCATCGACGAACCATTCAGTTATAGTGTCTTTTGTAACTAGGGACGTAAGTTAATACTGTCTTCCGAAAGACAGGACACCTGTGGGACTCGCACCATTCGGACATGTACCAAGCTATGGAATACCGGTCCCGACATGCTAATTGCTTTTTTTTCTGATTGCTAATTGCCAGTTGCTATTTGCTAATTGCCAGATACTATTTGCCAATTGCTAATTGTTATCTTTATTTATTTATTTATTTATTTTTTTTTTTATTTATTTATTTGTTGTTGTTGTTTTTTTTTTTTTTTTTTTTTTTTTTTTTTTGGCCAATTGCTAATTGTCAGTTGCTTTTGCTTATTGCCAATTGCAAATTGTCAATTGCTATTAGCTTGTTGTCAATTTTCATTTACTTATTTCAGTTATGCTGAAAAGCTGAACCTTGATTTTACCTCCATTTTTATTATTTTCATCTGTGCATGTTGGGCGTCATATTTTTGGGAATGCGATATGGATTGTATCGTTTTTGATAAGTTTTCATCTAGATACCAGGTCGAATATATATAAATGCAACACCGAAATACCTTTCATAAAAATGCATAGAAGTTATACGAATTGAAGTGTTGCTTTGTTATGCACTGTAGCACTCTACGCAAAATGGAACAGGAGGCCTATGTTTGGAATTTCCCAGACTTAAATAAGATCAATATATTCATAATTAATTAAAACATCGGGCATAGGGAAAGAAATGGAGTAATGACGTATTTTCAAACATTTCCGATCAAAACACCAACGCCGTGTTAACTGCAGGTATAGATAAATGCGAATTGCTATTAATAGGATGTATCATTACATGATGTATGCTGTTTTGTCAACAACAAGCCATATTCTAGTATGTGTGCGCAAACACGTGTCAATCTATCTATTTCATTATTCCTGGAAAAAATTTGTCTTAACACAAATGATGATCATCTTGTTTCCCACTACTTTCACGAGGAGTTTTCAATCAAAGAAATTACGGCAGCTTTGCCGTGTAGACATGGAATTTGTAAAAGGTAAGATCACTTATGATTTAAAGTATAGAATATGAAAATTAAAACATCATTAATATACAATAAAAGAAAACTATAGGTTTAATAGAGATACTCACAATAAAAAGGTGATAGATATTTAACAGAATATTATACTTAGATACTTTAGTTCAATTATCTCTTATAAATGTGTCTAAATTGCGTTCTGTCATGAAAGTGGTAACTAAGGTGACTATTATTTTAGAGCCCTATTTTAGAGTCCTATTTTCGACTCACTATCCTTTTCTTTTTAGAATCACTTTAATAACAATTTGAAAGTCACATGCACATCTACAATGTTAGAACTTCCGATTGTGCCTATTGTATAGCTCCACGGTGACTTCTGCCACATAACTGAGCCGGTAACTCATCATTTTTCTCTAATGTTACGATTCTGCCAATCACCGTTAAAGACATAGGCGTAGGAACCGGAGGCGGGGCTCGCCCCCTCCCCACTTACTTAACACGTGAATTTTTTTTCTGGAAAATTGGAAATGTTAACATAGATGGCGACCGCCTACATATTCATCAAAAATAATCTCTCTTTCACACACAAGCTCCGAATTTCTATTAGTAAGTGTGCTTTTTTGTATATGAAACGGTAGATGAACTCATTAAGTACCAAGAAAAATAGTTCATGATTTTTGCCCCCCCCCCCTTCCACCTCAGACGCAAAGGAGATGAGAGTGCATTTAATGACATTTTTATTCGATCCACTACGAAATCCAGCACACTGGTGAAACCACAGACATACATATATTGTGGAGAAGGATTCGACACAAGTATCACTTCAGAGTGTTATAAGGATTGTCCCCCTGGTCAGATTCCAGGGGGGCAATCAACTTTAGATCCAATTTTCCCCTTTATGTCTCATCAAAGTCTAGTAACAACATAGAATTAATCTCGTTCTTGAGAGATAAAATGTCAAGATGACAAGTGTTGAAATATATCACAATTTTACGCCCCAAATCAAAGGATTGGGGAAAATATCAATCGTTTTTTCCAGGTTTTTTTTTCAATTAACAAACTTAAACCTTTGTCAAAAAGTTTGAAATGCGAGAAATGGAAATCCATATTTTACATGCATACTCCTTCAGGTGTTACAAGGGGAGGGGCAGAGACTGTGTAGTGGTTAAAGACTCGGCTTGTGGTGCACAAAGTCCGGGGTTCGAATCCCCGGTTGCACCACTATGTTAAAGAGGTTGGTAACCTCCTCCCTCCATGTCGCGATATAACTAAAACAGTGTTGAACGTGAGGTTAAATACTAATCAACGAACCAACCAACAACTATCAATTATTACCAAGGCGGAGAGCTTGTGACAATTGTTCTAAAGACGACCTTTTCTTACTCTACACATTGCCGTCACGGCAAAACCGTACGAATGGACGCCATACTTCTCGGGGACTGGGTAAAAGAAAAAGAGACCGATTGTCAAGAAGGACTTACAAAACCTCAGGGCCAAATCGTGTTGTTCATGTCGACCAATATGATAAACTTGCGTCATTTGAAAGTAAGTACCGGACTTCCCTTTGGACTTCTTAGAATCTTTATTGCGTCATTTGGATTTTTCATTCTTGGTGCTATTGATGGTTTCAGCAGGAAAAGTATTGTGGCTAAAGGTAAAAACATCCGAAGTACCGAAGGGTAAACCCATATCTCTTTGTCCATGGAATAAAAGGAAAATATCGTGTATAGTAGCATATTCAGACCAATGCGAACCCCAATATAATCGAGGTTAGACCATGTACCCGGGAGGAGTAAGCGTCCCCTTACATGCAACACCCGACGCACATGTACAAGTCCTGCAACAATCTTTCAAGTCGAGGAGGTAAATAATAAATATACACGCAGGAACACACGACGGAGACAAGAACACGAGTCAAATTTTTCCATTGAAGGCAAGAAATGCTGCCTGAATAAAAATCCGGTGTCGGAAACGCACAAAACTAGGCAGCACCAACAGATACAGCGCCACTATTATGCACTTTTATTTAGAGTACGTCAGATCTATCAATGGCGTAGTTGCTGAGAACTGACGCCGGTACAGAAAAAATGCTAATGCTGGATGTACATGCTTCATCAAGAAATACAAAGCACTCACAGGCCATATATTGTTGTTCGCTCATTTCATAATCAAAGGATCGAGCGATGATTTTGGTGATTTGTACAGACACATTTCATTCAGAGATGGTTGGACATTTTTCACGACATGATGGCTGCAGACTTGTATAACCCAACTGATACCATAAAGTATCAGTTACTACAGTTCTGTTTCACAAGGTTATTAAGGATGGAGATTCATTAATTAGCCAGCAAGTGGATCCACCATACAGTTCGCAAAATGCAAGTACAAATTGTCCTGTCGGCCTACCAGAAGCATTGTATACTATACCATAGCTTCATGTCTTTTCTGACTGTAAAAGCATGACAAACATTGAACTTGTCTATACTTTAGATGAATCATTAAGTGTACCACCTTTGGAATATGGATGTGATAATGAATTTGCCGAGCTGTGTTTACGGATACTTTTTACAGAGGGCTTGAACCTCTCAGAGTCATTGTTTGACGCACTGGATATGTATGGAAAACTGTTAATCATGTTTGAAATGTAACTGCCTCTCAGATTATGGTTTACTTTTAAGTAAAGAACAATACACATTGCCAGTTTTAATCAACAATAAAACATCATCAAAATTTACAAAACTATATGTCCTGCTTCTTGCAAGAGGAATATAAAAGAATGATACTTGTAGGCGATTTCATCCTACTAATTTCTATCTTAATTTCAGTGATTCTGGAGAGAAAAAACTTTACAGCACAAGAATTGTAAAGTTTGCAGACAAAATATACATTAAACATGTAACTTAAACACTTAGCTGTACCTAGCTAACAGCATTCAAAGAAACTATTTTTTTATAAAAATTAACACAAAATATGTGAAGTGCTAATCTATGCCATAATTGTGTCACATTATAAAATCACAAGATGTATTCATCAAAAAATAAATGGAAACAAAGTCCAACTTGGGCAAATATTATAATGTCTTCACCCTATGATATCCCTTGCGATTTCAATCACCGATATAAGATTTATCTTGAAATGCATGTACAATTTATTTCAATTTAGAAATTGTTGCACTAATAGAGGTTATCAAAGTAAAAATAAATCAGGCCATTTTTAATGTCCTGTGTAGATTTTTAACCCCACCCCTATTTGGATCACATATTGTTACCAAATGTCGAGAAACACTAAGATACATTTTGAGGCGCAAGTTCGAAGAATAAAACACAGGACAAGGTATTGCATTGTTGAAAGAGTCTGCCCAGTAAACATAATAAAACAAACAAAAGGCCCAAGCAGGCCTTAAAAGAATGAAACACAAATCTGTGGGGTAATAAGAAAACACAAAAGATACATAGTAAACAGTCACTTTTCCAACGGAGACCGTATTTCCATACTTTTTTTTTTTTGTTGTATTCATCCATTAATGTAGGTTCAAGTAGTACACAGATTTCGGACAGAATCTCAGCATTAATTGTACCTTCATAAGTACACAAAAGGTACAGTACTGGATGACAGAGATGAAGAAGTCTTTCAACATCTACTTTAGCCCTAAAGTGTTCAAATCTCTTCATTTACGAGAGCAAAGTCTCCCCATGCACTTTTTACTGTTTTCAGTTGAATACCATCATTGGATGATGGCTCTATGAAGTATTTGATCAAGATATTCCCACAATGAACAGGAATTAAATTCTTTTCTTTATGTTTAAGCTCCTGAAGGAGTGACTCGTCAACTGCATTTGGTGGTTTTAATTCCATCTCCTCTCACACGACTTCTGTGTCCAACTGGGATATATAGTCACATGACCGTTGGTATGTTTCATTGAACACTACCAGTAGATAGAACAGTTTTTCATTCCTTTATCACACGAAATGCATTTTGTTTGTAAATACATTATGGTACACACACAAAAGTTTGGTCACAATGAATATATACACATATGAAACATAGTGCTTTGTCCTTCAACGTGCATAGGACAAGTTAATACCAAAGTTAAAGTATTCTTAAAAGAGATGTTTGTAAAACACTCAGGCCTCTTTCCTGATCACAACAGAATATCTTTGATCTGAATAAGGATCATCCTTGAGGGTCTACTCTGCACTGCACTCAATCCAGCCCTTGGCAATTTTAACTTTTGTAGGGGACCACAAGTATTTAATCCCTACCTTGTGTGGTCAGAATCTATCCACTTCTTTCAGAGAAAGTGTCAAAACTAGAGGAGTCCATACGGGACAAATACTCCCCGCAGCAACAAAGTTGTATAACAACAATTTTAAAAGGCCTCTTTATCACATGGGAAGTCTAGATGTATGGTAAATTGATTATAGGTAAATTTTTACCTTCTATACACTTTGACCTTGACTTTGTAGACATGACTGTGGACATGACGGTCCGGACAAGGATTTTTGCTATATGTGCACAGGTACATGTATACAACTAACATCAGTACTAAATGTAAAAAACGAAGAAGTACCGAAGGGTAAACCATATCTCACAGTCCATGGAATAAAGGGGACAATATCGTGTTTAGTGTCATATTCAGACAAATGCAAACCCCAATAAAATCGAGATGAGACCAGGTGCCCGGGTGGAGTAAGCGTCCCCTGGTTGCATGCAACATCCTTCGCAAAAGTCCTGCAATAGCCTTTAAAATCGAGGAGGTAAATACATAAATATACACGCATGAACACACAAAGGAGACAGGAACACGAAGTCAAATTTCCCATTCAAAGCAAGAAATGCTGCCTGCCTGAAATTCCGGTGTCGGAAACGCAGCTGAACAAATATCTGTATATACATGTATACACGTATTATGCCAAATAAAGTATAGTCAAAAAGTTAAGATTTTTACTTAGTATGGTCATGTCCTAAAATATCGATTATTATGTATCAAATTAAAATATAACTTGGTTATTGTATGTAATATGTGTATGGCTAATATAAAAAGTTGTTTTATGCAATTTGGGTCAATATAAAGTTCCGTTTCGGTGCCGTTCCGGTGTTTACCCTGCCGTTCCTGTGTTTAGGGTGCCGTTCCGATGTTCCGATTCACCACAATAATGGCAATAAATTGATCAGAGGAAATTAGCTTTATACTAACTTGAAACTGTGATGGATGCTGTAGATTCCACTCCAGCACGAGATTCACTGCCACTGGTACTGTTGGTCTCAGTCTGGCTCAAGTTAAAGTCAATAGATGTACATATTCCGCATTTTGGACAATATATGTATCAACTTTTCATTTTTAAGACATTGCGCGCATTTTGATTTTGACGTTTCGGACATGTGGAAAACTGTCGGCTTTCTATATCTTACGGACAATTTCCTGTGATATGTCAGTAAGCAAACGCTGGATCGGATTGGTCGAATTTAAGACAAGAAGAAGCAAATAGCAATTAGCAATTAGCATGTCGGGACCAAGCATATTACGGGCTCAGCTACCCAACTTACAGCAGGAACTAACTGGTGCTACGATGCTAACCACTTTGACACATATACAGTAACGTGCCATGGTAGACATTCAGGAACCCCTGAAATTCAGTTAAGAATGAAGTGAAGATGAGGTGAACACTTGCCGCCATGCTACTGGTGAACTACTAAGGTTGTAAGGTGTCAAATCACAAAAATTTCATTGCATTATTATTATTATTATTATTATTATTATTATTATTATTATTATTATTATTATTATTATTATTATTATCATTACTATTACTACTACTACCACTTCTACTAATACTATTGCTACTACTACTACTACTACTGCTACTACTACTACTACTACTGCTACTACTACTACTACTACTACTACTGCTACTACTACTACTACTACTACTACTACTAATAATAATAATAATAATAATAATAATAATAATAATAATAATAATAATAATAATAATACTTCTACTGCTGCTGTTGTTGTTGCTGCTGCTATTACTACCACTACTACTATTATCATTATTCATGTCATTATAGCTTAAAGGGTTATTATTTTGACCAAAAGAGAAAACAGAAGACATCTGACAAAGCTATATGGCACAAATATCCAAGAGCATGCACATAATACATGATAATAGAAAGATATACACAGAACAGAAAACGACATTACAAAAGTATTCAATTGTACTGCAATTACGATACCGACTTAGGACGATCAATTAAGGTAAGAAATGTCAATCATTTGGTGTGGTTAACCAATCAACGGGCGCCCACATCCGCCTCACCATACAAGCAGCACAATCAAAAGACACACATTTAAGATTTGAAAAATAATCCTCCATATACAGAACAAGGATTAACAGGTTTCCCGAGACGATATACTGATATCAAAAATATATAAGGCGACAAGAATATGAGTAAACCATGCTCTGCTAGTCTGTAAGCGAGATCAGATCCTTGATCCGTAAGAAAGTATATTTTTATACAGTTTTCAATCATGTTAAAGAATTTCGATTTTAAAATCTCAACATTTTCGTTGAGGTTCCAATTCACGATCTGTCATTTTCTATACGATCTGAACAAAGTGCTATAACTTCTCTTAGCATATTATGTTTTGTTTAGTTCCTATGATGGTATTTGGGCATTCCTTACCAGTTTGACATTAGAATAAGTAAGGTTCTGCTTGTCTACACTTACCAGAAAGCCACGATTTTTCTGTTGATTTCTGTGCACTATATACAGTAGTACTAAGTGTTGTGCTTCCTGTTGGCGGAGAACTTGACTGGATAGTCCCATCAAATGATCTGTTGCAGCCTATTGAGAGAATTAGCAGATACTAAATATATGCCATTGTTGTCTTTTTCTATATTTCAAATTTTGAATTTTAAAAGTGGTTCATATTTATTTGTAGTCAATTGCTTTACAAATGCATCTTGGTTATATATAAACCACAATATCAAATACAACATTTATTATATTTCTCACAAATTATATTCTGAAACTGTTTTCACATGTTTTACACTCATTAAAAAGATGGTAGAATTTTCTATTTTAATGTTTTGGATTTCATATTTTCATCCTAAAGCGTCACTGAAGAGATATAAGTTATCGAAATAGGCATATGGTGCAAGATATCAATATAAATGTGTTAGTTCTTATATTCATTATTTTCACCGGTTTGGTCGTTACTGGGGGACTGTATGGCATCTGTCTAGTGACGAGTGTTTTTGTAACTACTCGAAATTTACACTTCATGTATAGCAATCAAGTGTTAACACTATGCTAAACCTGAAGAGTATCTCACTCAGGAATAGCTTTATACTTAGTTGGATTCTCACTTTTAAATCAATTTGGTAATAACTGTTAATCGTATGTTTTTTATTATATTCTTCTGTTTACTTTTTCAGATTTTTATATTAATATCTATGCGTTTCTGTGGTGATTTCTGTAACTCGGCTTTTACATGTACATGTATGTTTTCCTCTCTACTTTGTTGAAAAGGAAATACACCGCAGGAATATATTTAATTTCATCCATTTAAATTTATTGGATACAATACAATTTCACAAAGTTCAGAACTTAAGAGTCAATTACCTCTGTGGATATATATTTTATTGTATCATTCACATAGGGATTTAGTGCCATGCCAATTATATGCACAATGTTGTAATGCCAGTACCTGATCGTAATAATTAATCATAAAGTTATATGTCTGTGTCTTAATAATATAAAAACACAAACAAACTGACAAATAGTATCAAAAAGTTAATTTTACCTTTTTTCTTACAAATGCAATATGATTATAACTTCCCCTTGTATCCTGATAGTGATATGATATACATCTGCATTAAAACTTCAACAGATTTAATACCGCAAAGAATTATCTTTGGTATTAGCGGAGATGAGTTGTGCAAATCCCCCACTATAATCAATGAATGATATGACATAGTACTACAGAGATGATAAAGTAGAGATCACACTTTTCTTGTTTGATGTCTATGTCCGTTAGGACTTTCAACATCTGAGTGAAATGTCTTTTCACTTGTCTTTGAAATTTGAGGTTAATATATTTAGATGCGACACAATATGTTGAGCGAACTTGTAATGCCCCATTTATATATAGGTCACACAAAGGCTGTACTTACTGGAATTTAGACAGGAACTGATTGAAACAACTTGTATGCTATCTAGAGCAATAACGTCATAAATCCCTGAACCTTTGTTTGCCTCTATGACAATCTGTAAGTAAAGGTGGGTTTATGTATTTTTCGTTTACAGCAATCGTTGTTTGCTTTATACCTTTTCTTTCAACAGGAGTGTTTCGTGAGAATCCACACATATAACTGATCTTTATTACCTGTAAGTCTTTTAAGACATAGATCACATATGCATGAAGAACAAATCTATCAAAGCGGCAATACATGAACTTGTGCATTGCAAAATGACGTAATGTAAAACACTATCATTGCAGATACCGTCCTCAGAAATACGCTACATCAAACCATAAACATTATGGAAGACAGTGTAGCAAATTCTAATATGAGATTAGTTGTCACCGGGTATCTGATCTCGCACCATTTTGGGGGTTATTTTCCTAAGTCTTGGTCTTTTTATTTTTCTAATTTGTTTCCGATTTTGCTGATTATTGGTGCTGTTAGTTTTGGACTACTGAGTGGGTGTTATCTATCATCTCAATATATGGTTATACACAACTACTGTAAAAACTAACCAAGACCGATTTCTGTAATAAATAAATATCAATGACTACTGGCATAGTGGCATCATTTTACCTTAGGTAGTAATTTTTATAATACTATTCAGCTAAAATACTTGTTACATACTTAGGTTAATTATGCTATACGACTAGAATAAGCAAATAACTCAGGTTATTAGTAATATAAAATGCGAAAGTATCTGGTGTCACATGACTATGGCACTAACAACAATGTACCATACTAGATATTCATATACCCCTGAAATTCAGAGGAGAAATTAGTTTCCCGGGAGGAATGAGGGTCTCCTGTAAGGCTAGCCACACGTGCCATATATGCTCTTACATACAGACGAAACAAATATAATTCAGCACTGTATATATATATAAACATTAATATGAAGAAACACTACAGACTATGCCACTGCTACATAACATCAAGACAAAGGGTATAATAACATCTAAGTCGAAGAATAAATCATTAACCAGTGAATTCTGTATTATATGTGATTTTCATGTGATCAGGTAAAGGAGAGCTCGCTTGACAGGGTGCTTATAGCTCTTGACCGAGATCTACTGTTGACTACCCTTGCGCTGAATATGATAAAAAATAAATGCAATGAAAGTTCCAATAGTTTCTCATCACCAACCTCGTCTACAGATTGTGGTATACTAACTGCACCACATATCCACCTCTCTCCGTGATCTCCTCTCCGTATCCATAGCAAGTTCCCACTTTGGCTATTTAGTACAGTCAAGTTTGAGATATGTGCTCCATACATATAATACCAGAACAACAGACATGTGTTTGTATCGACTGGTATGCCAATAGTGGCTTTGAAAGACGGTGCTGTTATATTGGTCTTGATATAGAACACTATAATATGAAGAGCAAAGTATAGATACGAGAAAGGCAAATATGTACTTAAGAAGGGCATTCATATTATTTTTAAGGTGTCTTGTATAAGTCGTGGTATCTAAAACAATTAACCTTTAGTAGAAAACCTAAATGATCATTTGCTTGTTTGAAACTATACAATACGGGATGTACATTTATATTCATAGGAAACAATTATGGAATAAACGATGGATAAGCAATTCTTCAGTAGTACCAACGAGTACATACCTCCTTCCTTGGCACTCCTAGGACCAGTGAGGACTGAGTCATGCGAATAGAGATCTGGTAACCAACCATCGTTTTTCCATCCACAGAAAGGGGATGCAGTATTCTCAAAACCACATGATGTGGAGTCTAAGATAAAACGTGTCTGTATTTACTTAAATCAGTGAAAATAAAACAAACACAGGCGAATGTTTTTATAGTGGCCTGATAGATCATTTGATAAATCATATACAATTACTTCTTTACATTTGAGTTAAACATTGTTGTACACCTTCAGTGATACCTTCCGATATAAAAAGAATTAACAATTATAGTACACCATTAAGTCTGTACTTGTCTCCCCTAAGTGGGTATTGTAATTTCATTCCAATCAATATTCTTGTGACACCCTGTCTGTTATTTAGGCGTGGATTAGTGGTTCATTTGTAAGAACTTGACAAGCAGCACCGAAGATCCGGGTTCGACTCTCCCTTACACTACAATGTTCAAGAGGTTCGTTATCTTCTGTTACCATATACCATATTTAGATTTCAAAGGAATCAGTGACCTCAGGAGGGCAAAAGAATCACTGACCTCAGGAGGGCAAAAGGGCAAAACATTTCGTCAGTTAGGTTAGCTTGGTTGTCGATCAGGAACATTTGAGAGTCCGTCATGACCGCCCTGTGCTGATTTTTGCGAACAAAGAGGAAGACTAATGTTTTATTACAGTATTTACACAACAAAGTCTGCATTATATATGAAAGGTTTAAACTAAATATTTATAGTAAATAAAAATACATTACAGATTCTTTTTATTACATGATATCATACCAAAAGAATTGCAGCCACAGTTTTTTTTTTTCTGTTATCTTGAATGGAATGAGATTGTTTGTGACGTCACAAAAACCTCGAGCATGAAACGTCACGTAAAGCATTATTGCACAAATGCCATAACATTAATTACAAAATAGCAATATAACACTGAATAAACCTTGTACCACGTGATCATTAGAGATAAAAAAACCAAGGTTATGTCTAATGCAATAGTGAATTCCGACACACATGATCATTAGCTCATACTACTTATCAACAACTCGACATTCACATACCACTTATCAACGACTCTGCACTCACATACCACTTATCAACAGCTCGACACTCGCTTACCACTTATCAACGAATCTGCACTCACATACCACTTATCAACAACTCTACACTCACATACCACTTATCAACAACTCGACACTCGCATACCACTTATCAACAACTCTGCACTCACATACCACTTATCAGCAGCTCGACACTCGCATACCACTTATCAACAGCTCTACACTCACGTAACTCTTATCAACAACTTTACACTTACATACCACTTATTAAAAACTCTACACTCACATACCACTTATCAACAACTCTACACTCACATACCACTTATCAACAACTTTACACTTACATACCACTTATCAACAACTCTACACTCACATACCACTTATCAACAACTTTACACTCACATACTACTTATCAAAAACTCTACACTCACATTCCACGTATCAACAGCTCTACACTCGCATACCACTTATCAATAACTCTACACTCACATACCACTTATCAACAACCCTACACTTACATACCACTTATCAACAACCCTACACTTACATACCACTTATCAACAACTCTACACTCACGTAGCAATTACTACATTAGTGATATACAAGTTGGTTTTAACTGATGTAACTCCTTCGAAACATTTCAAATAAGATATATACATATAGATATAAGGAAGATTGTTCTTACCTGCTAGGTTATCATTTATGATTAGACAATATACAAGAATCATATAGAAATGGGTGTCCATGTTAAGACAACTTCCTATATATTGATACTGTGAAATCTAGTATAAAAAAACAAGGAAGTAAATAAAGGGTGATTTAAATACCAAAATCAAAACCAGTGTACAATCGATTGAGGTAGTCCCATATACATGGTATTGATAATTTGTATGAGGAATAGAGGTCAAAGTAACATGTCACTATAATATCGTACAGTGTATGTAAATATGTAGGAGGAAAGCCAGGGGAGGTCAACATGGTAACGTTACAGGTTTTATAGTAGACGCTCCGAGTTTTATGAAGTAAATAGATAAATATTAATACGTAATCAGAAGGAAAGTGGGAAAACAATTAAAGGAAGGACAAGAGATCAATAAACGCTACAAAACCATCACAAAAATAATAATACTGTAGGCAAAGACTTGGGGCGGTGAATTTTGACTGAACGGTCTATATGTGTGACAATAATCACCATGTTGGTGACCAGTTTCCGGTCTTATTTTCACAGTCACTGTACAAGAGACAGACATCTAAACATCTATAAATAACCCTCCGTAATTAAAACATTCTTTCTCATTTCCAAATGGTATTAAAAAGATATTTGCAATGTGTTTGTGTAATGCAGTAACGTGACTTTAAACAATGGTGTCGAAATCATGTTTAAATGTTGACAGCCCTAGTACAATCCGATTGATATGCTTGAAGTGATGTCGAAGGTAAATAACCTTAGAATATACATAAAGTCGATCCCATAGTGGATCTTAGCAACCACAGAAAACAAGAAGAATTTCAACCTTTAACCATGCATGTATTGTCTATCTATGATGTATTTCTGTAATCAAGTTGCCTGTGAACTACTAACGTCTTTCTGATATAAATATCACAAAGAAAAATGTGACATTTCACTTTTATTGTTATACTCTAATTTCAATATTCTTTGTGATAAACTTATTTCTGTGCAAGTGCTATAATTCCATTATTTCCGTCTATTAACTCAGAACTATTTTGTGTTTGGCAGCAATAACGTCTTTGTATATTTAATTGACACGGTGACTCAAAAAGTAAGAAACGTTTGTCAATACAACACCTTAATTATCTATTACGCAATTATCACGTATCATAATCTCTTAAAAACATCCCTTGTATACTTGTTATTGTTACTATTTGTTATAAAATTCTTGATCATACATTGTACAATTTAGTTTTGGAGTCAGCGTCAGACTGACAATATCCAACTCGCCAAAATAAATCTGGAAAATCTATACTTCACGTGTTTTCCAACTTATTCAAGAACGTCATACAGGAACCACGGCACCGCAGTCTCTCTACGCATCGCCATCCTCGTTCCTAGTTCCGTGATAATCATCGTCACGATAAGTTCCAGAACCTACGACATTGTATAACCAAAATTAACTTGGTTATATAAATATGAAATACGCAAGTACATGACATCATATCAATATAGCCCTCAAAAATGTACCATTGTGGACATTTATAGACCCCTGGCGCTATGTCACTATAGTCACCACAACAATGTATCACAGCAGACATCCGTGGACTCCTGGTGCTATATCATAATGGCACTGCAACAATGTACAACTGTGAATATTCATTAATCCCTTGTACCACAACAACATACCACAAAACGTACCACAACAACATACCACAACATACCACAACGCACCACAACAACGCACCACAACAACATACCACAACAACATACCACAACAACGTACCACAATAACATACCACAACAACATACCACCGTGGATATCCAAGCGTCTGAGTCCAGTTTACTCATGTTGGTGTCAATTTATATATTTAGGATATCTTAATTGGTCTCACTCTGCATTACTACACGTGTTTATATTCTTATGACCTCTCAACTTCAGAAACGTCTTGATCCCTGTCTCTATATGGAGGATTATGTATAGATTTTTGAATGTGTGTACTTTTATTAACTTCTTTCGTGGATAGAGGGAAGGTGGGTCCATAAACCGGTTCGTTTGATAGTCTGTGCCAGACGGTGTCTGTTTTCTCTGAAGAAATTAGAATACTCAGAGAAAAGTTGACTGTGCTTGAATTACCAGAAAAAAGGTCACCTGTGTATCGACGGGTACTCAAACAGACCAGATTGAAACAAGTAGCACAAGTAATAAACCCCTCACTCGTCCGGTCAAAATGAAGATGGCCAAACACCAAAATATAAAGACATCAGGGTCACCAACTCAAGCAGTTCGGTCCAGTATAAAGTCTTTTGACTTTTCGACTCTGTACACAACGATCCCTCATCAGAAATTAAAAGACAGATTAGCGGAAATTATTCAAAATGCATTTACTAGTAAAAACGGAAGCCGCAAATTCAAATATATAGTAATAGGCCACGATAAAACTTACTTTGTTAGGGAAAATTCTGAGTACAAAAATAAATACACTGAAACAGCTGTCATTCAGATGTTGAACTTTCTTATCGATAACATTTTTGTGGTGTTTGGAGGTAAGGTTTTTCAACAAATTGTCGGCATTCCAATGGGCACTAACTGTGCTCCGCTTCTGGCTGACATATTCATTTATTCATACGAAGCTGAGTTCATTCAGTCTTTGCTTTCGCAAGGAAAAAAACAATTGGCTCTTGGCTTCAATTTTACTTACAGATATATAGATGACTTGCTTTCAATTAATAATCCTTCATTCGCGGATTACCTTAGCATCATCTATCCAAGTGAACTGGAGGTCAAAGAAACCACAGAAACTAGTAATTCTACTTCGTATTTAGATATTATGTTGTCTTTCGACATTAATGGTCAATTGAACACCTCACTCTATGACAAACGTGACGATTTCAATTTCGCTATCACAAACTTTCCTTTCATAAGTAGCAACATTCCATCATCGCCCGCATACGGCGTATTCATATCTCAGTTAATACGTTATTCCAGAGCATGTTCAAATTACAATGACTTTGTTCTGAGGGCTAGGCGACTTTCAGTTAAGCTGCTCAGCCAGGGTTATATATGTGCTAGACTAGCATCGTCACTGAGGAAGTTCTACGGTCGTTACGAGACTCTTATTACTCCATATGATATCTCGTTATCCAGACTTTTAAATGATATTCTGGACTGAGACCGATTCCGATCACTTTACACAGATTTGACACCTTCTATACTAGAAGGTTACCTACTTCGACTTCTCCATATATAGATACATATGGAATTCACACGATTTGACTCTTTCTACGGGGTATATGTGACGGGTGTTGCTAGCAAGCAGGAGATGCTCACTCTCCCCCGGGCACCTGATCTCACTCCATCACAGGGGTTCACACATGCTCTTCAAGTAGACATATTTTGTTATTTTCCATTTGTTTTTCATTTTCACTGATTTTGTATGTCCGATGGTTTCATGATTTTTGGACTTGTGGTTTGGATTTATCCATCATCTTTACATTCCTAAACCCTCTCACGATGAGCACGATCAGTGGTCAAATGTATCTCAAGCTGCAACTATCATCATCGGTAGCTCAATAACCCAGAGGATACGGCAACGTGGGTTAAAACGCAACGTCAGCGTACCTACGATGCCGGGTGCAGAGGTCTCAACAATACGGCAGGTAATTGCTTCAATGAATCTGACCGGAGTAAGCCAAATTATTGTACAAACCGGTGGAAATGATGTAAGCCGAGGAAGGGATATCGAGGCAATTGAAGAGGAAATTATAAATGATGTTCGACATAGGTCCCTAAAAACTACTGTATTCTTCAGCGAGGTAACCCCGAGATTAAATGTGAATGTGAGCACCGTAAACGCTATTATCACATCTGTGTGCGATATGTATGACGCAAAGTTAATTAAATCCTTATCTGCAATCAACAAAATGAATGCACGTCAATTCTGGCGGGATGGTGTCCACCTGAGTGACACTGGAACGAGGGACTTACTTCATGCCTATGAACAGTATATGGCCGTCCTCAAAAATGGTATTAAATTCAGTGGATGTGCTTATTGTGGGGAAGAAGGACACAACTACAAACGATGTCGTCATGGCGGAAAATTATCGTGTTACTCTTGTAATAGAAGTGGCCACAAAGCAAATTACTGTGACATGCACTAGGAAGTAGGCTATGATAATGAAGCCCCCATAACATCTTGTGTATCCGCTATATCATCAACAGTTTATGATGTTTTGCGATCCTTATGTACCGAATGTAACTATCCTCTTTGTACATGTCTATGTAATACACAATTGACCTCGGTTAATAATGCTAACATCTCTGTAGTAAACAAACAAAAACAAGAAATGGCGAGAAAAAGAAATATCATTAACAATTCCGGCATATCTTTTTGGTACTATTGAGAAATCAACCTTGCATAGTAAATCAAACAGATTTTGTGATTGTATAAGTTACTCTAAAACGCGTGAAAATATTGCATTTAAAAGTGATAATAGTAATTTTGGTCTTGTAAAGAGGGGATTGGGTTTGGGAAACTTGAATATTTGTCACATAATGCCTAATCTAGATGAGATCAAATTATTACTGAACTCTTATTGTTCTGTAGGTATCCTTGGTTTATGTGAAACATTTCTAAACGACTCTATACATAAAGATTTATTAAACATTGACGGTTTCAATTTTGAAAGAAAGGATAGGGATGGTAGGTCAGGTGGAGGTATCTTGATATACATAGCGTATAGTCTTGACCATAAAAGAAGAAGTGATTTAGAGTCTGAAAATATTGAAACAATATGGCTTGAAATTCAGATACCACACAGTAAACCTTTACTCCTCTGTTCAGCGTACAGACCCCCTTCCGCTCCGATCTCCTGGGTAGAATCATTTATCACAGAGATAAACAAAGCTACATTCTGTAATAACAATGAAACGATACTGATGGGCGACTTCAATATTGATTATAACAATGACTTTCTTCATACTGGTCAGCCGCTCTTGAACCATTTAATTTCTCACAAATGATTACAACCCCTACGCGTGTAACTGCTAAATCTAGCACGCTAATTGATCATGTATACACCAATTGTCCTAACAATATACAAGAAATCCGTGTCCCGAGCATTGCATTATCCGATCATTGTCCAGTATGTGCCACACGCAGTCTACCGAAATCAGACAAAAATAATACGCACTTGGAGATAACTTATCGCGACTTCAAAAATTTTAATGAACGGGACTTCTTATATCAATTAAATCAGTCACCATTAGATAAAATTTAGGAAATCCAGGAAATAAACGAAGCTCTCGAAACATTTTATGAAATCCTGAATACAGTACTTAATAAACATGCAAAACTAAAAACAAAACGTGTTAAAACTCAAACAAAACCTGCGTGGATATCTCCTGAAATAAATAATGCTCGACATAAACGCGACTACTTCCATAAGATAAAAGACGAAGGAAACTATAAGAAATGGAGGAATAAAGTGACAGAACTTATTCGGAAAGCTAAAGAGAGATACTATTGCGTGGCCGTACAAAATAAATATAACACAGGAGACATATGACGCAGTATTAAGCAATTAGTACCAAAAGGAACTCATTCTGTGCCTAACAAACTATGTGATGGTGCAACAATAGCTGAGACTACATTTGAAATTGCTGAACTTTTTAATAAATTTTACACGAAATTATCAGATAATTTCATTAAAGATGATATAATAGATCCTGTTAATACTTTAAGTTCTCTTAAAGAATTTACAGAAACCAAACTTATACCAACCCAAACATTTAAAAATAAGACCAATAACAGAAGCTAATTTTCACTATATGTTAAATTAAATGATGGCAAATCAGCAGGTATCGACTCTCTAGGACGCAAGACACTTAAGCTATCTGCAGAATTAATCGCGAAGCCCATCGCGCATATGATAAATTTGAGCATCGATACTGGTATTTTCCCGGAAAAACTGAAAATAGCTAAAATAACCCCAATTTATAAAACAGGGGAAAATCAAATCTTAGCAACTACAGACCTATTTCTATTTTACCTACTATCTCAAAGTTGTTTGAAAGACACGTTGCGGCACAACTTCAGGATTACTTATTAGAACATAATTTACTTGTGAGTGCGCAATCGGGGTTTCGCAAGCTGCATTCATGCCAAAAAGCTCTTACCAAAAATTCTGAAAAATGGATAGCTGATATCGACAGTGGTAATGTAACAGGTGTAGTTCTGCTAGACCTAAAAAAGCTTTCGATCTTGTTAATTACCGAATTCTTTTAAAGAAAATGAAATGCCATAACTTTTACAACACCAGTTTAGATTGGTTTCAGTCATATTTGTCGTACAGAGTACAGACCGTCAACATAGGAAATACTCAATCTAGCCATGCTACTATATCTTGTGGAGTACCCAAAGGATCTATTTTAGGCCCTATATTATTCCTAATATATATAAATGATCTCCCGTTACATGTTAAAAACTCCCTTCTTGACCTATTTGCAGATGACGCAACACTACATAAATCTACTTCCGCAATTGAGGACGTTGAGAGTGGACTTAAAACTGATATGAACTATATTAGTACTTGGTGTAACGAAAACCGCATGGTCATTAACGAAACTAAAACTAAGTGTATGTTGATTGGTTCACAACAAAGACTCTCAAAAATTGCAAAAACATCGCTTTCCCTTGAAATTAATAATCAATCCATAGAAAACGTTCTTAACGATAAGTTACTAGGCATACATATTGATAACAAGCTTCTTTTTAACAAACATATTACTGAAGTTTGTAAAACTATTACAAATAAGATATCTCTCTTGCGGAAAATAAAATGATACCTAAGTCTTCAACATAGAATACTTTATTTCAATGCATATATTCTTCCTGCCATCGACTACCGTTTTACTATATATGTCAATGCTGCGAAATCACAGCTAGAGCGAATACATAGGCTCCAGAAATGTGCGGCACGAATAATCTTAGATGCACCGCCATACGCACCATTCCAACCATTACTTGATAAACTAGGTTGGTTGAATGTTTTTGAAAGATGTGATCTCAATAAGGGCATTCTTCTTTACAAAATATTGAATAATTTAACCCCTCCTTACTTAAAAGATCTGTTTACATATAACACGAATGATAATTATGCTCTACGATCCATTGCTAGCAACGACTTAGTTTCCCCTCGTCACAATACGGAATTCTACAAGCGTAGTTTAAGTTATAGTGGAGTAAACATATGGAATAGGCTCCCGACACACATACAAAACTCATGCTCTCTCTATACTTTTAAAAGCTCCTTTCAAAAATACTTATTAGAGAGGCGTATATAAACTCATCTAAATGAAACGTGTTGTAGTATTACGTTTCTGCTAGTCTTATATGATGATGTCATTCATATAATCATATTTATCCTTGTATATATATGTATATCTGTTTGTATATATCGATGTTTTATGAAGGCCTCGTGGAAGAATAGTGTTTCACTAAACGAGTAACCTTCTTGAAATAAAGATTATTATTATTATTATTATTATTATTATTATTATTATTATTATTATTATTATTATTATTATTATTAACTACACCCATTGATAACTACTGTCGAGTCGGTATCGCAACTGCACATGCGATGTTCTTATTTGAATTTTTTTTTTCAAATTATTACATTATTAAAAGTGCATTAGTAGAAGCATGATCAGTAAGTGGGAATGGGACACAGATGAGATTATGATTTATTGTTAACCATGATCGTCTGTTGAATATGAATATCTGTTGCGTCCATCATACTAGTAATTTTGAGCCATGTAAGTACCCTAACACTAACTCTATGTAAATACTCGATTACACGCCGCAAGTTTTAAATTTATATTAATGCGCCTGTCAACTTATATAATTTGGCGGATTGAGAACACGCCGTGTCGAACTCCGGTAGATCCAGCACTATGCTGTTATTATACAGAAATTTTGAGTTGAGTTTAATATGCAGGACATATTAGAAGATAGTTCAAACATAGACTCTGAGTGGACGATAATTTTGTTTATCAACAACAACAACAACAACAACAACAACAACAACAACAACAACAACAACAACAACAACAACAACAAATCATTTATTCTCAAAACTGAACATAAAATTGCAGTGTAGAGAAAATATTATATTTTAACATATATACATATAATATTATATTATGATATATATACATTTAATAGTAAAATCAGCAGAACATGTATGTGATAATATTTCATCCAGGAGAGTGAACTCTGTTTTTTAATTACAGAGACAAATCTAACAATATTTTTACAAGGTCTTACAACTTCTGGTGGCAAACAATAAATTGAACTTTTAAAAAGCGTCAGGGTTTACATAAAAAGCTTTTCTTCAGATAAGTTTTTCTGGCATTAAAATGTCTGGATCATTTAAATTATATTACAAATATTATATTTTTCTCTCATTTCTGTCTAGATTTTTCTATCTGTCTCTATGGGTAATTCTAACTTTCCTGTTCTAAACATAATTTTTTAGCTCTTCGTCTAGGGTAATTTCAAAAATCTGTTTTCAAATAAAAGGTCAGTTTTAAATATACTATAATTAATGCCTTTAGATGAATAAAAATCTTTGCTGTTCCATGTTTTGATATATTGATCATGCAAAGATTTACAAACAGTTTTTAAGTCAATTAAGGAAACGATCGCAGGATGTCACGTGATCAAGTCATGTGTTATCTAAATATTGAATTTTAACGTGTTCCCGTATTTCCGTTGGGATGCAACAGACATGTAAGTACATGAAATGTATGTTTCATCAACCAGTGTAAAGCCCAATTTACACGATATGTTTTAGCACATCTTCATTGTGAATATATGCTAAAACAGATCGTGTAAATTGGGTTTGTGCTAAGCATATATGCTAGCAGACGAAATAGAATTGGTTCTATTCCGTATGCTGTGAAGATGTGCTAACATACGCCGTCGACCAATCAGATAAACGCATCGAGATAAGATGTTATGAATAGAAATTCCAAGAAACAAAAATAAAAACAAAAAAATAAAAAAATAAAAAGTCGCTACATTAAAGAGGTCAGTCTGAAAGTAGTATGCTTGTCTTGATACCAAGAGATATGAGGTTACTAGTTGGAGTAGATCTAAAGCCCAATTTACACGATATGTTTTAGCCCTTCTTTTTCGTTTTCTTCGATATTGACGATAAGCGCCAGCCATGATAATGAATAGAATAGGAGCTAAAATCTCCAATTTGTCCATTGTGAGAACACGTGTATATATGATGGCGGGAAAACGGATGCAAATTAGGCAAAAACATATGTGCACAACATATCGTGTAAACGCGCCGTCTTCACTACATATATGTTGTGAAGATATGCTAAAGCATATCGTGTAAACTGGGCTTAAGTGTGTACGTAAATAAGTAAGCGACTAGCGAGTTGACTAATTTTACACAGCACAAATGCGCGCATGAAGTATTTTGAAAGTTTACTTTTCATAAATCCAAAAGTACTTCTTGCAGTATTTATAACTTAAAAAATATATTTTGCGACATGTGCTTACATTTACATCTACACACAATGCGCTTGTTAATATGTAGTGACGTCATGGAATCGTACGTAATACGTCATCAACTGAAAGAGATTAACTATCCCCAATAAGTACATATGTGTCTACATAGATCAATAAAATCAAGCAAATCACGAATGAGACTATTTCACAAACGCTTCGATGAACCAGACTGGTGATATGTCCGATTCCGATCATTTTACACAGATTTGACACCTTCTATACTAGAAGGTTGCCTACTTCGACTTCTCCATATGTAAATACATATGGAATTTACACGATCTGGCTCTTTCTGCTGGGTATATGTGACGGGTGTTGCTGGCGGGCAGGGGATGCTCGCTCTCCCCGGGCACCTGATCTCACTCCATCATAAGGGTTCACATATGCTCCTCGGGTAGACATATTTTGTTATTTTCCATTTGTTTTTCATTTTCACTGATTTTGTATGTCCTCTGGTTTTATGATTTTTGGACTTGTGCTTTGGATTTATCCATCATCTTTACATGAGTTATACTCCTCGGGATTTATCTTCAATTTCTAATTAAAATCTTCTGTTTTACCACGATTATTATCTTATATGAGAAAACAACTACTGTCCGCGCCACTCACTTGGTAAACCGGAAAATCTGGATTTTCACTTATCTATCATTAGAATAGTTTTACAAAATTAATATCAATCGACAGGTCTTGTTTAGTCCTAACTTTTAGTGTATGGTAGAAGCATTCGTATTTTATAGGGAAAAATAATTTTATATAGGGCGTTTTCCATGTTAATTTTGACGTGACGTTGCCGATGTTTAACATTGAGTCTATGGGAAACTTGGTGACGTCACGTCAAAATTTAACATGGAAATCGCCCTATCTAAAATTGATTTTTTTTTTCTATAAAATATGAACGCTTCTTCATACAAACATATAGCATACACCAAACGTTACGACTAAACAAGATCTATCGAATGGTTTTATTCTGAAGATGAATAACTGAAAATCTAGATTTTCCAGTTTCCAGAGTGAGTGGCGCGGACAGTAAATATATATTATCCATGTATACTTCTTCATTGAATTTAAATGTGGAATTCAAAATATTTATAATATTATTTGTACAATATTACTGAAAAGTTGCATCATGGCCTAGGATAAAACCAAAGTCATAACCCAACATGCATTCGGAATCTTTCGCGCCTCTACCCATAAAAGAATGCTGCAATATGTTAAACTCAAAACGGCTACGTACAGTGAAATAGTTCCATTGCCACGAAACAGAAAAAGAGAATCCTTCTTCCCCTTACTTTCAATCTCGTACATAATAATGTACATGAAGACTAACATCCTTCTCAAGTATCCATAAAAATAAATAAATAAGATAAAAAAGAACTGATCTAATAACCAAATATCAAAACTGATCTAAAGATCTGTGTTAGATTTGAAGTTTTGTTTTGTTTCTGTTTGGTTAATTTATTTATTCATTTATTTATTTATATGTTTTGTAACTCGTAGTCGTATTACCTACAAAACGATTTTTATGTAGGCCTATACAATTATAATGAAAACGATATTAGAATCACAAAAGAATCCGGACACAAAATTAACAAATGTATGTAAGGCAAACTATGTTTCCAGTTAAATGTGGATAGTATATTTTACTATTTACTAATTGGAAAAAAATGTACTTGCATTGAATTGCGCCAAGACTTAGTAGAGGCAGGAGGCTGGCGTACAGTTTCGACTAAATATGATATGCTTAACGTAGAGTTATGCTGTTTGATCAAACGAAAAATAATAGGAGATTTAGTGTAGTCGGGTATTTACGCCAAACTAAGCCAACGCCAGAAGTAACGCAGGTTGATGAACCGGGCTACTGGCAGACAAAGAACGGTCAATTGAGCAACAAATACTACTCAATTGGTGTTGTTAACCGGTTTATTGGCCCACCTTCACATTCATCGCATAAGCAGTACAATCAAAGGACACACCTTTAAAAATAATAAAAATAAAAAAATAAGAAATATGGAACAAACGATAGGCAGCGTAGGAAAATGATGTCAAAACTAGAAATTTATCTTCTTTTAAAGAGAGGGTAGAGGTGGGATGTACTGATGTCCATACTTTTGAAATATAAAATTAGCGTCAAAGGTTAAAATCTATGGCATTATTTTTACATGGTGATTGAATTCGAGTACATCCATGTTTCACCAACATATCTTGTTTACTATATTATATTCTTGATAGCTTGGAAATAAATTGTGTATCAATAATTATCTTAAACCAAACTGTGTTTTGACTTCACCCAAGGTTATATTTCAATGGTCAAAATCAATAAAACTTAAGGTTTTCTTGTTGTTTAAAATTTAATGTTTTATGAGTAGAGTAAGGCTGAGGTCATTACTACTCTTAGACACCTTGCAATGATATATTGATCTTTTGTTCGATAAATGCCCGTGAATTAAACCGATAAAATAACTCATTTAATGATGAGATTGTTTTATTTGGGGAAAATGCCACTTTATATGATAAAAATCTCTTGGAAAAAATATAAAATTTCTTGAAATACCCTGCTGCAACCCCATTTTTTTTTTTTTTTTTTTTTTTTTTTTTTTGACTAGATATGGTACCAATCTTATTGCATGTATTAGATATGAAGTCATATCTGTGATATGAGCCATTATCTGTCAATTCATTCTTTTTGATAAAAAATCATGCCTGTTCAAATATTCTTATTGTTTTCATTAATTGATGTGTAAAGGTATAGAAAGGAAGATAACTCTAGCTGACAAACCAACATTCGATGGTGTATTCATATTTTAACTATAATTAACCATAATCTCACATGTTATCCAGAAACGTCATATCAAAAAACAAACATAAAATCAATGGACCATTTAAAAAACCACAAGCATGTTATCCCCTAAGTATTGTTTTTGAAATTTCATACAAAGAATCCTCGCATAACTCGCATTAAAATCGTGAAAATACGATAGTATATACCTTTTGTTGTCAAAACATATTATGCACGTATTCTTGCATTCATTCTTTAGAGACATGTTGTGTGTATGAGATGTACATACTCGTGAATGAAATAGGCCGGATAAGATTGATACATGCTAATGCTTCTGCGGAAACACTGATACATTTCATCTATATAATGTGTGAGTGATGTATATTGATACAACAATCGTATGAATGGATGAGTGGTTTAAACGTTTTTTCCAAATGGAAACATTATTATCTCCTTTTTTGTAAAAGTTTATGTACGGATTGTGATTTACGTTAGGTAGTCACATGTGGTCAGTTACTATGCCAAACCTCTGTGTCTGCAAAGATTGCTAACACCCACCCCTCAAAAAGATGAAATCATGATGATGTGTATTTAAACAACATAACAACCTATGATAGTAAAATGAGTCTGGTAATGCACTGTACCATCACACAGGTAGAGACGGCACGAAGTTTTTAGCGCTTACCGATGAAATACGGTCAATCGACATTTTATGTCCAACAGTGAAAAAGCAGGTCAAAGTAAAATAATTGTATATACAAAACATGCAGCATTACAAAAGGAGACAGTAAAATGTTATCTATACAACATGAGTCATGTAAAATGCTGTGCCATGTCAAATGTACAGACAGATGAATAAAAATTTATGACTGAATATATACTATCAATGAATTCACTTTCACTTTCGACACTTTAGCTGCATATATTGAAGCCGACAGCTACCCACTCAAAGACAGACGAAGGCTGGTTTTTCATTCGGACAGACGAAAGGTGGATTGCCACCTAGACCGTCCTAATGACGTGCACAATGCCAACATACTAATGGTAATTCTTAATCAATGTTATAAAACAACATAAAAAGTAATATTATCAATAATAAGTTTTGTTTGAGGGTTGTTCCTACGACCATGCGAAAAACGAATAGTGGAATGTAGGATTATATTTGCATTTTCCATTGTAATTAGTTAGAATCTGATTCCGCCATAAAAATGGATGTTGTCCATGCCTGACAAAGGCTGTGTTATAAGACACTTTCAATCACGTGATCCCATTATACTCATCAGTCACCAATCGAATCAGCATTAGACGTTTAGTGTTATGTCATTAGACGTTTAGTGTTATGTCATTAATGTTGTTAATCTCCTCCCCGTCTTTTCTCTTGGGATATAATTCCATATATGCTTTATCATCGAATTGTTCTATTATGCCCTCTTGTCCATTCTCAACCTTGGTGTATACAGATGACTCACGAGAAAACCCGAATGGATTCTTCTTCGCCTCGTCTGGTGATGTTGGTGGGGTCATAACTAATTTTCCGGTATTTTTCCTAGTGAATGAATTATAACGAAATTTATTTGAAATAAAACATGTAATGACAATATTCATTAATCGATAAAGTGTCATCATTTCAAAATAACAAGAAATAAAATATAAGGTCCAACGTATTCACAAGTCAGAGCCCAAACTAAAATGAAATAAAAAAAATTCTTCTTACTGTTTTACTTCTTATGATAATAACAAACTGTATACGTATCTAGAGATTTTTTGTTTTAATTCAATCCAAATTTTCGAAGTATTGAATTATATCTTATGTGGATTATGTAGATTTATTATAATATACCTATATGATAAATTTCTTAAATATACAACTTGGGCTAAAATGTCGGAACCAGGTCAAATTAACTATTTAAACTACACATAATAAATATAGACCTTTTTGTGACAGAAAAAAATATAATTAAGTGTCTCATTGACAGAATATCAACATGTAATAAGCATGATATAGATCTCTCTGAATAGATACTAACACGAATTTTGGAGATAATGTAAATAGACAAGCCTCAAAACTCCAGCAAATTAAGTCAACCTCACCAGTCCAGACGATCGGACTGTGATTATTTGTATAAAGAGCAGTATCAAGGTTTTGTCCAATATATTAAAGAGACATGACAAACAGCAGAAAACAATCAAACGCAATCAGACGACCTGATTCTAGTATACTCCAAACCAGCACATTACAGTAAAGGGGCATACTGAATGTTGTGGGAGTGGGTTATACTGAATGTTGTGGGAGAGGGGTATACTGAATGTTGTGGGTGAGGGGTATACTGAATGTTGTGGGAGAGGGTTATACTGAATGTTGTGGGTGAGGGGTATACTGGATGTTGTGGGAGAAGGATATACTAAATGTTGTGGGAGAGAGTTATACTGAATGTTGTGGGAGAGGGGTATACTGAATGTTGTGGGAGAGGGGTATACTAAATGTTGTGGGAAAGGGTTATACTGAATGTTGCTGGTGAGGGATATACTGGATGTTCTGGGAGAGGGTTATACTGAATGTTGTGGGAGAGGGGTATACTGAATGTTGTGGGTGAGGGGTATACTGAATGTTGTGGGAGAGGGTTATACTGAATGTTGTGGGAGAGGGGTATACTGAATGTTGTGGGAGAAGGATATACTAAATGTTGTGGGAGAGGGTAATACTGAATGTTGTGGGAGAGGGTTATACTGAATGTTGTGGGAGAGGGTTATACTGAATGTTGCTGGTGAGGGATATACTGGATGTTGTGGGAGAGGTTTATACTGAATGTTGTGGGAGAGGGATATACTGAATGTTGTGGGAGTGGGTTATACTGAATGTTGTGGGAGAGGGGTATACTGAATGTTGTGGGTGAGGGGTATACTGAATGTTGTGGGAGAGGGTTATACTGAATGTTGTGGGAGAGGGGTATACTGGATGTTGTGGGAGAAGGATATACTAAATGTTGTGGGAGAGGGTTATACTGAATGTTGTGGGAGAGGGGTATACTGAATGTTGTGGGAGAGGGTTATACTAAATGTTGTGGGAGAGGGTTATACTGAATGTTGCTGGTGAGGGATATACTGGATGTTGTGGGAGAGGTTTATACTGAATGTTGTGGGAGAGGGGTATACTGAATGTTGTGGGAGAGGGATATACTGAATGTTGTGGGAGTGGGTTATACTGAATGTTGTGGGAGAGGTGTATACTGAATGTTGTGGCAGAGGTTTATACTGAATGTTGCTGGTGAGGGGTATACTGAATGTTGTGGGAGAGGGTTATACTGAATGTTGCTGGTGAGGGATATACTGCATGTTGTGGGAGAGGGATATACTGAATGTTGTGGGAGAAGGTTAAACTGAATGTTGTAGAAGAGGGGTATACTGAATGTTGTGGGAGAGGGGTATACTGAATGTTGTGGGAGAGGGTTAAACTGAATGTTGTGGAAGAGGGGTATACTGAATGTTGTGGGAGGGAGGTATACTGAATGTTGTGAGATAGGGGTATACTGAATGTTCTGGGAGAGGGATATACTGGATGTTGTGGGAGAGGGGTATACTGAATGTTCTAGGAGAGGGGTATATTGAATGTTCTGGGATAGGGTTATACTGAATGTTGTGGGAGAGGTTTATACTGAATGTTGTGGGAGAGGGTTATACTGAATGTTGTGGGAGAGGGTTATACTGAATGTTGTGGGAGAGAGGTATACTGAATGTTATGGGAGAGGGTTATACTGAATGTTTTGGAAGAGGGGTATACTGAATGTTGTGGGAGAGGGGTATACTGAATGTTGTGGGAGTGGGTTATACTGAATGTTGTAGGAGAGGTGTATACTGAATGTTGTGGGAGAGGGGTATACTGGATGTTGTGGGAGAAGGATATACTAAATATTGTGGGAGAGGGTTATACTGAATGTTGTGGGAGAGGGGTATACTGAATGTTGTGGGAGAGGGTTATACTAAATGTTGTGGGAGAGGGTTATACTGAATGTTGCTGGTGAGGGATATACTGGATGTTGTGGGAGAGGTTTATACTGAATGTTGTGGGAGAGGGGTATACTGAATGTTGTGGGAGAGGGATATACTGAATGTTGTGGGAGTGGGTTATACTGAATGTTGTGGGAGAGGTGTATACTGAATGTTGTGGCAGAGGGTTATACTGAATGTTGCTGGTGAGGGGTATACTGAATGTTGTGGGAGAGGGTTATACTGAATGTTGCTGGTGAGGGATATACTGCATGTTGTGGGAGAGGGATATACTGAATGTTGTGGGAGAAGGTTAAACTGAATGTTGTAGAAGAGGGGTATACTGAATGTTGTGGGAGAGGGGTATACTGAATGTTGTGGGAGAGGGTTAAACTGAATGTTGTGGAAGAGGGGTATACTGAATGTTGTGGGAGGGAGGTATACTGAATGTTGTGAGAGAGGGGTATACTGAATGTTCTGGGAGAGGGATATACTGGATATTGTGGGAGAGGGGTATACTGAATGTTCTAGGAGAGGGGTATATTGAATGTTCTGGGATAGGGTTATACTGAATGTTGTGGGAGAGGTTTACACTGAATGTTGTGGGAGAGGGTTATACTGAATGTTGTGGGAGAGGGTTATACTGAATGTTGTGGGAGAGAGGTATACTGAATGTTGTGGGAGAGGGTTATACTGAATGTTTTGGAAGAGGGGTATACTGAATGTTGTGGGAGAGGGGTATACTGAATGTTGTGGGAGTGGGTTATACTGAATGTTGTAGGAGAGGTGTATACTGAATGTTGTGGGAGAGGGTTAAACTGAATGTTGTGGAAGAGGGGTATACTGAATGTTGTAGGAGAGGGGTATACTGAATGCTGTGGGAGAGGGGTATACTGAATGTTCTGGGAGAGGGATATACTGGATGTTGTGGGAGAGGGGTATACTGAATGTTGTGGGTGAGGGTTATACTGAATGTTGTGGGAGAGGGGTATACCGAATGTTGTCGAAGAGGGGTATACTGAATGTTCTGGGAGAGAGGTATATTGAATGTTCTGGGAGAGGGTTATACTGAATGTTGTGGGAGAGGGGTATACTGAATGTTGTGGGAGAGGGTTATACTGAATGTTGTGGGAGAAGGGTATACTGAATGTTGTGGGAGAGGTTTATACTGAATGTTGTGGGAGAGGGTTATACTGAATGTTTTGGAAGAGGGGTATACTGAATGTTGTGGGAGAGGGTTATACTGAATGTTGTGGGAGAGGGTTATACTGAATGTTCTGGGAGAGGGGTATACTGAATGTTGTGGGAGAGGGTTTTACTGAATGTTGTGGGAGAGGGGTATACTGAATGTTCTGGGAGAGGGGTATACTGAATGTTGCTGGTGAGGGTTATACTGAATATTGCGGGAGAGGGGTATACTGAATGTTGCTGGTGAGGGGTATACTGAATGTTGTTGGTGAGGGGTATACTGAATGTTATGGGTGAGGGGTATACTGAATGTTGTGGGAGAGGGGTATACTGGATGTTGTTGGTGAGGGGTATACTGAATGTTGTGAGTGAGGGGTATACTGAATATTGTGGCAGAGGGTTATACTGAATGTTGTGGCAGAGGGTTATACTGAATGTCGCTGGTGAGGGGTATACTGAATGTTATGGGAGAGGGGTATACTGAATGTTGCTGGTGAGGGGTATACTGAATGTTGTGGGAGAGGGTTAAACTGAATGTTGTGGGAGAGGGTTATACTGAATGTTTTGGAAGAGGAGTATACTGAATGTTGTGGGAGAGTTGTATACTGAATGTTGTGAGAGAGGGTTATACTGAATGTTGTGGGTGAGGGTTATACTGAATGTTGTGGGAGAGGGATATACTGAATGTTGTGGGAGAGGGATATACTGAATGTTGCTGGTGAGGGGTATACTGGATGTTGCGGGAGAGGGGTGTACTGAATCTTGTGGGGAGGGGTATACTGAATGTTCTGGGAGAGGGATATACTGGATGTTGTGGGAGGGGTATACTGAATGTTGTGGGAGAGGGTTATACTGAATGTTGTTGTTGAGGGGTATACTGAATGTTGTGGAAGAGGGGTATACTGAATGTTACTGGTGAGGGATATACTGGATGTTGTGGGAGAGGGGTATACTGAATGTTGTGGGTGAGGGGTATACTGAATGTTGTGGGAGAGGGTTAAACTGAATGTTGAGGAAGAGGGGTATACTGAATGTTGTGGGAGATGGTTATACTGAATGTTGCTGGTGAGGGGTATACTGAATGTTGTGGGAGAGGGGTATACTGAATGTTGTGGAAGAGGGTTATACTGAATGTTGTGGGAGAGGGGTATACTGAATGTTGTGGAAGAGGGGTATACCGAATGTTCTGGGAGAGGGGTATATTGAATGTTCTGGGAGATGGTTATACTGAATGTTGTGGGAGAGGGTTATACTGAATGTTCTGGGAGAGGGGTATACTGAATGTTCTGGAAGAGGGGTAGATTGAATTTTGTGGGAGAGGTTTATACTGAATGTTGTGGGAGAGGGGTATACTGAATGTTGTGGGAGAGGGGTATACTGAATGTTGTGGGTGAGGGGTATACTGAATGTTGTGGGAGAGGGGTATACTGAATGTTTTGGAAGAGGGGTATACTGATTGTTGTGGGAGAGGGGTATACTGAATGTTGTGGGAGTGGGTTATACTGAATGTTGTGGGAGAGGGGTATACTGAATGTTGTGGGAGAGGGTTATACTGAATGTTGTGGAAGAGGGGTATACTGAATGTTGCTGGTGAGGGATATACTGGATGTTGTGGGAGAGGGGTATACTGAATGTTGTGGGAGAGGGTTATACTGAATGTTGTGGGAGAGGGGTATACTGAATGTTGTGGGAGAGGGTTATACTGAATGTTGTGGAAGAGGGGTATACTGAATGTTGCTGGTGAGGGATATACTGGATGTTGTGGGAGAGGGGTATACTGAATGTTGTGGAAGAGGGTTATACTGGATGTTGTGGGAGAGGGGTATACTGAATGTTGTGGAAGAGGGTTATACTGAATGTTGTGGGAGAGGGGTATATTGAATGTTGTGGAAGAGGGGTATACCGAATGTTCTGGGACAGGGGTATATTGAATGTTCTGGGAGATGGTTATACTGAATGTTGTGGGAGAGGGTTATACTGAATGTTCTGGGAGAGGGGTATACTGAATGTTCTGGAAGAGGGGTATACTGAATGTTGTGGGAGAGGTTTATACTGAATGTTGTGGGAGAGGGGTATACTGAATGTTGTGGGTGAGGGGTATACTGAATGTTGTGGGAGAGGGTTATACTGAATGTTGTGGGAGAGGGTTATACTGAATGTTGTGGGAGAGGGGTATACTGAATGTTTTGGAAGAGGGGTATACTGAATTTTGTGGGAGAGGGGTATACTGAATGTTGTGGGAGTGGGTTATACTGAGTGTTGTGGGAGAGGGGTATACTGAATGTTGTGGGAGAGGGTTAAACTGAATGTTGTGGAAGAGGGGTATACTGAATGTTGTGGGAGGGGTATACTGGATGTTGTGGGAGAGGGATATACTGAATGTTATGGGAGAGGGTTATACTGAAAGTTGTGGGAGAGGGTTAAACTGAATGTTGTGGAAGAGGGGTATACTGAATGTTGTGGGAGATGGTTATACTGAATGTTGCTGGTGAGGGGTATACTGAATGTTGTGGGAGAGGGGTATACTGAATGTTGCTGGTGAGGGATATACTGGATGTTGTGGGAGAGGGGTATACTGAATGTTGTGGAAGAGGGTTATACTGAATGTTGTGGGAGAGGGGTATACTGAATGTTGTGGAAGAGGGGTATACCGAATGTTCTGGGAGAGGGGTATATTGAATGTTCTGGGAGATGGTTATACTGAATGTTGTGGGAGAAGGTTATACTGAATGTTCTGGGAGAGGGGTATACTGAATGTTCTGGAAGAGGGGTTGATTGAATGTTGTGGGAGAGGTTTATACTGAATGTTGTGGGAGAGGGGTATACTGAATGTTGTGGGAGAGGGGTATACTGAATGTTGTGGGTGAGGGGTATACTGAATGTTGTGGGAGAGGGGTATACTGAATGTTTTGGAAGAGGGGTATACTGAATGCTGTGGGAGAGGGGTATACTGAATGTTGTGGGAGTGGGTTATACTGAGTGTTGTGGGAGAGGGGTATACTGAATGTTGTGGGAGAGGGTTAAACTGAATGTTGTGGAAGAGGGGTATACTGAATGTTGTGGGAGAGGGGTATACTGAATGTTGTGGAAGAGGGGTATACTGAATGTTCTGGGAGAGGGGTATATTGAATGTTCTTGGAGATGGTTATACTGAATGTTGTGGGAGAGGGTTATACTGAATGTTCTGGGAGAGGGGTATACTGAATGTTCTGGAAGAGGGGTATACTGAATGTTGTGGGAGAGGTTTATACTGAATGTTGTGGGAGAGGGGTATACTGAATGTTGTGGGAGAGGGGTATACTGAATGTTGTGGGAGAGGGTTATACTGAATGTTGTGGGAGAGGGGTATACTGAATGTTTTGGAAGAGGGGTATACTGAATGTTGTGGGAGAGGGGTAATATACTGAATGTTGTGGGAGAGGGTTATACTGAATGTTGTGGGAGAGGGGTATACTGAATGTTGTGGGAGAGGGTTAAACTGAATGTTGTGGAAGAGGGGTATACTGAATATTGTGGGAGGGGTATACTGGATGTTGTGGGAGAGGGGTATACTGAATGTTGTGGGAGAGGGTTATACTGAAAGTTGTGGGAGAGGGTTAAACTGAATGTTGTGGAAGACGGGTATACTGAATGTTGTGGAAGAGGGGTATACTGAATGTTGTGGGAGAGGGGTATACTGAATGTTCTGGGAGAGGGATATACTGGATGTTGTTGGAGAGGGGTATACTGAATGTTCTGGGAGATGGTTATACTGAATGTTGTGGGAGATGGTTATACTGAATGTTCTGGGAGAGGGGTATACTGAATGTTGTGGAACAGGGGTATACTGACTGTTCTGGGAGAGGGGTATATTGAATGTTGTGGGAGAGGGTTATACTGAATGTTATGGGAGAGGTTTATACTTAATGTTGTGGGAGAGGGTTATACTGAATGTTGTGGGAGAGGGGTATACTGAATGTTGTGGGAGAGGGTTATACTGAATGTTGTGGGAGAGGGTTATACTGAATGTTGTGGGAGAGGGTTATACTGAATGTTTTGGAAGAGGGGTATACTGAATGTTGTGGGAGAGGGTTATACTGAATGTTGTGGGAGAGGGGTATACTGAATGTTGTGGGTGAGGGGTATACTGAATGTTGCTGGAGAGGGTTATACTGATTGTTGCTGGTGAGGTGTATACTGGATGTTGCAGGAGAGGGGTAACTGAATGTTGTGGAAGAGGGGTAAACTGAATGTTTTGGGAAAAGGATATATTATTTAAAAGAAAGGAAGTAAATATTCTCAAAATGTATATATATTTGTGGCATGCCGGTGAATTATTCAGAAGTAGAACTGAAAATGTTTTAAGATAGAATTATTCCTCTAAAAGAATCTGAATGGCAAAAAATGTTTACAAAATCAAAGTAGAAACGTTAATGTGAATATTCTGACTGAAAATTTTCCACAATGTGTAAAACTGTTTAACAGAAAAATGGAAATGAGAATTTGTCTATTGACACATGTTGTTGTAATGCCGATTGGGTGTTATTTATTAATACTGATTTATTGTTATAATAGATGGACAAAACCACTTGACTCCATACACATATACATCATGCAATAACACAGAGTATGAGTACCACATATATATTCATACAGATACTAACATATCTTGGTGTAGTTTTCTCTTCCTGGAAAGAATACATTGTAGTGTGTAGAAAAATTCTGACAACGCAAGTTGGCTAGCATTTATGAAAATAGAACTCTTTGCAATTCTACACAAAACATATATGTTCTCGTTACAAGGAGAGATAAATAACGTTGAAAAGGAGAACCCCCCTCCCCGCCCCCCCCAAAAAAACCCCAAAAAACAAAAAACATAAAAAAACAAAAAAAAAAAAAAAAATAAATAAAAAAAAAAAAAAAAAATAAAAAAAAAAAATAAATAATAAAAAAACTAAACCAAACAAACAAACAAAACACGAACAAACCTCATATCATATAACAGACAATATTAAGTAAATAATAATAATAATAATAATAATAATAATAATAATAATAATAATAATAATAATAATAATGACCATTGATTGATTGAATATTATTTTACGTCACTCCAGAATTATTTCACGTATATATTGACGGATCTTTTACGTGCCACGCCTACTGTGACACGGGGAAAGACAGAACACCGGTGCGCCCGGGGCAGGAGTCTAACGCGGGACCTCTCGATCACGAGTCGAGCACCTATTCCAATAGGCCACACCGTGTTTAATAATAATAATAATAATAATAATAATAATAATAATAATATTTTTTATTGATTGATTGATTTTTGTGTCACACCACAAATATTTAAAGTATATGGTGAGGGCATCTGCCTGATGCGGGGCATACACATTTTGACCTTTGCAACGGACCCACCCGAAACAGTGAGGGATCTTTAACGTGTCATGCATACCATGACACGGGGCCTCGGTTTTTACTGTCTCATCCGAAAAACAGGACACCGGCATGACCAGAGCGGGACTCGAACCCCGGCCTCCCAATCAGGAGGCGAGCGTGATACCACTAGACTACGCCGGTTTCTAATAATAATAATAATAATAATAATAATAATAATAATAATAATAATAATAATAATACCTGCGTTGTAACAATGTATATAAAACTTCAGTTACATGTACCATAGATAATCATGATAGTAAATACCTACCTTGCTTTACATACAAGGAATATTACAACAGCTAGGATGATGATGGCTAAGATGACCACTACAACTATAGCTATCCAGTTGAATTCTGTAAGACAATATCATATTCAAAAACTTTTACAAACATGCATGAGAAAACATCTAATATCGAGACACTTTTAACTCTACATAAATTATATTACTTCAGTTTTAGTTAAACGAGTAACTTTTTATTTCTATTTTTTCTCCAAGATAAAGAGTCAAGGGTTGAGAAAATTCGTTAGCCTTTTTAAATAATATGACACTATTGTTTCCAAGTATATAGCATATTATGGTAAAAAAAAACCCAAATAAGAATGAACAATGATATTCAGTAGCTTTGAAGGGTATAATAACATTTTCGACAGAAAAACATCAGGATCGTAGATACTTATTTCACAATGTTAAGCCATATTCGGAAAGTAATGATATTGGGTGCTAAAAAATGAGTGTATTTACCGGACGTTGGTTTTACTGTGGTTGTTACCGGCGGCATTACTGTAGTTATCACCGGTATGTATCTATCGCATTCTGTATAATAAAGCAATTCTCGGTTACAGAATGATCAATCTAGCAACAACAGAAATTCAAGAATAAAAAAAAAACCGCTCACAAGTATTATTCATAATAACATTTTATTCATTTCCGTAATTTAGTTAAATTTTTAGTTCGTTTTTATAAACAACACAAATAAAAGAATGGTATTTTTTAATTCAATATAAAATATAAAACAAACCTGTGATAGAGCATGCAACGTGATTTAGAAGATAAATATCATCAAGGGCTATGAAGCTGGCATTACTGTTAACAACAGCTGACATTACGATCTGAAAATACAACAATATTTAATCTAATTTGAGGAATTCGATATTCTGTAACAAAAGCAACATCGTTAACATCTTACACATCGTAACATTTTTGATTTCTATTTTTCTACCTGTTTCATTTGTCAATGTTACTTAACAGCTTATAAAGTTTGACCAGATGTCTTCTGTTTTCTCTTTTAAAACAATTGTACATTATAATAATTTAAACTTTGTGTAATCGAACACTCTGTTGCCGTTTTTAATGTGTTTGTTCTTTGTTTTATTTACATGGATTGTATTTTGTCAAGTTACATTCCTTTCTTTCAAGTATTTTCTCTAAGTAAATGGTAAAAAATGATACTTTGTTGTATGTCAACGCCACGGACATCAAGAGAAAACAAAAATAAGCACATTAAAAGACCAGATACAAGTGCACAAATACAATACTTTTTACATAGCTCAACATTGAGAATACCACAACATTACGAAGGTGTTCTTCTGTTAAAATAAAGATGTGTGGTTTAAAAACTAATATCCCAAGAAAACAGCCAGTGTTGAATCTTTAATTCAATTCAATTAGATAAAACGTTTGCTGTTATGAGGAGAAGATATGTAAAAATGAATACACCTGTGAAATATTAACGCTCTGTGTTTTACTGATTTTATGAATATAACGATTTTTGAAAAGTGGGACAAAGTTCACAAAGACAAAAACATTTGTTGTCAAGAAAAATCATGGGCAGAAGTATTATACTCGAGCGGTAAAAACTTCATTTCTTACCATTCACTGGTTATCCTTAATGTTATAGTTTCTGAACAGATGTTAATGGTTTCAGTTAAGATCAGATAGTCTGAAATCTGGGGTCATGAAACAGATATTGTCACTGCCACAGTTGAAAAGTAAAGGTCTAGCCACGGTGAAACTGACGATCAGAAAACTGACGGACCAGTGAATCCCCCTCCAACAAATAGATACCAGCTTTTTCATTGTCATAAAAATATAAATACAAAACTCTTGTTTCTCTCCAGCAACAAGCTATACCTGATTTGTTTCCAAAGCGGTTACAGAAACAGCTCCACAGTGCCATACATTAGGTTGAGAGGGTTGAGAAGCATTCAGGCTCCACAATACAGCACTGTTTTTCCTCAGTGATACCGTGACATTCACATTTTGACTATCACTTATCAGATATCTGAAGTATAGGCATTGCGACCTAGATGACGGAGAAATTGACGTCGTCTCTAACGTAGCAGATCTCCCAGCTGCCTCCGCTGTAGTATAATCAGTATATAAAACATGGTCTGTAATGAAAGAAAAGGCATATACAACACACAGCAATTACCTACTAGTTAATATTTAATATAAAATTATGTTGTTATTGTATATAAATTTTTAAAATGTTAAATTGAATTCATTTCATGTAGGAAGGTTAGCCGATAAAACATAACGTCAGTTAACTGTACAGGTCAACTGCCTATATAACGTCGGTAACGTCGTCGCTGTGCATGTCATATTATTGAGTTAAATATTATATGAGACTCTTATATCTTAATTCTAACATCTTCCTAGAAAGTTGAATTGATATACTGGGCTGAGACTTATCCTGGTCATTTGAACACTGAATTTGATATCTTTAACACTTGATATTTACTAGAGTCGACGATTTCTACCGTACATTAGTGACAGATGTGGTTAGCAAGCAGGTAGTGCTTCTTCTCCCCGGGCACCTGATCTCACTACATTTTCAGGGTTTTATCAATCATTTTTTCATAGTAATCCAGACGTAACAGAGGTAATGGCATACAATAATATCTAGTGGTGCACTGGACTACTTTAGACCTTTCAACAAACTTAGCATGCAAAAGCACCACAACCCAGTAAGTCAACTTTAAGCTCTCGAAGCTAAAGACATCCATTCACTTACTGCAACCCACTCAATACTCAAATTTCACTCCACTAACTAAACCCTGGTAACCAACGATAACCAATAACATTTACTGAACATGACATACGATGCGATAACCAGTGTATTTCGCAGATGATGACACGCGATACGATAACCAATGGCGTTATTAGATCATGACATACGACACGATAACCAATAATATTCACTGAATATGACAAACGATACGATAAAAATGCCATTAATAGATCATGACATATAATTACGATAACCAATAACATTCACATATCATGATATAGGGCATGATAACCATTGGCATTCAAAGATCATGATATACGATACGATAGCCAATGGTGTTCACAGATCATGAAATACGATACGATAGCCAATGACATTCACAAATTATGGCACACGATACGAAAGCCAATGACATTCACAAATTATGGCATACGATACGATAAAAATGGCATTAATAGATCATGACATATGATACGATAACCAATGAAAGATGTATTGTTCCAGATATTACCAGAAAATAGAAATATACAACGAAATAAGAAAAAAGCTAGTGGCACTCACAAAAATGAGTATGGACTCCTAAGAATCTAAAATGAGATTAGGTGTTCGGAAAAAGTTAGCGACTCCTGCAACAATATATATTCTGGCATCTGAATATCAAATATAACTGTAGGTGTTGATTATTTAAACAATATGTTAACTGTTGTTGCCAGTAAAGAAGTGTTTTAGAAAATGGTGTTTTTGTTGTAACCAATAAAAATGTAATGCAAGTCACGTTGGCGTTGTTACCTGTATGATAATGCTACTGAAGAAACAATCATCTGACGTCTGTTGACAACACAGGTGGAAGCACAGTTGAGTGGACGTTATATAAAATTTGTTGCTGTTTGAAATGGATGCATAGTGTTATGGTATTTGATATGGACATGCTGTATTACTGTTTTTGTTTGGTAGTGGTGGTGGAGATTGCTGGTTGTGTGACATATATTTCCATACCATTGACGTGAAATGTAACATTAGATCCATCAGTGATATACCATCCAACTACCTTCCAATTACAGAACTGATTGAGAGATTGGTTGGAATTCTTCTCAAATGTACATTGTATCGATTCTGTATAAAATAAAACAAACAAAGCATATACAAGACTATTGGTTTGGATTTTTCCATCACCTTTACATAGAATAGAAATTATGCTATAATTAACAAAGATTGCAGCTGTTTTCATGGCATTGGATAGGAACAGTGCAAAGCTATAATTTTCATCATGCATTTATTTAACACAAGTCTTAAGGTTATTCGTTTTTAAAAATTCAGCATAAAACTGTTTGATTTTCTCATGGACGATAAACAAATAATATCTATGGCTATTTTAGGGATATATATTTCGACTTACTAGGTAACGTTTCTGAGAAGCCGTATGTTATTCCCTTGTTCGTAAAGGCTTTATTTTGGAAGAGCTGAAATAAGGATGGCATTTCTGTCATTCTACTTAATATAAAATGATAATCATAGCAAATTATAAAGAATAGCGGTAGGAGAATAATTCTTCAGAGCATGGTAAATCACATTTCATTGGCAAACTAGCACACTGTGTACTAATTGTTGAGTCTGATTCAATACTAAAATGAAAATAAACAGTCACCTTAATTATAAGAAATGAAATATGTAATATCTTCGAGGTATGTAACTGTATTAGGGAAACTTTCGTTTCGCGAATGTATAAAGAGAAACCAAGAGAAAATATTGTTGATCAGATTTCACTTGTCAAAACTTACATTTTGTTTAAATCCATGCGTCTGCCCATCTTAAAGCAGATTAATTATAATAATAAACATATTACATATTTACTTCATATATATATATATTTGTATGTGATGATGTTCTATTCAGTATATCCTTTTTTATGTAATATAATTCTTTAATCTCATTGACTGTATGGGTAGCACTGTCCAAGTCGATATTGTTTAGTGTGCGTTTGGTATTTTATACATTAAAAGTATAAATGATAAAGCATACAGCTAACAAAACATTACTATTGCGTGACACGAATATTGCGGTTATGATTAAAGACAGTCACTTAACAATGATTATGGACAGTCACTTGACGATGATTAAGGACAGTCACTTGACGATGATTAAAGACTGTCACTTGACGATGATTAAGGACAGTCACTTGACGATGATTAAAGACTGTCACTTGACGATGATTAAGGACAGTCACTTGACGATGATTAAAGACTGTCACTTGACGATGATTAAGGACAGTCACTAGACGATGATTAAGGATAGTCACTTGACGATGATTAAAGACTGTCATTTGACGATGATTAAGGACAGTCACTTGACGATGATTAAAGACAGTCACTTAACAATGATTATGGACAGTCACTTGACGATGATTAAGGACAGTCACTTGACGATGATTAAAGACTGTCACTTGACGATGATTAAAGACTGTCATTTGACGATGATTAAAGACTGTCACTTGACGATGATTAAGGACAGTCACTTGACGATGATTAAGGACAGTCACTTGACGATGATTAAAGACTGTCACTTGACGATGATTAAGGACAGTCACTAGACGATGATTAAAGACAGTCACTTAACAATGATTATGGACAGTCACAAGACGATGATTAAGGACAGTCACTTGACGATGATTAAAGACTGTCACTTGACGATGATTAAAGACTGTCACTTGACGATGATTAAGGACAGTCACTTGACGATGATTAAAGACTGTCACTTGACGATGATTAAGGACAGTCACTTGACGATGATTAAGGACAGTCACTTGACGATGATTAAGGACAGTCACTTAACAATAATTATGGACAGTCATTTGACGATGATTAAGGACAGTCACTTGAAGATGATTAAAGACTGTCACTTGACGATGATTAAAGACTGTCACTTGACGATGATTAAGGACAGTCACTTGACGATGATTAAAGACTGTCATTTGACGATGATTAAGGACAGTCACTTGACGATGATTAAAGACAGTCACTTAACAATGATTATGGACAGTCACAAGACGATGATTAAGGACAGTCACTTGACGATGATTAAAGACTGTCACTTGACGATGATTAAGGACAGTCACTTGACGATGATTAAGGACAGTCACTTGACGATGATTAAGGACAGTCACTTGACGATGATTAAAGACTGTCACTTGACGATGATTAAGGACAGTCACTTGACGATGATTAAAGACTGTCACTTGACGATGATTAAGGACAGTCACTTAACAATGATTATGGACAGTCATTTGACGATGATTAAGGACAGTCACTTGACGATGATTAAAGACAGTTATTTGACGATGATTAAAGACTGTCACTTGACGATGATTAAGGACTGTCACTTGACGATGATTAAGGACAGTCAGTTGACGATGATTAAAGACAGTCACTTGACGATGATTAAGGACAGTCACTTGACGATGATTAAGGACAGTCACTTGACGATGATTAAAGACTGTCACTTGACGATGATTAAGGACAGTCACTTGACGATGATTAAGGACAGTCACTTAACAATGATTATGGACAGTCATTTGACGATGATTAAGGACAGTCACTTGACGATGATTAAAGACTGTCACTTGACGATGATTAAGGACAGTCACTTAACAATGATTATGGACAGTCATTTGACGATGATTAAGGACAGTCACTTGACGATGATTAAGGACAGTCACTTGACGATGATTAAAGACTGTCACTTGACGATGATTAAGGACAGTCACTTGACGATGATTAAGGACAGTCACTTAACAATGATTATGGACAGTCATTTGACGATGATTAAGGACAGTCACTTGACGATGATTAAAGACTGTCACTTGACGATGATTAAGGACAGTCACTTGACGATGATTAAGGACAGTGACTTGACGATGATTAAAGACTGTCACTTGACGATGATTAAGGACAGTCACTTGACGATGATTAAGGACAGTCACTTAACAATGATTATGGACAGTCATTTGACGATGATTAAGGACAGTCACTTGACGATGATTAAAGACAATCAACTGACATGATCGTCTTACAATTACACAAGTAAATTACATTTCACGAGAGATTAATTCCTCTCATCGCTGAATTCTAGAGGATATTTTGTTCATTGTGGTGCATTTTTGCAAGTATTGCAGTGACACTTCATCAATCACAGCTGTATCTTCATTTGTTAAAAGGAAAGCTGTAAACCTTGTAGTGTTCATACCTTGATTTGTACGGGTGTCTTCAATGGTCCGCTTGCTGAGAGGAATTGTCTACTAAAAATGTAGTGCCATGATGTTCCGTTATAAACGACTGGTTTGTCGTTTGTATTCCATACCCAAGAGGACGGTATATAACTTGCTAACACTACTGTATCATCCATTGTCCAAACCTCTGCATGAAGATACAAAATTAATGTAAACCTTATATCTAGCAAATAAGAATTTTATTGGGCCCGTAAACCGGTTAACCACACCAACTGAGTAACTAGCGTTATTTCGGTTGACCGTCCTAAGTCGGTGCTTTAACTTTTTTGTATGATGTCTTCATAGTCTTCGTTGTTTGCTTTTTGTCTGCAATGAGTTTTGTCATACGTCAGATGTCTTTTTGCTTTCTTTTACAAAATGAAATTAGATCTTTTTATCAAATATCAACTCATACGTGTAGCATCGTCTTCTGTTTGGTCATTTGTGGTGAGCCATACAGGAGACGCTTACGGGACACACACATACGGTCTACCCAAACATAATGCCTACCCACAAATACCGTCTACCCACACATAAGGTCTAGACACACACATAATGCCTACCCACACAAACGGTCTACCCACACATAAGGTCTACCCACACATCCAGTCCACCCACACATACGGTCTACCCACACATACGGTCTACCCATAATAAGGTCTACCCACACATACGGTCTACCCACCAATACGGTCTACCCAAACATAAGGTCTACCCACACATACGGTCTACCTACCCATACGGTCTACCCACATATAAGGTCTACCCACACATAATGCCTACCCACACATACGGTCTACCCACACATAAGGTCTACCCACACATACGGTCTACCCACACATACGGTCTACCCACACATAACGCCTACCCACACATACGGTCTACCCACACATCCAGTCTACCCACACATACGGTCTACCCACACATACAGTCTACCCACACATAAGGTCTATCCACACATACGGTCTACTCATACATAAGGTCTACCCATACATACAGTCTACCCACACATACAGTCTACCCATACATAAGGTCTACCCACACATACAGTCTACCCACACATACAGACTACCTACACATAAGGTCTACCCACACATACAGTCTACCCATACATAAGGTCTACCCACACATACAGTCTACCCACACATACAGTCTACCAACACATAAGGTCTACCTACACATACAGTCTACCCACACATAAGGTCTACCCACACATACGGTCTACCCACACATACAGTCTACCCACACATACGGTCTACCCACACATACAGTCTACCCATGCATAAGGTCTACCCATACATATAGTCTACCCACACATATGGTCTACCCACACATAAGGTCTACCCACACATAATGCCTACCCACACATACGGTCTACCCACACATAAGGTCTACCCACACATACGGTCTACCCATACATACGGTCTACCCACACATACAGTCTACCCACACATAAGGTCTACCCACACATACGGTCTACCTACCCATACAGTCTACCCACACATACAGTCTACCCACATATAATGCCAACCCACACATACGGTCTACCCACACATAAGGTCTACCCACACATACGGTCTACCCACACATACAGTCTACCCATACATAAGGTCTACCCACATATAAGGTCTACCCACACATTCGGTCTACCCACACATACAGTCTACCCACACATACAGTCTACCCACACATACGGTCTACCCACACATAAGGTCTACCCATACATACAGTCTACCCACACATAAGGTCTACCCACACATACAGTCTACCCACACATAAGGTCTACCCACACATACGGTCTACCCGCACATACGGTCTACCCACACATACAGTCTACCCACACATACAGTCTACCCACACATACGGTCTACCCACACATACAGTCTACCCACACATAAGGTCTACCCACACATAACATCTACCCACACATACAGTCTACCCATACATAAGGTCTACCCACACATACAGTCTACCCACACATACAGTCTACCCACACATAAGGTCTACCTACACATACAGTCTACCCACACATAAGGTCTACCCATACATGCGGTCTACCCACACATACGGTCTACCCACACATACGGTCTACCCACACATACAGTCTACCCATGCATAAGGTCTACCCATACATATGGTCTACCCACACATATGGTCTACCCACACATAAGGTCTACCCACACATAATGCCTACCCACACATACGGTCTACCCATACATAAGGTCTACCCACACATACGGTCTACCCACACATACAGTCTACCCACACATAAGGTCTACCCACACATACGGTCTACCTACCCATACAGTCTACCCACACATACAGTCTACCCACATATAATGCCTACCCACACATACGGTCTACCCACACATAAGGTCTACCCACACATAAGGTCTACCCACACATACAGTCTACCCATACATAAGGTCTACCCACACATACGGTCTACCCACACATACAGTCTACCCACACATACAGTCTACCCACACATACGGTCTACCCACACATAAGGTCTACCCATACATACAGTCTACCCACACATAAGGTCTGCCCACACATACAGTCTACCCACACATAAGGTCTACCCACACATAACATCTACCCACACATACAGTCTACCCACACATACAGTCTACCCACACATACGGTCTACCCACACATACAGTCTACCCACACATAAGGTCTACCCACACATAACATCTACACACACATACAGTCTACCCACACATAAGGTCTACCCACACATATAGTCTACCCACACATACGGTCTACCCACACATAAGGTCTACCCACACATAATGCCTACCCACACATACGGTCTACCCACACATAAGGTCTACCCACACATACGGTCTACCCACACATACGGTCTACCCACACATACAGTCTACCCACACATAAGGTCTACCCACACATACGGTCTACCTACCCATACAGTCTACCCACACATACAGTCTACCCACACATAATGCCTACCCACACATAAGGTCTACCCACACATACGGTGTACTCACACATACGGCCTACCCACACATACATTCTACCCATACATAAGGTCTACCCATACATGAGGTCTACCCACACATACGGTCTACCCACACATACGGTCTACCCACACATACAGTCTACCAACACATACGGTCTACCCACACATACGGTCTACCCACACATAAAGTCTACCCACACATACAGTCTACCCACACATAAGGTCTACCCACACATAAGGTCTACCCACACATACAGTCTACCCACACATACAGCCTACCCACACATACAGCCTACCCACACATACGGTCTACCCACACATACGGTCTACCCACACATAATGCCTACCCACACATACGGTATACCCACACATACGGTCTACCCACACATAAGGTTTACCCACACATACGGTCTACCCACACATATGGTCTACCCACACATACAGTCTACCCACACATAAGGTCTACCCACACATACGGTCTACCCACACATACAGTCCACCCACACATACGGTCTACCCACACATAAGGTCTATCCACACATAATGCCTACCCACACATACGGTCTACCCACACATACGGTCTACCCACACATAAGGTCTACCCACACATACGGTCTACCCACACATACGGTCTACCCACACATACAGTCTACCAACACATAAGGTCTACCCACACATACGGTCTACCTACCCATACAGTCTATCCACACATACAGTCTACCCACACATAATGCTTACCCACAAATAAGGTCTACCCACACATACGGTCTACCCACACATACGGCTTACCCACACATACAGTCTACCCATACATAAGGTCTACCCATACATAAGGTCTACTCACACATACAGTCTACCCACACATACGGTCTACCCACACATACGGTCTACCCACACATAAAGTCTACATACACATACAGTCTACCCACACATAAGGTCTACCCACACATAAGGTCTACCCACACATACAGTCTACCCACGCATAAGGTCTACCCACACATACAGTCTACCCACACATACGGTCTACCCACACATAAGGTCTACCCACACATAATGCCTACCCACACATACGGTCTACCCACACATAAGGTCTACCCACACATACGGTCTACCCACACATACAGTCTACCCACACATACGGTCTACCCACACATACGGTCTAACCACACATACAGTCTATCCACACATACGGTCTACCCACACATAAGGTCTACCCACACATACGGTCTACCCACATATACGGTCTACCCACACATAAGGTCTACCCACACATACGGTCTACCCACACATACGGTCTACCCACACATAAGGTCTACCCACACATAATGCCTACCCACACATACGGTCTACCCACACATAAGGTCTACCCACAGATACGGTCTACCCACACATACGGTCAACCCACACATACAGTCTACCCACACATACGGTCTACCCTTACATACAGTCTACCCACACATACAGTCTACCCACACATACGATCTACCCACACATACGGTCTACCCACACATAAAGTCTACCCACACATACAGTCTACCCACACATAAGGTCTACCCACACATAAGGTCTACCCACACATACAGTCTACCCACACATAAGGTCTACCCACACATACAGTCTACCCACACATACGGTCTACCCACACATACGGTCTACCCACACATACGGTCTACCCACGCATAAGGTCTACCCACACATACGGTCTACCCACACATACAGTTTACCCACACATAAGGTCTACCCACACATACGGTCTTCCTACCCATACAGTCTACCCACACATACAGTCTACCCACACATAATGCCTACCCACACATAAGGTCTACCCACACATACGGTCTACCCACACATGCGGTCTATCCACACATACAGTCTACCCACACATAAGGTCTACCCACACATACAGTCTACCCACACATACGGTCTACCCACACATACGGTCTACCCACACATAAGGTCTACCCACACATACGGTCTACCCACACATACGGTCTACCCACACATAAGGTCTACCCACACATAATGCCTACCCACACATACGGTCTACCCACACATAAGGTCTACCCACACATACGGTCTACCCACACATACGGTCTACCCACACATACAGTCTACCCACACATACGGTCTACCCTTACATACAGTCTACCCACACATACAGTCTACCCACACATACGATCTACCCACACATACGGTCTACCCACACATAAAGTCTACCCACACATACAGTCTACCCACACATAAGGTCTACCCACACATAAGGTCTACCCACACATACAGTCTACCCACACATAAGGTCTACCCACACATACAGTCTACCCACACATACGGTCTACCCACACATACGGTCTACCCACGCATAAGGTCTACCCACACATACGGTCTACCCACACATACAGTTTACCCACACATAAGGTCTACCCACACATACGGTCTTCCTACCCATACAGTCTACCCACACATACAGTCTACCCACACATAATGCCTACCCACACATAAGGTCTACCCACACATACGGTCTACCCACACATACAGTCTACCCACACATAAGGTCTACCCACACATACAGTCTACCCACACATACGGTCTACCCACACATACGGTCTACCCACACATAAGGTCTACCCAAACATACAGTCTACCCACACATAAGGTCTACCCACACATAAGGTCTACCCACACATACAGTCTACCCACACATAAGGTCTACCCACACATACAGTCTACCCACACATACGGTCTACCCACACATAAGGTCTACCCACACATAATGTCTACCCACACATACGGTCTACCCACACATACGGTCTACCCACACATAAGGTCTACCCACACATAAGGTCTACCCACACATACAGTCCACCCACACATACGGTCTACCCACACATAAGGTCTATCCACACATAATGCCTACCCACACATACGGTCTACCCACACATACGGTCTACCCACACATAAGGTCTACCCACACATACGGTCTACCCACACATACGGTCTACCCACACATACAGTCTACCAACACATAAGGTCTACCCACACATACGGTCTACCTACCCATACAGTCTATCCACACATACAGTCTACCCACACATAATGCTTACCCACAAATAAGGTCTACCCACACATACGGTCTACCCACACATACGGCTTACCCACACATACAGTCTACCCATACATAAGGTCTACCCATACATAAGGTCTACTCACACATACAGTCTACCCACACATACGGTCTACGCACACATACGGTCTACCCACACATAAAGTCTACATACACATACAGTCTACCCACACATAAGGTCTACCCACACATAAGGTCTACCCACACATACAGTCTACCCACGCATAAGGTCTACCCACACATACAGTCTACCCACACATACGGTCTACCCACACATAAGGTCTACCCACACATAATGCCTACCCACACATACGGTCTACCCACACATAAGGTCTACCCACACATACGGTCTACCCACACATACAGTCTACCCACACATACGGTCTACCCACACATACGGTCTAACCACACATACAGTCTATCCACACATACGGTCTACCCACACATAAGGTCTACCCACACATACGGTCTACCCACATATACGGTCTACCCACACATAAGGTCTACCCACACATACGGTCTACCCACACATACGGTCTACCCACACATAAGGTCTACCCACACATAATGCCTACCCACACATACGGTCTACCCACACATAAGGTCTACCCACAGATACGGTCTACCCACACATACGGTCAACCCACACATACAGTCTACCCACACATACGGTCTACCCTTACATACAGTCTACCCACACATACAGTCTACCCACACATACGATCTACCCACACATACGGTCTACCCACACATAAAGTCTACCCACACATACAGTCTACCCACACATAAGGTCTACCCACACATAAGGTCTACCCACACATACAGTCTACCCACACATAAGGTCTACCCACACATACAGTCTACCCACACATACGGTCTACCCACACATACGGTCTACCCACACATACGGTCTACCCACGCATAAGGTCTACCCACACATACGGTCTACCCACACATACAGTTTACCCACACATAAGGTCTACCCACACATACGGTCTTCCTACCCATACAGTCTACCCACACATACAGTCTACCCACACATAATGCCTACCCACACATAAGGTCTACCCACACATACGGTCTACCCACACATGCGGTCTACCCACACATACAGTCTACCCACACATAAGGTCTACCCACACATACAGTCTACCCACACATACGGTCTACCCACACATACGGTCTACCCACACATAAGGTCTACCCACACATACGGTCTACCCACACATACGGTCTACCCACACATAAGGTCTACCCACACATAATGCCTACCCACACATACGGTCTACCCACACATAAGGTCTACCCACACATACGGTCTACCCACACATACGGTCTACCCACACATACAGTCTACCCACACATACGGTCTACCCTTACATACAGTCTACCCACACATACGGTCTACCCACACATACGATCTACCCACACATACGGTCTACCCACACATAAAGTCTACCCACACATACAGTCTACCCACACATAAGGTCTACCCACACATAAGGTCTACCCACACATACAGTCTACCCACACATAAGGTCTACCCACACATACAGTCTACCCACACATACGGTCTACCCACACATACGGTCTACCCACACATAAGGTCTACCCACACATACGGTCTACCCACACATACAGTTTACCCACACATAAGGTCTACCCACACATACGGTCTTCCTACCCATACAGTCTACCCACACATACAGTCTACCCACACATAATGCCTACCCACACATAAGGTCTACCCACACATACGGTCTACCCACACATACAGTCTACCCACACATAAGGTCTACCCACACATACAGTCTACCCACACATACGGTCTACCCACACATACGGTCTACCCACACATAAGGTCTACCCAAACATACAGTCTACCCACACATAAGGTCTACCCACACATAAGGTCTACCCACACATACAGTCTACCCACACATAAGGTCTACCCACACATACAGTCTACCCACACATACGGTCTACCCACACATAAGGTCTACCCACACATAATGTCTACCCACACATACGGTCTACCCACACATACGGTCTACCCACACATAAGGTCTACCCACACATAAGGTCTACCCACACATACGGTCTACCCACACATACAGTCTACCCACACATAAGGTCTACCCACACATACGGTCTACCTAGCCATACAGTCTACCTACCCATACAGTCTACCCACACATAAGGTCTACCCACACATAAGGTCTACCCATACATACAGTCTACCCACACACACAGTCTACCCATACATAAGGTCTACCCACACATAAGGTCTACCCACACACACGGTCTAGTCGCTGGTTTGCGGAGGTCCTTCAATGCCTATTCTAGACAAACGTCATTCGTGTCACAATGACACTCCGTTAGTTGCTTTCCTATTTCGTATTTGGCAACATTGGTGGGTTACCATTGTACCAATGTATCATCTCTCTGGCCACCTTCTTATTTACAGTACTGACATTAAAGCATAACTTTGTAATTTTTAATTAATACGGCGACAATAAAAAAGAAATACAAAACAAACAGACGACATAGTCTAGCTATACAAGATAATTCAATGTTAGACAAACTGAAGCGGTACATTATAAGCATTGTACATAACAAGCGTAGCTTTTTTAAAAAGCTTAGGTTGCAATCGGAATAGCTTTAAATCTTCAAGTTGTTGGTCAAAACGCCAAATGGCTTTATGTAAATAAGAATTACATGTACTTGTTTTTAAAACCAACTTTTTATGCGCAGTCGTGAATTTTCCCGCAAAAGTTTCTAAAGCCACACCTCATTTTTTCCTTATTAGGAAAGTAGCCGCGCCTTTTTCCTTTTTAGGAAAGTCTCTCGGATGTTCTCGTCAATATTAGGAAATAAGTTGGTTTTTGTAGTGAGCAAATCTTTTCTTAAAAAATTGTGAACATTTTATAAGATTTATTTCTAGAAATCTCAATATTTACAGCAGAATTATGTGCTAATATTGTTTTTAGTACTAGATTATTACCCAACATGCCACGCTAATGGAGTTTGCACATGCGCTTTCACAGCGAATTTACTATCGTAATATACAATCGGCCGAGGCCGATTGCAAATATAGGTTTTAACATAATCGCAGATACTGATAACATATTTATGTGTAAACGCCACGTTATATACCCGTACAAATTATGTATGTTGGCTTACCCAGGTAATGTTGTTTCATGTCTCCCCATTTAAAGCTGAATAAAATATTGTAGGATCCTTCAGGTAAGATGACGATCGTTTTTCTCTTGCCTAGAAAACATTCCAATGTAAAATAAAGACAAGCTTAGCTTTTAAAAAAGCTTAGAATGCAAACCCTGTAGCATTTTTAATTGCGAGGAAAATGGTACTTGTGGGTCATTTAAAATGAAGACCCTTTTGTATGATGTTAGCTAGGTTGTTGTCTAAATAATAGTTAATACCTCCTTTCTAATGTTTATTTATGTTTAGACTTGGGTTGGGAAAGCTGACCATATTCGTTGGGATGACATTTTGTACAGTTAGACATGGAAGAAATCATACAAAGTACGCAGTACTTGCTCCACCAACTTCAACACCTAGAGAACACGAACTCCCCGTCGAGGGCTCTTGTGCCCAAATAATCGCCGGGGAAGTTTGCATAAGTATAAAGAATGTTACAAACTGCGCAGTAATTGTTACACCAATTAAACTGCTAGAAATCCTTGATACTCCGCCTTCATTTACTCGGAACTTTTCGAGATTTTCTATAGCCAGATAATGTACATACGCTAAAAGGTACGAACATCTAAATAGTATTACGCGGGAAAATTCTGTTGGATTATTCCACTGCTGCCGTGGGAAAGGTTACACGAATGTTGATTTCCAAAATATGAATATCCTTCATATTTATACATGTTTCTGTGGCATCCACTAATTTATCTAGAAATAAGTATTTTAAAGTATTTTTTTTATTTTTAGAATACATTGCATGTAAGATTTATTTATCATTTATATGCATTCACTAAAGAAAATCACCCCAAGTCATAATGTCTATCCTATTAAAATCTCTATCCTCATATACTCCTCTCTGCGTTTGAAAGTACGGTAAATACTATTCGTTTGGAACGCTTAACTGTAACATTGATCTAGTAATGAGCATTGCCTTTGAAAGCAAGGGTATTCTTCTTCATTCCTTTTCCTTTTAAGCGCAATAGAAATATCGATGTCATGGACAATACAAAACTTATACTGTCTGACCTCGTAAAGTAAAGCAACTACTTTTTGGAGGCTATGTTTTCCCAGCATGCAGCATAATCATGTCGCACATGCGCATTTCCAGATTAGATATCAACGTAATATGCAAACCCCCGACGGGGTTTGCAATTATCCACATCATTCGCTACAAAGTACAATATAAGAACCTATATCGGAAACCTATGAGGACTAAATTTCATCATTATTATAGGAACCCAACTTGATCTACATGACATTAATGTTGAGTAAGCAGTCAGGTGTAGACTGTATCAAGCCATTAAGGAGCGTGGTAAGCAGTCAGATGTAGACTGTATCAAGCCATGTATGAGCGTGGTAAGCAGTTAGATGTATACTGTATCAAGCCATGTAGGAGCATGGTAAACACTCAGATGTATACTGTATCAAGCCATGATGGGGGGTAGTAAGCAGTCAGATGTAGACTGTGTATCAAGCCATTAAGAAGCGTGGTAAGCAGTCAGATGTAGACTGTATCAAGCCGTTAAGGAGCTGGTAAGCAGTTAGATGTAGACTGTATCAAGCCATTAAGGAGCGTGGTAATCAGTCAGATGTAGACTTATCAAGCCATGTAGGATCGTGGTAAGCAGTTACGTGTACACTGTATCAAGCCATTAAGGAGCTGGTAAGCAGTTAGATGTAGACTATATCAAGCCATGTAGACTGTATCATGTCATGTAGGATCGTGGTAAGCAGTTAGGTGTACACTGTATCAAGCCATTAAGGAGCTGGTAAGCAGTCAGATGTAGACTGTATCAAGCCATGTAGGTGCATGGTAATTAGTCAGATGTAGACTCTATCAAGCTATTAAGGAGTTTGGTAAGCAGTCAGATGTAGACTGTATCAAGCCATTAAGGAGCGTGGTAAGCAATCAGATGTAGACTGTATCAAGCCATTAAGAAGCGTGGTAAGTAGTTAGATGTAGACTGTATCAAGCCATTAAGGAGCGTGGTAAGCAGTTAGATGTAGACAGTATCAAGCCATTAAGAAGCCTGGTAAGCAGTCAGATGTAGACTGTATCAAGCCATTAAGGAGCTGGTAAGCAGTTAGATGTAGACTGTATCAAGCCATGTAGGAGCGTGGTAAGCAGTCAGGTGTAGACTGTGTTACAAGCCATTATGGAGGGTGGTAAGCAGTCAGATGTAGGCTGTGTATCAAGCCATGTAGGAGCGTGGTAAGCAGTCAGGTGTAGACTGTGTTACAAGCCATTATGGAGGGTGGTAAGCAGTCAGATGTAGGCTGTGTATCAAGCCATTTAGGAGCTTGGTAAGCAGTCAGATGTAGACTGTATCAAGCCATGAAGGAGTGTGGTAAGCAGTCAGATGTAGACTGTGTATCAAGTCATCTAGGATCGTGGTAAGCAGTTAGGTGTAGACTTGTCAAGCCATGTAGGAGCATGGTAAGCAGTCAGATGTAGACTGTATCAAGCCATTAAGGAGCGTGGTAAGCAGTTAGATGTAGACTGTATCAAGCCATTTAGGAGCTTGGTAAGCAGTCAGATGTAGACTGTATCAAGCCATGAAGGAGAGTGGTAAGCAGTCAGATGTAGACTGTGTATCAAGCCATCTAGGAGCGTGGTAAGCAGTCAGGTGTAGACTGTATCAAGCCATGTAGGAGCATGGTAAGCAGTAAGATGTAGACTGTATCAAGCCATTAAGGAGCGTGGTAAGCAGTCAGATATAGACTGTATCAAGCCATGTAGGATCGTGGTAAGCAGTCAGATGTAGACTGTATCAAGCCATTTAGGAGCGTGGTAAGCAGTCAGATGTAGACTGTGTATCAAGCCATTAAAGAGCGTGGTAAGCAGTTAGATGTAGACTGTATCAAGTCATTAAGGAGCGTGGTAAGCAGTCAGATGTAGACTGTATCACGCCGTTAAGGAGCGTGGTAAGCAGTCAGATGTAGACTGTATCAAGCCATGTAGGAGCGTGGTAAGCAGTTAGATGTAGACTGTATCAAGCCATTAAGGAGCGTGGTAAGCAGTTAGATGTAGACTGTATCAAGTCATAAAGGAGCGTGGTAAGCAGTCAGATGTAGACTGTATCAAGCCATTAAGGAGCGTGGTAAGCAGTCAGATGTAGACTGTATCAAGCCATTAAGGAGCGTGGTAAGCAGTCAGATGTAGACTGTATCAAGCCATGTAGGAGCGTGGTAAGCAGTCAGATGTAGACTGTATCAAGCCATTAAGGAGCGTGGTAAGCAGTCAGATGTAGACTGTATCAAGCTATTAAGGAACGTGGTAAGCAGCCAGATGTGGACTGCATCAAGCTATTAAGGAGCGTGGTAAGCAGTCAGATGTAGACTGTATCACGCCGTTAAGGAACGTGGTAAGCAGCCAGATGTAGACTGTATCAAGCCATATGATAACGGATATTACCAGCTCCGTAATCCATAAATAATGACATCAAAGGTCATGCACAATACCAGAAAGGAGAACCATACAGAAACGAGCAATCAGACGTCAGAGTAGACTGCACTTCACACTTGTATAACAAATAAACGAGAATAATCATCAAAACCGTGCAAAGTCTAAGATAGTATAAACGTTTTCATGACAAAGTTACTAGGAAACAACACTAGAGGTATCACTAATATTGATAAACAGTAAAAACATCCTAATTTTTAACAAGTATAAACATTTCCATGACCAGGTCACTATTTACAATACTAAAGGGTATCACTATTATAAATGAGTATCAAAACATGCAAAGTGTCAAAAATTAGAAACGTTTCCATGACAAATTCACTAGGTAATACTCTAGAGGATATCTCTAATATTAATGAATATCAAAACATGCAAAGTCACTAGGTAACAACAGTAAAGGATATCTCTAATATCAATGAATGTATAAGAAGGCGACATAATCTAATAAGGACTCAAAGTAACAACTACACTACATATAAAGCAACACAGAAAGCAATAGTCGTGTAAAACTGATGTAAAAATACCTAGTAAGCAGTCTAAAAGTCATAAAGCCGTAAGGCATACAAAATCAGCCAAAATGAAAAATCAATCAGAAATATAAAAGCAAAAGTCTGATAACGACCCCAAGTATCAACACTACTGAACGCACGGCAACATAATGATACTAGTAAATCGGCCAAATTAATACATAGTAGGAGGAAGTCTGACCGAAAGTAGTTACCAGTTTTATTGTTTTAATACGAGATTTCCTATGTGAAAAATCTGTATATATTGTACTAAATTTAAGCACTTCATTCTTTTGCATGTGGGAGAAGGACAAGGAAAGTTTTCATTCAATATAAAGCCGTTATTTTTACGATGTTTAATATGTGAAAAAAACAATGAAATAGTTAAATACTGTTTGTGTTAAACGTTATTTCATCTGCAACTTAATTTTGCATCCGACCCTTTAAATTTAAATGGAACTACCGTTAATTACGACGTCATTTTACATGAAAGATTTAATTAAAACCACTGATATTTCTATTTTAGAAATCTATTCATCGCTGAATAAAATCTTGAATATTCTATTGATACCTTTTGATTTTATACACGATAAATTAGTGACGATAAACTTAATTAAAGAGACACTATCCCTCACAGCCTGAATTTACAGCTATTGAAAAGAAATCATTGATTTGCTATTTTTTGTAGGCTACCCAAAGATATAAACTTTTCTCTAATACAAGAATTTAAAACTTTACTTCTGCAAAGATCATGCATTATTTATAAGATAAAATGAATATTTGTGAGGTGCACATTAATTGTCCATATTTGCCGAAAGCGCCGCCTTGCACATGCGCAATAATATATTCCAAAGCAAGACGTAAACAAACGTACCAACTAAACGGCGAAAGTGAAAAGGAAACGGGGAAGAAATAATCTGTTTAGCGAATCGGAGATGAAAAGTAGAAAAACAGATGCGAATAAAGATAACTTTTTAGTGTTAATGCGGTCACATGATTGATGGCTCATGAATATTCATTATCTAGGTGTGAAATTGCAGAGATAAACATGATATTTCCGACGCTGATATCTCATTTGTGGTACAATATTTTCAAAAGCGTTTTTGTAAATCTTCGAAGTAGTGTGTAATACATACATATGTGAAAGCTTATAGTAATTTCCAAAACTGATCAATACACTGAGGGATAGTTATTCTTTAAATAATAACCATCTTTATATCATTGAAAGTTTAAGAAATAAATAAACAAATTGAAAATTTCTGTGACAAGAAATGAGTTAAACCGACAATAACTGTTGATTATATATAACATAAATAATCATTATTCTAATAAATAATCTATTATTTTAGCATTTTGAGTCGTAATACATTATACATGTCCCCTACCTATTCCAGGAACCGTGGTATATACAGTTGCAGTATAATCACATGTATTCCCACTTCCCCCACATTCACCACACTCGTCATAAGAAGCACCGTTGTAAAGATTGTCGCAACCAAATTTCTGCCGGGCAAATACAAAAGAAAATAATCTACATTTAAATGATTAGTATATCTTAGATGACCGAATTCTTTCTCCACCTGTACGACGCAAACTCTATACAATAGACTTTTAAGATATATTAAGATAAGATTTTTCTTATATTTCATTGTATGCCAGACATACGATAACTTGCCGCAAAAATTTGCGTCATTTTACACTGACGTCATTATGCTAGCATAAGCGTCATAATTGGAATCCTGGCAAAAAGTAGCATGTCTGACATATGGCCCCTTCCATCAAGTTAAACTGGAAAACCGTCGATAGTAGTGCTTTTGATTTAACATTTATCGATGATTCCGGAATAGTATGACCACTCTGACACCTATACACACAATATATCATTACTTGAATCTAAGACATAAGAAGGTCAGGTTTATACATTTTCATCTGCCTTTTACCTACCGTATTTCTATGACAGCATGTCCACGGTTTCTTATTAAGGCTTTAGAGATGTAATAAATATAGAACATATATACTTATTAATTTAGTGCATCATATGCCTCTTAAGTGATGCTCGTGCCCAAATGATTGGAATTATAAAAATTTATAAATATTTGAAGAGCAGTGTTGAAACCAAACTGACCGAAAAGTGAACCAAAGAATCTAAGGTCAGAGCTATGCATGAGGGAGATACTCCTAAGTTTTAGAGTGATTTACTTAATTTGATGACTGAAAATTTGAAGTATATATTTTATGTCAGTACAAAAGCACTGATAACTAGACTTATGATGCCCTCGGGAACTATCAGTCCACCAGAAGTGACATCGGCCTAGTGGCTTTAATAATATAGAACATATATACCTATTAATTTAGTGCACCATATGCGCATTTCGACAACTTATGTCTCTTCAGTGATGCTCGTGGCCAAATGATTGGAATTATAAAAATTTATAAATATTTGAAGAGCAGTGTTGAAACCAAACTGACCGAAAAGTGAACCAAAGAATCTGTCTAAGGACAGAGCTATGCATGAGGGAGATAATCCTTAGTTTTAGAGTGATTTACTTAAGTTGATGACTGAAAATTTGAACTATATATTTCACGTCAGTACAAAAGCACTGACAACTAGACTTATGATGCCCTCGGGGACTATCAGTCCAACAGCAGTGACACCGGCCTAGTGGTTATAATATAGAACATATATACCTACTTATTTAGTAAGGTTTTTAACTTCGCCTACTAAGAGGTATCATAGCAGAGTTGAAGTTTTTACAGTTTACAGTTTTGACCTTGATATTGCATCACTCTCATATCCATCGAACGAACTTCCAATATGACCAGGTGATCTTACGAACCCGTTAGCTCAGCTTATACTCACCTTATATTCATTTACAAGAGTCAAATCCTATCTAAAAATTTTCCTTTATACTTCAGCAATCGTCTGAGGATTTATGACGACATACCTGAGAATATTATATGTTGTTATTGTCCTCAAAAAGTATTTAAATTCTTAAATACTAAAGAATAACTAATTGGTAGGCGTTAATGACCAAACCAGAGAGTTACTCAAAATAAATCTTTGACGGGAATGACCAAAACAGAAAGATTGGTTGACGGGAGTGATTACGATCAGAGATTTGGTTTAAATGATTGGTTGGTGGAAATGATCACGACCAGAAAGTCAAAATGATTGGTAAACGGGAGCGACTACGACCAAAGAGACAGTCAAAAAGATTTGATAGATGCGACCTCTAACAGAGCAACAGAGCGATAGTCAAAATGATCTTGATAAGTTCTTACCCCACACTGTCCGTCGATACACATATACGTAAAACCTGGTCGCCTAGCCAAACCAGCAATGTCAGCATAATCCACATCCTCGCCATCACAGGGCGTACCCTGTGGCATAAGACCGAATCGTGTAAATCCAGGTGGCTTATAGCCGGGGACAGGATCGCACCTGACCTCACACTGCCCATAACCTGTCAGTGAAAAGCAGAACGCAATATACGCAAATTGCATTAGGGAATATTCAAATGTCCCTGATATACAGTAATATAAAATATAACTATACACGTTTTAATATGGTGCTATATTTTGAAGGTCAAAGGTGTCACAACACCAAAACAACATCTCATAGGCTTTCAAATGTAAAGTAACAATTAAGCCGAATCTGTAAATATTTAAACATATGATATGTTGCAGGAAGAAATGAATAGAGGATTAAAAATCACCATGCAGGTAATGAGGTGGTATTTTTACAAAACAAAAATAATGTGGGAAATATTTAATAGTTCTCACTCACAATTTGAAAGTTATTGCCACTAATAAACAACTTGATAGATAGGCAAAAGTTATATGCCCCAATTCGTCGTTTTCAGAGTTACTAAATGTGATATGCATCCTATTTCCCCGTCAACAATATATAGTCTTATAAGGGATAATATTTATGTACAATTTAATGGCAAGACTTATCAACAGATTATTGGGATTCCAATGGGCACTAACTGCGCTCCCCTTATAGCAAATTTATTTTTATACTGTTATGAGAGAGACTTTATGCATTCTATTCAAACTTCTAAATGTTTCGACCTTATTGAGAAGTTCAATGACACCTCTAGATATCTTGATGATATTTCAGTAATCGATAACCCTGAGTTTGAAAACTATATATCTGCCATTTATCCATCTGAACTTCAATTAAACAAAGCCAATATTTCCGACCAGGAAACACCTTTTTGGACTTAAATATTAAAATTATTAACAACAATATTCATACCAACATATATGATAAACTTTGGATTGGAAATTTCCCTTATCTAGATGGTGATGTCCCCAGACTCCCATCATATGGTATTTCTATTAGTCAATTTGTTCGGTTTGCTAGAGCCTGGATTTTCACGAAAAAAATTCTCGGATTACTTTTAATATTTTTACTCAGGGTTATAGATATCATAAACTTCTTCTAAAAACTTTTGTTATTTATCTAAATTCGGAAATGTGACTTTCCAACAATATGTATCCAGAGGAATTTCCCATCCCAATTTCTACGGTGATCTAGTGTACAAACTAAGGATGGTCAAAGGTTCCGATAATTTCATATCGGCTGGTTCTAAAATTATTAAACGCCTTCGACATCGACAGTATGACCTGAGATTATCGCTAAGACCATAGATCTTGTATTGGGTCCCTCTACAACCCAATGAAGATTTTTACTTGAGCGTTGCACGCTGACTAACAGGGCGTTGGAGACTCTATGACGGGCCTTGTCCAAACTTATTCAGAGGAGATAAGGTCCTGATACTCGTTCCCTCTGACTGTTAGTCGGGACTCCTATTGATCAAGGATCTCGCTTACAGACCGGCATAGCACGGTTTACTTATGTTAATGTCTCCTCACATATTTTTGATATTATTCTATAATTGTTTCGTGTGTAATAAATTTTTATGACCTCTCTCCTTGAGAAACCTGTTGATCCTTGTTCTCTATATGGAGGATTATCTATAAATTTTAAATGAGTATCTTTGATTGTGCTGCTTTTGCAGTGAGTGGGACTGTGGGTGTCCGTAAACCGGTTAACCACACCAACAGAGTGACGTTTGTTACTTCTTCACCGTCCTAAGTCGGTATCGTAACCGCAGCACAATCGAATATTTTTGTAATGTCGTTCCGTGTATATTATGTTATTGCCATTTTTTGTGTGCAGGTCCGTGGTGAGTTTTCAGATGTCTTCTGTTTTCTTTTTTATAATGAACCATCAATCACATATCACCTGTATAAAGAAGTAGATCTTACTTTTATAGGAGAATCATGTACCAGATGACAATTAATGAGTAAAGTTGATGACATTAGTATTGATCAATGCTATATTAACTTGATAAAGAAGTAGATCTTACTTTTATAGGAGAATCGTTTACCAGATGGTAAGTAATGAGTACTGTTGATGACATTAGTATTGATCAATGCTATATTAACTTGATAAAGAAGTAGATCTTACTTTTATAGGAGAATCGTTTACCAGATGGTAAGTAATGAGTACTGTTGATGACATCAGAATTGATCAATGCTATATTAACTTGATAAAGAAGTAGATCTTACTTTTATAGGAGAATCGTTTACCAGATGGTAAGTAATGAGTACTGTTGATGACATTAGTATTGATCAATGCTATATTAACTTAATAAAGAAGTAGATCTTACTTTTATAGGAGAATCGTGTACCAGATGGTAAGTAATGAGTACTGTTGATGACATTAGTATTGATCAAGTTGATACAGGATTCGTTGGCACGTTGCGTTTTCAAACTGCCCACATCGGTTACATCATTTTCACACGCCTTATGGTTCATTAAGAAAAAATGGAAGTGCAATCAGACTTCAGATATGTATTGCACCATTAAAATATTTATAAAACTTAGAATATAGGTAATGGGATTCAAAACTCTCTTCTTAATTGTAGTCGTGTTGATTTCATTTAAACAAGAAGCTAAGATAAGCCTGATTTACATGACACAGAATAAAAAGCACTAGGGTTTTGTTCTCAAATACGAGTATTCTCTACTGCAACGTTTCGGTCAATGGGTCATAGAGGCTGCAGGATACAGCAAACATCTTACAAATAATCACCACGTCACCGTCAGTTAGTAGCATCTCCCTCTTCTGGTTCCTTTAACATCACTTGGTCATAACCTCGTTCTTTACATTACCGACTAGATGTAGTTAGCATGCGTGGAGCTAGCGTGGGGAATAAGGAAGGACTTAAACCACCCTACACCCCACATCCCTATTTAGAATTCGTCAAAAACGCATGTTGTTTTCATTTTTCACCTATAATTCACTGAAATCATTTTCACACCATCCCCTTGGCTGGACTGGACATCCCTACCCCATCCGCCTTCGGAGATATATTCTAGATCTGCCAAAGATTTGTTTAATTGAGCCGTTTGTGGATCAATGTTGTATTGACAAATATATCAAATGGAAAGAGACAGAGGGAATACAAGACATAGAGAATAAGTACAAGACAGAGAGAATAAGTACAAGAGAGAAAAAGTACAAGACAGATATCGCAGATTCTTCATTAATCGGCACATGCAAAATTAACTTAGTCAACTGAAATAACAGTAATCACCCAAATAGTGTGGTGAATTGGTTTATTTGGGGGATACGCTACCTCATTATTCATTAAACATCTATTTACCAGGAGGAAAACCTCAAAAATAAAGCAAATAAATGACGAAAAGATAGGAAATGACACGTGATATTCGAATGTTTATACACAGTGCATAATTCAAAGCTACATTTTACAGTGAATAATACATACCCCACTACCACATATGAATGCATCATATTCATTTCCCTCACAGGTAGGATTATTCTTAGGGCTGTAAAGTAGGCATCACATTATCATATCATACAATACTTTGTTATCATTTAGCTTCTATCATTTATTATTTTCTTTGAATTCTTTCAGAAGTACACATCATGCACGACTTCATTTAACTGGCTTTATACAACTGTATGTTGGCGAGATGTTCCACAAAATCTAACTTACTCATTATACGATTTATAAACTAAACCTTTGCTAAGAAACTGATGGACGTAGATCTAAATCTAGTCATCAGATGTTACCTATATCCTATTACTTGCTGGAAATACAGGAGAACATCACATTCAATTACCATACATTCCTTATATGTTATAATGTTATCTATTATAGCAGTGAGTGGTATACCTGATAATGTAAACTAATAACAAATAGGTAATGTACTATGTGTATGATTGTGTAAATAATTCTAGTGTGGCATGGAGATAGTTCAGGTGTGTCATGAATATAGTTCAGGAGTGTCATGGAGATAGTTCAAGTGTGTTATGGAGATAGCTCAGGTGTGTTATGGAGATAGTTCAGGTGTGTCATTGAGATACATGTAGTTCAAGTGTGTTATGGAAATAATTCAGGTGTGTTATGGAGATAGTTCAGGTGTGTCATGGAGTTAGTTCAAGTGTGTTATGGAGATAGTTCAAGTGTGTTATGGAGATAGTTCAGGTGTGTCATGGAGATAGTTCAGGTGTGTTATGGAGATAGTTCAGGTGTGTCATTGAGATAGTTCAAGTGTGTTATGGAGATAGTTCAGGTGTGTTATGGAGATAGTTCAGGTGTGTCATGGAGATAGTTCAAGTGTGTTATGGAGATAGTTCAAGTGTGTTATGGAGATAGTTCAGGTGTGTTATGGTGATATTTCAGATGTGTTATGGAGATAGTTCAGGTGTGTTATGGTGATAGCTCAGGTGTGTTATGGAGATAGTTCAGGTGTGTCATGGAGATAGTTCACCTGAACTATGGAGATAGTTCAGGTGTGTTATGGAGATAGTTCAGGTGTGTCATGGAGATAGTTCAAGCATGTTATAGAGATAGTTCAGGTGTGTTATGGAGATAGTTCATGTGTGTTATGGTGATATTTCAGATATGTTATGGAGATAGTTCAAGTGTGTTATGGAGATAGTTCAGGTGTGTAATGGTTGGTTGGTTGGTTGATTGGTGTTTTACGTCGCTTTCAACAATATTTCAGTTACATCGCGACATGGAAGCAGGAGGTTACCAACCCGGGAATCGAACCCAGATCGTCGGCGCCGCAAGCCAAGCGCTTAACCACTACACCACGCCTGCTCCTAGGTGTGTAATGGTGATATTTCAGATATGTTATGGAGATAGTTCAGGTGTGTCATAGAGATAGTTCAGGTGTGTTATGGAGATAGTTCAGATGTGTTATGGAGATAGTTCATGTGTGTCATAGAGATAGTTCATGTGTGTTATGGAGATAGTTCAGGTGTGTCATGGAGATAGTTCAGATGTGTTATGGAGATAGTTCAGGTGTGTTATGGAGATAGTTCAGGAGTGTTATGGTGATAGCTCAGGTGTGTTATGGAGATAGTTCAGATGTATTATGGAGATAGTTCAAGTGTGTCATAGAGATAGTTCATGTGTGTTATGGAGATAGTTCAGGTTTTTATAAAATAGAGATAGTTCAGGTGTGTCATGGAGATAGTTCAGGTGTGTTATGGAATGAGTTCAGGTGTGTTACGGAGATAGTTCAGGTGTGTTATGGAGATAATTCAGGTGTGTCAGTGAGTTAATGTATTTTCTGAATCAGGTGGGTGATTTGCCTGGTCTATGTATGTTATTTAGATGAATAAAGCATTGTGTAACATGTAGCTTCTGATTGATTAATATTTATAGTTATCATCGTATGTAGATACTAATTTTATAATTATTTGTATAATTGTGATAAATAAATCATAAAAGAAGCTTAAAGCAAAAAAAAGGGAAATTAAAGGGATGAGCAGGAGATATATCCATGAATTAATTAATTATATGAAATTTATTTATTTTCTAAAAAAAAAAATCCATAAGAACGTCCATTATATTCCTTATATTACCAACACTTCCAAGAAATTCTTACGTTGGATTTGTGCATGTTCTTCTCCTAAAATTGAGACCATTCCCACATGTTCTCGAGCAGCCTGACCATTCTCCCCATTGGCTCCAACCGCCCATCCGGGTTTCCAGTTTGTATTGGCGGGCTTCCGAAGCATTTTTACAACCATGAGCAAAGCAAACCTATGTGGTGTAGTATAGCATTTTGTTATATACATATTTTGTCATACCCAAGTTTATATTTTCTGCAATTTAACTTATTTGACCATTTGATTTTAGGGGGCAGGATGACTTACGTGAGCCGTATTTTTTTCTATCTTCAGAGCCGGAAAATGTTGAGAGCCGGATTACTTATTTTGCCTCTTAACCTTGAAATTCAGACCAAAACATTCATTTTCCTACATTGCGAGCCATATAATTATTATTTTTATTTCATTTTATTAATTTCTCTCTCTCTCTCTCTTTTATTTTGAAAAGTCTTCCTCCATAAAAGTTAAATTGCTGCTCACTTATGCGCATTAATGACTGTGTAGCTGTGGCACTCCCAACAACATACCACTTTTGACATGCATGGCCCCCTGGCAACCATATACAAGGTGTCAATCATTGATAATCTAGAAATCATACCAGCTTCCAATGATACATAAGATACCAATCTTAGACAAAGTAGTAGTCAAATGTTAGCTGATTATCATAGATCAGGTGGCAATTATAAACCAGGAAGCAATCTGCCAATCACACACCAGTTGGTTATCATAGATCAGGTGGCAATTATAAACCAGGAAGCAATTAGCCAATCACACACCAGTTGGCTATCAGAGATCATGTGGCTAATTATAAACCAGGAAGCAATTAGCCAATCACACACCAGTTAGCTATCATAGATCGGGTGGCAATTATAAACTAGGAAGCAATTAGCTAATCACACACCAGTTAGCTATCATAGATCAGGTGGCAATTATATCAGGTGGCAATTATAAACTAGGAAGCAATATGCCAATCTCATACCAGCTTGTTATCACAGATCAGTTGGTTATCAGAGATCAGGTGGCAATTATAAACCAGGAAGTAATCTGCCAATCACACACCAGTTGGCTATCGATGATCAATTGGTAACTATTGATCAGCTGACACAGACCATGCAGACCAAACAAAAGTCATTTGATTTGGTATGGTTACAGGGGAAAATTGTCCATCCATTACAAAAAAAGACATCAATTTATACAAATTATCTCTTAATATAGATGATACAGGTGTGTAAGGTAACACAGGAAACTACATTTTATGAATGCTGAAGTCTAAAATATTACTTTGATGGTTGTTATGGCAAGCAAATCAGTGTACATTTTAATTCAAATGCAGATGACAAAATGGCATCGCATACTACTCTGCAGTCGTTATGGCAAGCGATGGGTATTCTTTGTTATTGTAAATGTTATTCCACAAATGTTACAAACCATGGAGGGTCCACAATACAGCCCAGGAATAAAAGAATGCTGTTTGAACATCTGGCCATACTGGGAGGAAGTGACGTCATGATTCACGCAACTGTAGATACTACACTCCTATATAAAATGACAATGTAACACACACAAATCAATATTGTAAGAAAAACTCTTAGATACCTCATATAAACAATCACAATTATGGACCCCTGTTAGAGGAGAGATGAGATCAGGTGCCATGGAGGAGGAAGCATCCCTAATGCGGTGCGAATCAGTATTATTCGCAGTCACAGAAGTATGAATCGGCACAACAGCCGTAGTCACAAGCGGTATATGGCATGATAATGCAGACGGTCTAGCTACTATGGAATAAGGAAGTCAACATGTCATGCAACGATCTGAGCAAATAAGGTCTTCATAACGACAGTAAAATTTGCGGAATGTTGACTTGATGTGCGATGTCTCCTATCTTTGTGATTAGTAACTTTTTACCCAGCAGTTTGCCTCGATAGATAAAGGAACGATCCTCAGAAGAAGATCGAGCATAACGAATTATTTGAAACATATAAACATCATACCCAGGTGATAAAGGAATGTTACTACTCGTATATGGAAAGTTAACAATGGAAAAATTAAAGTCATTACGTCTGTCATTGAAGTAACAAGTTTACTATCTCCCTCAATATCAAGTATAAGATCTAAATATGAAGCACATGAAATCGGATACCGTAGTATTTTTAATTTTCAGTTTATTGGGATTTATTGTATGCACGTATGTATCAAAGTTCTTGATATTTACAGATAGTGCATTATCAATTTTTCTGAATGTAAAATTAAAGGACAATGCCAATTTCTTCTTATTCTGACTTATAAGACTTTGTGCCAAGTCAGTTTAGGTTCGTATGATAAAGGAACAAATCCACTAACAAAGGAGCATAGTTAGTGCCCATAGGGATTCCGATGGTCTGCTCAACATCTATGTTATCAATCGGAACGTCCAGCACGATTTTATGTCATCTTCAGAGTACTTGAACTTAGATTCAGAGTGATTTATCACAAAATATGTGTCTGGGTATCCTAACACAATATGCTTATATCTGCGTGAACCATTTTGAAAAAAAAAAACAGTAATCGATAATTTTGAAGTGTATGTTTTTCAATTTACCATGAGATATAGTAGTATAAAGTGTAGAAAATCGTAAGTCGCCATGCATTTAACAGTGGACCAATTTTGAGATTTTAGGCTTTCCAATAATTCTGATCCTGATAATATCCAAAAATGACACTTCTACAGTAAATAACATCAAAATACGTCCGAGATCCGAAGTGCATGGATTCCGACGGGTAATCCTAGGGTTCAGACACTTCCTGAGATTTGAGGAAAAACATTTTTGTAAAAAGAAAAGGTAGCAGCAGCTGTTCTACGGCGTGCTTTATGTATCTCTGTTGTCGAGTTATAATCTCAATGATCTGAAAGTCAGCTACTCTGATGAAGATCTACACACAACAGTTTATTACATGTTATCTCTCTTTGGTATGTGTTATACATATTGTATATTTAGTGTCACTACAAATTAAAACTTTAAGACAAAGAATAATTTGATAATAAGAGATGTTATATTTACCCCAACTAATGGATAGTTTCTATATTTGAATGACTGGCCGTATCTCATCTGACAAAATTCGTCCCCGGTAAACATAATACCTAAAAAACAGCATCATTTGTTATCTACCTCGTCTGTGTACTGTTACACTGATTGACAAATTATTTCGTTTCTGTTAAGGCAATAGAAACATGTAGTTTAAATGAGCTGAAGTCGGGAACTTTTACCATAGACTGCTGAGATTCCATGACATTAGTAATCCTTGTCAATGACAAAAGTCCCGGCACTACCTAATATCTACCTATCATACATCAATCAAACATCACAACGATCAATTGCAATTTCAATCCAGCACCCTCAAAATGTTATGACGATTTCATGGTCACCTATAAATATGAAGTTTACCTGGCAGACCCATCAGGGGTTCCTTGAGTCCTGACCAAGATTCCACATTCTCAAGACTGGTTATAAGGGCATTTGAAGTTGGAACATTTTCTTCAAAAACACATTGCGCCTTCTTTTTTCTAAATATAAATACAAAATGGATTTTACTTCATAATCTCATACTTTCATAAGAGTGTACTATACCTAGATTAACAGTGCTTTATCTACTCTGTTCTGTTCTTAATCACCGATCAGAAGAGAGGAAACTGATCTCGTTTAATAGTTGACAACACATTGTACCTATCATACGAATTGGCAATATACTAAGGTGATTTAATCGATTTCAGTGGTCACTGTAGCAGGTTTGATTATATAAAATAATGACTGCCTAACACAGGTGACCGTAAAGACAGGTCTGACTGAATATTATAGAAGGCTGCTTGAACACTTGGGATACATACAGACTGACAGACAAGATAGATAAACAGATAAACGGTGAAAAAAAAGTGCTCAGTACATGTTATTTTGCTTCGCACTAGACAGAAAAAAGCAATATGATAAGCCTGATGGTATGGCCACTTTGATTGTGTAACATTTTAATGTGACACAATACTGAAAATGTGAAATATGTTTCCTCTGTATCAGTACCTGATCTCATGTGATACGCTTAACTGATCTCATGTGATACGCTTAACTGATCTCATGTGATACGCTTAACTGAAATTTATATGTAACTATTAGAAAATAAAATATTGACCGAGGTCAAGATAAGTTGGTGTACATGTACCTGTAAATATAATCGCAATACTATAGCAGTATAAGCATACAGTATGTGTACATGTACCTGTAAATATGATGGCAATACTATGGCAGTATAGGCATACACTAGGTGTACATGTACCTGTAAATTAATGGCAATACTATGGCAGTATAAGCATACACTAGGTGTACATGTACCTGTAAATATAATCGCAATACTATGGCAGTATATGCATACAGTAGGTGTACATGTACCTGTAAATATGATGGCAATACTATGGCAGTATAGGCATACAGTAGGTTTACCATTTACTCACTGTAGATAGGCATCCATATCATCCCGGCTACATGTGCTCCAGCCAGCACCATACCCGCCCAGGTTACCCCTGTTGGTACCATTACACCCCCTATCAGCATCATGGTACATTCCTATACTGTATAAAGGAAGACAACTCAGTAACTCAACATCAACATCAACACAACACTGATACAACATAAAGGAAGACAACTCAGTAACTCAACTTTATTATCAATACAACACTGATACAACATAAAGGAAGTCAACTCAGTAACTCAACGCTAATATCAATACAACACTGATACAACATAAAGGAAGACAACTCAGTAACTCAACTTTATTATCAATACAACACTGATACAACATAAAGGAAGACAACTCAGTAACTCAACTTTATTATCAATACAACACTGATACAGCATAAAGGAAGACAACTCAGTAACTCAACACTAATATCAATACAACACTGATACAACATAAAGGAAGACAACTCAGTAACTCAACTTTATTATCAATACAACACTGATACAACATAAAGGAAGACAACTCAGTAACTCAACTTTATTATCAATACAACACTGATACAACATAAAGGAAGACAACTCAGTAACTCAACTTTATTATCAATACAACACTAATACAGCATAAAGGAAGTCAGTAACTCAACTTTATTATCAATACAACACTGATACAGCATAAAAGGAAACATCTCTGTAAGTCAAAAATACACTTATATCAATGTTACACTGATTAATAAACATAACAAAGACAACTCAAAACACAACTACAATATGAAAACAACACTAGTAGCCAAGAGGATAAATCGACTTCAGTAGAAACAAATAATGAAGAAGCAGACTTGACAACATGGACATCATTGTTGGAATGTTGGAGTTAGGGTTTGCCGGGGGTTGTTTATTATTATTGTTGTTGTTGTTATTATTATTATTATTATTATTATTATTATTATTATTATTATTATTATTATTATTATATAAGAGCCCACTTTCAGTGCAAAACTGTAGACGATACGATCATACATTGTAACCTCCAACTCATTTTTTTTTTTTCAAAAACTGCTAGATCCGACTCTGGTAACATAATCTAGTCCATCATAAAGATCGTACTTATGTCCCATTTCATGTGCAGTAGCCACAAAGTCCGTGAAGGAGGTGCTGACATCCGTGCCACATCTATAGCGCGTGACACACATGCTGCTCTGGTAGGCCCGTCCGGTCACATCCATGCCCGTCAGACTACAACACACAACACACTTTATGTATTAATGTCATTTCATTCTGATTATTTTCAGTAGAAGAAGTTGGAATATAGAGGCACATGTTATGATATAATAGTACCGTAGCACATGTTATGATATAACAGTACCGTAGCACATGTTATGATATAATAGTACCGTAGCACATGTTATGATAGAACAGTACCGTAGCACATGTTATGATATAACAGTACCGTAGCACATGTTATGATATAATAGTACCGTAGCACATGTTATGATATAACAGTACCGTAGCACATGTTATGATATAATAGTACCGTAGCACATGTTATGATATAACAGTATCGTAGCACATGTTATGATATATAACAGTACCGTAGCACATGTTATGATATAACAGTACCGTAGCACATGTTATGATATATAACAGTACCGTAGCACATGTTATGATATAACAGTACCGTAGCACATGTTATGATATATAACAGTACCGTAGCACATGTTATGATATAACAGTACCGTAGCACATGTTATGATATATAACAGTACCGTAGCACATGTTATGATATAACAGTACCGTAGCACATGTTATGATATATAACAGTACCGTAGCACATGTTATGATAGAACAGTACCGTAGCACATGTTATGATATAACAGTACCGTAGCACATGTTATGATATATAACAGTACCGTAGCACATGTTATGATATAACAGTATCGTAGCACATGTTATAATATAACAGTACCGTAGCACATGTTATGATAGAACAGTACCGTAGCACATGTTATGATATAACAGTACCGTAGCACATGTTATGATATAACAGTACCGTAGCACATGTTATGATATATAACAGTACCGTAGCACATGTTATGATATAACAGTACCGTAGCACATGTTATGATATATAACAGTACCGTAGCACATGTTATGATATAACAGTACCGTAGCACATGTTATGATATAACAGTACCGTAGCACATGTTATGATATATAACAGTATCGTAGCACATGTTATGATATATAACAGTATCGTAGCACATGTTATGATATAACAGTACCGTAGCACATGTTATGATATAACAGTATCGTAGCACATGTTATGATATATAACAGTATCGTAGCACATGTTATGATATAACAGTACTGTAGCACATGTTATGATATAACAGTACCGTAGCACATGTTATGATATAACAGTACCGTAGCACATGTTATGATATAACAGTATCGTAGCACATGTTATGATATAACAGTATCGTAGCACATGTTATGATATAACAGTACCGTAGCACATGTTATGATATAATAGTACCGTAGCACATGTTATGATATAACAGTATCGTAGCACATGTTATGATATAACAGTACCGTAGCACATGTTATGATATAATAGTACCGTAGCACATGTTATGATATATAACAGTACCGTAGCACATGTTATGATATAACAGTACCGTAGCACATGTTATGATATAACAGTATCGTAGCACATGTTATGATATAATAGTACCGTAGCACATGTTATGATATAACAGTACCGTAGCACATGTTATGATATAATAGTACCGTAGCACATGTTATGATATAACAGTACCGTAGCACATGTTATGATATATAACAGTATCGTAGCACATGTTATGATATAACAGTACCGTAGCACATGTTATGATATAACAGTACCGTAGCACATGTTATGATATAACAGTACCGTAGCACATGTTATGATATAACAGTACCGTAGCACATGTTATGATATAACAGTACCGTAGCACATGTTATGATATAATAGTACCGTAGCACATGTTATGATAGAACAGTACCGTAGCACATGTTATGATATATAACAGTACCGTAGCACATGTTATGATATAACAGTACCGTAGCACATGTTATGATAGAACAGTACCGTAGCACATGTTATGATATAACAGTACCGTAGCACATGTTATGATAAAACAGTACCGTAGCACATGTTATGATATAACAGTACCGTAGCACATGTTATGATATAATAGTACCGTAGCACATGTTATGATAGAACAGTACCGTAGCACATGTTATGATATATAACAGTACCGTAGCACATGTTATGATATAACAGTACCGTAGCACATGTTATGATATAACAGTACCGTAGCACATGTTATGATATAACAGTATCGTAGCACATGTTATGATATAACAGTATCGTAGCACATGTTATGATATATAACAGTACCGTAGCACATGTTATGATATAATAGTACCGTAGCACATGTTATGATAGAACAGTACCGTAGCACATGTTATGATATATAACAGTACCGTAGCACATGTTATGATATAACAGTACCGTAGCACATGTTATGATATAACAGTACCGTAGCACATGTTATGATATAACAGTATCGTAGCACATGTTATGATATAACAGTATCGTAGCACATGTTATGATATATAACAGTACCGTAGCACATGTTATGATAGAACAGTACCGTAGCACATGTTATGATATAACAGTACCGTAGCACATGTTATGATATATAACAGTACCGTAGCACATGTTATGATATAACAGTATCGTAGCACATGTTATGATATATAACAGTATCGTAGCACATGTTATGATATATAACAGTATCGTAGCACATGTTATGATATAATAGTACCGTAGCACATGTTATGATATAACAGTACCGTAGCACATGTTATGATATAACAGTATCGTAGCACATGTTATGATATAACAGTACCGTAGCACATGTTATGATATAATAGTACCGTAGCACATGTTATGATATATAACAGTACCGTAGCACATGTTATGATATATAACAGTACCGTAGCACAAGTTATGATATAACAGTACCGTAGCACATGTTATGATATAACAGTACCGTAGCACATGTTATGATATATAACAGTACCGTAGCACATGTTATGATATATAACAGTATCGTAGCACATGTTATGATATAACAGTACCGTAGCACATGTTATGATATAACAGTATCGTAGCACATGTTATGATATATAACAGTATCGTAGCACATGTTATGATATAACAGTACCGTAGCACATGTTATGATATAACAGTATCGTAGCACATGTTATGATATAACAGTACCGTAGCACATGTTATGATATATAACAGTATCGTAGCACATGTTATGATATAACAGTACCGTAGCACATGTTATGATATAACAGTACCGTAGCACATGTTATGATATAATAGTACCGTAGCACATGTTATGATATCACAGTACCGTAGCACATGTTATGATATATAACAGTACCGTAGCACATGTTATGATATATAACAGTACCGTAGCACATGTTATGATATATAACAGTACCGTAGCACATGTTATGATATATAACAGTACCGTAGCACATGTTATGATATATAACAGTACCGTAGCACATGTTATGATATAACAGTACCGTAGCACATGTTATGATATATAACAGTACCGTAGCACATGTTATGATATAACAGTACCGTAGCACATGTTATGATATAACAGTACCGTAGCACATGTTATGATATATAACAGTATCGTAGCACATGTTATGATATATAACAGTATCGTAGCACATGTTATGATATAACAGTACCGTAGCACATGTTATGATATAACAGTATCGTAGCACATGTTATGATATATAACAGTATCGTAGCACATGTTATGATATAACAGTACCGTAGCACATGTTATGATATAACAGTACCGTAGCACATGTTATGATATAACAGTACCGTAGCACATGTTATGATATAACAGTATCGTAGCACATGTTATGATATAATAGTACCGTAGCACATGTTATGATATAACAGTACCGTAGCACATGTTATGATATATAACAGTACCGTAGCACATGTTATGATATAACAGTACCGTAGCACATGTTATGATATATAACAGTACCGTAGCACATGTTATGATATAACAGTACCGTAGCACATGTTATGATATATAACAGTACCGTAGCACATGTTATGATATAACAGTACCGTAGCACATGTTATGATATATAACAGTACCGTAGCACATGTTATGATATAACAGTACCGTAGCACATGTTATGATATATAACAGTACCGTAGCACATGTTATGATAGAACAGTACCGTAGCACATGTTATGATATAACAGTACCGTAGCACATGTTATGATATATAACAGTACCGTAGCACATGTTATGATATAACAGTATCGTAGCACATGTTATAATATAACAGTACCGTAGCACATGTTATGATAGAACAGTACCGTAGCACATGTTATGATATAACAGTACCGTAGCACATGTTATGATATAACAGTACCGTAGCACATGTTATGATATATAACAGTACCGTAGCACATGTTATGATATAACAGTACCGTAGCACATGTTATGATATATAACAGTACCGTAGCACATGTTATGATATAACAGTACCGTAGCACATGTTATGATATAACAGTACCGTAGCACATGTTATGATATATAACAGTATCGTAGCACATGTTATGATATATAACAGTATCGTAGCACATGTTATGATATAACAGTACCGTAGCACATGTTATGATATAACAGTATCGTAGCACATGTTATGATATATAACAGTATCGTAGCACATGTTATGATATAACAGTACTGTAGCACATGTTATGATATAACAGTACCGTAGCACATGTTATGATATAACAGTACCGTAGCACATGTTATGATATAACAGTATCGTAGCACATGTTATGATATAACAGTATCGTAGCACATGTTATGATATAACAGTACCGTAGCACATGTTATGATATAATAGTACCGTAGCACATGTTATGATATAACAGTATCGTAGCACATGTTATGATATAACAGTACCGTAGCACATGTTATGATATAATAGTACCGTAGCACATGTTATGATATATAACAGTACCGTAGCACATGTTATGATATAACAGTACCGTAGCACATGTTATGATATAACAGTATCGTAGCACATGTTATGATATAATAGTACCGTAGCACATGTTATGATATAACAGTACCGTAGCACATGTTATGATATAATAGTACCGTAGCACATGTTATGATATAACAGTACCGTAGCACATGTTATGATATATAACAGTATCGTAGCACATGTTATGATATAACAGTACCGTAGCACATGTTATGATATAACAGTACCGTAGCACATGTTATGATATAACAGTACCGTAGCACATGTTATGATATAACAGTACCGTAGCACATGTTATGATATAACAGTACCGTAGCACATGTTATGATATAATAGTACCGTAGCACATGTTATGATAGAACAGTACCGTAGCACATGTTATGATATATAACAGTACCGTAGCACATGTTATGATATAACAGTACCGTAGCACATGTTATGATAGAACAGTACCGTAGCACATGTTATGATATAACAGTACCGTAGCACATGTTATAATATAACAGTACCGTAGCACATGTTATGATATAACAGTACCGTAGCACATGTTATGATATAATAGTACCGTAGCACATGTTATGATAGAACAGTACCGTAGCACATGTTATGATATATAACAGTACCGTAGCACATGTTATGATATAACAGTACCGTAGCACATGTTATGATATAACAGTACCGTAGCACATGTTATGATATAACAGTATCGTAGCACATGTTATGATATAACAGTATCGTAGCACATGTTATGATATATAACAGTACCGTAGCACATGTTATGATATAATAGTACCGTAGCACATGTTATGATAGAACAGTACCGTAGCACATGTTATGATATATAACAGTACCGTAGCACATGTTATGATATAACAGTACCGTAGCACATGTTATGATATAACAGTACCGTAGCACATGTTATGATATAACAGTATCGTAGCACATGTTATGATATAACAGTATCGTAGCACATGTTATGATATATAACAGTACCGTAGCACATGTTATGATAGAACAGTACCGTAGCACATGTTATGATATAACAGTACCGTAGCACATGTTATGATATATAACAGTACCGTAGCACATGTTATGATATAACAGTATCGTAGCACATGTTATGATATAACAGTATCGTAGCACATGTTATGATATATAACAGTATCGTAGCACATGTTATGATATAATAGTACCGTAGCACATGTTATGATATAACAGTACCGTAGCACATGTTATGATATAACAGTATCGTAGCACATGTTATGATATAACAGTACCGTAGCACATGTTATGATATAATAGTACCGTAGCACATGTTATGATATATAACAGTACCGTAGCACATGTTATGATATATAACAGTACCGTAGCACAAGTTATGATATAACAGTACCGTAGCACATGTTATGATATAACAGTACCGTAGCACATGTTATGATATATAACAGTAGCGTAGCACATGTTATGATATAACAGTACCGTAGCACATGTTATGATATATAACAGTATCGTAGCACATGTTATGATATATAACAGTATCGTAGCACATGTTATGATATAACAGTACCGTAGCACATGTTATGATATATAACAGTATCGTAGCACATGTTATGATATAACAGTACCGTAGCACATGTTATGATATAACAGTACCGTAGCACATGTTATGATATAATAGTACCGTAGCACATGTTATGATATAACAGTACCGTAGCACATGTTATGATATATAACAGTACCGTAGCACATGTTATGATATATAACAGTACCGTAGCACAAGTTATGATATAACAGTACCGTAGCACATGTTATGATATATAACAGTACCGTAGCACATGTTATGATATATAACAGTACCGTAGCACATGTTATGATATAACAGTACCGTAGCACATGTTATGATATATAACAGTACCGTAGCACATGTTATGATATAACAGTACCGTAGCACATGTTATGATATAACAGTACCGTAGCACATGTTATGATATATAACAGTATCGTAGCACATGTTATGATATATAACAGTATCGTAGCACATGTTATGATATAACAGTACCGTAGCACATGTTATGATATAACAGTATCGTAGCACATGTTATGATATATAACAGTATCGTAGCACATGTTATGATATAACAGTACCGTAGCACATGTTATGATATAACAGTACCGTAGCACATGTTATGATATAACAGTACCGTAGCACATGTTATGATATAACAGTATCGTAGCACATGTTATGATATAACAGTATCGTAGCACATGTTATGATATAACAGTACCGTAGCACATGTTATGATATAATAGTACCGTAGCACATGTTATGATATAACAGTATCGTAGCACATGTTATGATATAACAGTACCGTAGCACATGTTATGATATAATAGTACCGTAGCACATGTTATGATATATAACAGTACCGTAGCACATGTTATGATAGAACAGTACCGTAGCACATGTTATGATATAACAGTACCGTAGCACATGTTATGATATAACAGTACCGTAGCACATGTTATGATATAACAGTACCGTAGCACATGTTATGATATAATAGTACCGTAGCACATGTTATGATAGAACAGTACCGTAGCACATGTTATGATATATAACAGTACCGTAGCACATGTTATGATATAACAGTACCGTAGCACATGTTATGATAGAACAGTACCGTAGCACATGTTATGATATAACAGTACCGTAGCACATGTTATGATATAACAGTACCGTAGCACATGTTATGATATAACAGTACCGTAGCACATGTTATGATATAATAGTACCGTAGCACATGTTATGATAGAACAGTACCGTAGCACATGTTATGATATATAACAGTACCGTAGCACATGTTATGATATAACAGTACCGTAGCACATGTTATGATATAACAGTACCGTAGCACATGTTATGATATATAACAGTACCGTAGCACATGCTATGATATAACAGTACCGTAGCACATGTTATGATATAACAGTACCGTAGCACATGTTATGATATAATAGTACCGTAGCACATGTTATGATATATAACAGTACCGTAGCACATGTTATGATATAACAGTACCGTAGCACATGTTATGATATATAACAGTACCGTAGCACATGTTATGATAGAACAGTACCGTAGCACATGTTATGATATATAACAGTACTGTAGCACATGTTATGATATAACAGTACCGTAGCACATGTTATGATATAATAGTACCGTAGCACATGTTATGATATATAACAGTACCGTAGCACATGTTATGATATAACAGTACCGTAGCACATGTTATGATATATAACAGTACCGTAGCACATGTTATGATAGAACAGTACCGTAGCACATGTTATGATATAACAGTACCGTAGCACATGTTATGATATATAACAGTACCGTAGCACATGTTATGATATAACAGTATCGTAGCACATGTTATGATATAACAGTACCGTAGCACATGTTATGATAGAACAGTACCGTAGCACATGTTATGATATAACAGTACCGTAGCACATGTTATGATATATAACAGTATCGTAGCACATGTTATGATATAACAGTACCGTAGCACATGTTATGATATAACAGTACCGTAGCACATGTTATGATATAACAGTATCGTAGCACATGTTATGATATAACAGTATCGTAGCACATGTTATGATATATAACAGTACCGTAGCACATGTTATGATAGAACAGTACCGTAGCACATGTTATGATATAACAGTACCGTAGCACATGTTATGATATATAACAGTACCGTAGCACATGTTATGATATAATAGTACCGTAGCACATGTTATGATATATAACAGTACCGTAGCACATGTTATGATATATAACAGTACCGTAGCACATGTTATGATATAACAGTACCGTAGCACATGTTATGATATAACAGTACCGTAGCACATGTTATGATATAATAGTACCGTAGCACATGTTATGATATAACAGTACCGTAGCACATGTTATGATATAATAGTACCGTAGCACATGTTATGATATATAACAGTACCGTAGCACATGTTATGATATAACAGTACCGTAGCACATGTTATGATATAACAGTACCGTAGCACATGTTATGATATATAACAGTACCGTAGCACATGTTATGATAGAACAGTACCGTAGCACATGTTATGATATAACAGTACCGTAGCACATGTTATGATATATAACAGTACCGTAGCACATGTTATGATAGAACAGTACCGTAGCACATGTTATGATATAACAGTACCGTAGCACATGTTATGATATATAACAGTATCGTAGCACATGTTATGATATATAACAGTATCGTAGCACATGTTATGATATAACAGTACCGTAGCACATGTTATGATATAATAGTACCGTAGCTGGTCTTTATCACACAAGTTCTGTATAATATTAACTGTTCCCTTATACGCATTTGTTCATTATAAAACAATCAACATATACGAGCGTGATACCTGACTCCCTACAGACATACCTGACTACCTATAGATATACCTGCATTATATTATTGTCTCTATTACATATGTATACTGCAGGAGGGATACGGTAATAAAATGAATTCAGACATATAAAATTGTAGCAATAAAGATATCTGGGAATATAATGAGAGTCGCATTTCGCAGCGCCATGTGGCATTAAAATAAACAATGTCGGTATTTTAGAGAGAAGAATATAGAGGAATACAGCTAGGTGTGCAATGTAGCATCTGGTAAACTTTAGGAAATGCAAACCGAATTTTAAAATACAATTAATTTCTGCATAAAGCAACTACTAATAAGCATTTCTATGGATTTTCCAACAGCTGGTATAAAAATTCGTTTCTCTGCTTTAGTTGTGAAAGAAATGTTGTAAAATATTATAACAAGATCTCAGTTTCAAATTTTCAAACTATTTCTTGATCAAAGGTCTGACAAGGTCGTAAAGAAAACGCTTTAGTCATGACAGGATATTAAGAGCCCTTTCCTAAGTTAAGTAAGTATAACACCCCACCCACCCCACTTATGAAAATTAAATGATAATAACAACATAATAACCACTTCCTTAGGACCTGTATCATATGTGAACATTTCCGTCAGATTTGCCACACTCACCCCGTATGCATATACATATGGTCGTATGGTTCTTCTTGCATGGTACCTTCACAGAAGGTACTCAGCACTCCACCTAGCAGCTTGGTCGTGTCATTATACCAACTCTGTAAATAAAAGCGTATACCAGGTATTATGTGTACTAGAACGCACACACTGAACGATTGAAGCGGCCAGGTCGAAAGGAAACATCTGAGAAAGTTATCCATAAACACTAGCCAACCAGACGATCTAGGTTCGATTCCTGAACAGTGCACTCATGAATAGCAGGTTTGTTATGTCCTACTTTCATTTCGCAGTTACACTTAAAGTATGTGAAGGCGACATGAAACTCAACCAAATCAACGTAAAATAATATCTTAGAGTACAAATAATCACATCTATGAATGTTTTACTTTTTAATTATTCATTTTTTATATAATTTTTACATTTTTGATACACAGAGTATGTGTAGACACATATGATCTGTTATATGGTTTCTTCCCATTTCTTACCGGATTTTTCTCGAAGAATGTGATTTTCTTTATTTGAATTTTCACAATATAATCCAGCATGTCTTTTCTGGCATATTCCATCTGAACCTAAACACAACAAAGAACAACAGTTACAGCTAATTTTCTATATCTTGTTTTCAAAACACGATCATAAGGAAGAAGATGTACTAGTATTCTGTCTGTTAGATGTAATATATGGAGACATATAAACTGACTCCATATTTCTCCTATGGAATGGATACTGTAGTTTCAACCACTTCCCTACCTTTTCTTTGATCTGTTCCTAAAATTTTCCAAAACACAAAAGAAAAAAAAAATACCCCAGTTTGCTGGTGTATACAGAGTATATAAACAAAGACTGACTTATTCCATTAGACTGTGGATAGTGAGTATACAACCTTACTCCACTGGACATTGTATAGTGAGTATACAACCTTACTCCATTGGACATTGTATAGTGAGTATACAACCTTACTCCATTGGACAGTGTATAGTGAGTATACAATCTTACTCCATTGGACAGTGTATAGTGAGTACACAATCTTACTCCATTGGACATTGTATAGTGAGTATACAATCTTACTCCATTGGACATTGTATAGTCAGTATACAATCTTACTCCATTGGACATTGTATAGTGAGTATACAACCTTACTCCATTGGACAGTGTATAGTGAGTATACAATCTTACTCCATTGGACAGTGTATAGTGAGTATACAACCTTACTCCATTGGACAGTGTATAGTGAGTATACAATCTTACTCCATTGGACATTGTATAGTGAGTATACAATCTTACTCCATTGGAAAGTGTATAGTGAGTACACAATCTTACTCCATTGGACAGTGTATAGTGAGTACACAACCTTACTCCATTGGACATTGTATAGAGAGTATACAACCTTACTCCATTGGACAGTGTATAGTGAGTACACAATCTTACTCCATTGGACCAGAGACATATATATACATTTCGGTATATATGTCTCTGATTGGACCGTGTATAGTGAGTATACAAATTTACTCCACTGGACAGTGTATAGTAAGTATGCAATCTTACTCAATCGGACAGTGTATAGCGATTATACAATCTTACTCAATCGGACAGTGTATAGTGAGTATATAAACTTACTCCATTGTATTTGATCATCAGTAAGGCGATCCTCCTATGAACGTCATCTGTTCCAAACAAGGCTGTAAATGCTGCGTCTGTATATGCAGCCATCTCTATGGTTATATTCTTAGTAGTAGCTTGCCTCTTTGTCCTTTCATGTCCGTCTTCTAATTCTAAGAGAGAAGGAATGTGACAGAGTTATGTGACAAAAACTTCCACGCTGTCATAGTACAGATCAGTTACAACAACCTCCACGCTGGCATAGTACAGATCAATTACAAAAATATCCACGCTGGCATAGTAAAGATCAATTACAAAAACCTCCACGCTGGCATAGCACAGATCAATAACAAAAAAACCCTCCACGCTGTCACAGTACACATCAATTACAAAAACCTCTACGCTCTCTTAGTACAGATCAATTACAAAAACCTCCACGCTTAGTACAAATCAATAACAAAGACCTCCACGCTAGCATAATACAGATCAAATACAAAAACATCCATGGTAGCATAGTAAAAATCGATTTCAAAAATCTTCGTGCTGGCATAGTACATATCACTTAGAAAAAAAAAACACTCCACGCCTGCATAGTACAGATTTATTACAAAACCCTTCATGCTGGCATAATACAGATCAATTCAGAACCTCTACGCTGTCTTAGATATAGAATAAGGGTCTTATTTTGTGTTTTCATGCAGGAATAAAGTACAATGGCTGATGCATTTTTAGATATAATGCGCGTTAGCGCATTATATCTCATAAATGCATTAAACATTGTAGACACTTTAGACACTTTTAACGCCAAAATATCATACTTGAAACTTCCATTTTCTGTTTATAAACTGCATTATTAAATCATTCCGGAGGGAAGTTATAAGTTGAAAGTAACAGCCGGTATCCCATGTCAAATAAAGCATACCCCTTTTCAGTTTTCTTTTCCCATTGATCAACTGAATTTTATTAACATACTGGATCTCTTGAAAGTTGCCAACTTGTACTTTTGACATGTTTCTTTTAGTCTCGAATTTTCACAAGAAATGTCAAATGTTTTATCAAGTAAATGCTTAGGTCAAACTCAATAGAAATTACTGCATTGTTTATAGAGCTGCAATTATATTACTGCAGGTAACACACATCTAGGTCATGCCCCCCCCCCTAAAAGCAAAGTAAAACAATGCGCTCGGGTATAATGTGATGGGTTCATTTATATATCTAACCATGCTCCTCCTGAAGACAAAAACACAAACAAACTAACTAAGATATGAAAAGTTATGACCATAAATGATAAATAATGATAATAAGGAAATGATTGAAAATGTACCAATCAATATTTTGTGAAAATAATGCTTGTCACATGACATTACCGCTTATTTCGACTGGAGGACGAATAGATTGACTACTTTGAGCATGTCTTTTTCTGGCAACAATGATTCTAAATTGATTACTAGAAATATTAGCATCGTTTTCGATTTCTTCAAAATGGTAAGTATATTTCTTTGTCCGTATACCGCCGATCTGAAAGAAAAAAAAACACAGGGATAAATGATACATGTTTGATGTTTTACGCGCTTTCAAGGAATTTTCATTTGTATTCCTAGTAACTGAAAACTGGCGCTGTGATGTCTATCCCAGACGCAGTGGACCCGATAAAAAACCAGAAAAAATCGCACTGGCATCGGATACATACTCGACCAATGTACTGGCATCGGACACATACCCGACCAAGGATCGCACTGGCATAAGATACATACCCGACCAAGGATCGCACTGGCATCGGATACAAACCCGGCCAAGGACCACGCTGGTATCGGACACATACCCGACCAATTATTGCAATGACATCGGACATATAACCAATAGGACCAAGGATCAGACGAGAATCGAAGGTGCTATCCTTGTCATCATGAATGCATCCATTAGTAGGTAAAGCAATGCAAACTCTTACTGGAGTACTATAAAATGATTCCAAAATCACGCAAACACATAGCCCACAATGAACACGACAACAAATCAATGTGGAAGTCAAGACGCAAAATCTTTAATACTTTCCCCCTTGGGATTAAGACATTTTCTGTAACTAAGATATTGTGTAAATTTAGTGTTAAGTTTCTTTACCATTTGATCACAATGTGATATCGACACTGTACTATCTTCACTATCCATATGACCCGTTAAGAAACAATCCGGATGTTTTCCTTTCCATTCGGAACTTTTCTGTCCATTGACGATAGAAATAATTGCATTAGGATGCAGTACTCTAGGCGCTTTCTGTAGCGACAGTAGTTTCAATGTTTTTCCAAAAGCTTCAAAATGCAGAGACATTCGAAAATCACTCGATCGCCTTGCACGATGTCTAAGATCACAATCTGGGCTGAAGATTAGAGAAGAAACATGGTAATATACCATTCCAAATATCCCGTTAAATAGAAGTAAAACGGAGTAAATTTATATCAATATATAATCATTAAAAAAAAATAAATAACAATATATCTTTGACATTTGAGCACCCTTTCTTAAATGAGTCGAATGATTTTATGCATGTACAATTGTACATTTACAAATTTACTAACAGCCTTACGGACCGTAACATGGGAGGCACCATCTCTCTCGTGTAGGAATATTCTTACATATTACTGATGGCCTTACGGACAGTAAAATGCGAGGTACCATCTCTCGTGTAGGAATATTCTTACATATTACTGATGGCCTTACGGACAGTAAAATGCGAAGCACCATCTCTCGTGTAGGAACATTCTTACATGTTACTAATGGCCTTACGGACCGTAGCTTTGGTGGCACAGTCTCTCTCGCGTAGGAACATTCTTACATGTTACTAATGGCCTTACGGACCGTAGCTTTGGTGGCACAGTCTCTCTCGCGTAGGAACATTCTTACATGTTACTAATGGCCTTACGGACCGTAGCTTTGGTGGCACAGTCTCTCTCGCGTAGGAACATTCTTACATGTTACTAATGACCTTACGGACCGTAGCTTTGGTGGCACAGTCTTTCTCGCGTAAGAACATTCTTACATGTTATTAATGGCCTTACGGACCGTAGCTTTGGTGGTACAGTCTTTCTCGCGTAGGAACATTCTTACATGTTATTAATGGCCTTACGGACCGTAGCTTTGGTGGCACAGTCTTTCTCGCGTAGGAACATTCTTACATGTTATTAATGGCCTTACGGACCGTAGCTTTGGTGGCACAGTCTCTCTCGCGTAGGAACATTCTTACATGTTACTAATGACCTTACGGACCGTATCTTGGGTGGCAGAGTCTCTTTCGTGTAGAAACATGCTCGCCTCAGATAAGTCGATCTATACAAAGACGTGAAATATATATATGAATTTCATTATTTACCTCAAACATCTTTTAGATAGAGTCGAATATGTCACTTCTTCAAACCCTACAACAGAAAAAGGGTATCATACGCATGCGCAAATAACACTGTTAGACTATAGTCCGTCACAAAATGTATGTCGCTTATGAATATTGTAATGTCTGGTTAGTATTATTTGTGTCTCGTTAGAATTATTTGTGTCTCGTTAGTATTATTTATGTCTCGTTAGTATTTGTGTGTGTGTGTGTGTGTGTGTGTGTGTGTGTGTGTGTGTGTGTGTGTGTGTGTGTTTCATTAGTAATATTTGTGTCTCGTTACTATTATTTATGTCTGTTAGTATTATTTATGTCTCATTAGTATTATTTATATCTCGTTAGTATTATTTGTGTCTGGTTAGTATTATTTGTTTCTCGTTAGCATTATTTATATCTGGTTAGTATTACTTATGTCTCATTAGTATTGTTCTTGTATAGATAGTATTATTTGGTTGTTATTTATGTCTCTTTAGTATTATTTATGTCTCGTTAATATCATTTGTTTCTCGTTACTAATATTTGTGTCTCGTTAGTACTATTTTAGTTTGGTTATATTATTTGTTTCCCGTCAGTAGTATTTTGTCTGGTTAGTTTTATTTATATCTGGTTAATATCATTTTTGTCGCGTTAGTATTATTTTTGTCTCGTTAGTATTATTTTTGTCTGATTAGTATTATTTACGTCTGTTAATATCATTTTTATCGTGTTAGTATTATTTGTTATCATTTATGTCTCGTTTATATCAAAATCTTAGTTTGAAATCCCCCGAGTACATTTCTACCTATGTCCCTTACGGACATCTTCAGTACTTAGTACTCCTTGTCGGTTTTCCTGGAAGATACATAGGTCAGAGTTCTGAATAGTGGTTTTACTGTACTAACTGTTATGCCACAATTCAATTCTAGATAAAACAAATGATACTGTTGCATAAAACAACAATCCTTTGGATATGAATATAAAATTGTACAGAATAAAATGTGTATGTGGGCGTGTGAATGTATGTGTGTAGGTGCGTGAATGTCTGTGTGTGTAGGTGTGTGTGTGCGTAGGTGTGTGTGTGTGTGTGTGTGTTGAATAATTGACATATAATTATTCATAACACGGTAAAACTGGAAGAATACAAAGATATCAAACCTGCTAACTGGAGTTCCCTCCCCCTTCTGTGTGTGGCGCTTTCCGATACTCCAGCCTAGAAAAAAATGGCATCACAATAACTTTATAAGATATGTACTATATAATCAAATACTTGAATCACGACCTAAACTGTATAATATACCATTAATAATAAATATATCACTCACACCTCGCACCTCGTCGTTCACAAATGAACAAGGCAAGACGTAGTACAAATCTTCATAAATCATAGTGCGAGACGTGACTGTATAAGGCATGGTACCCGGGGTCATAGTGCGAGACGTGACTGTATAAGGCATGGTACACGTGGTCATAGTGCCAGACGTGATTGTACAAGGCATGGTATCCGTGGTCATAGTGCCAGACGTGACTGTATAAGGCATGGTACACGTGGTCATAGTGCGAGACGTGACTGTATAAGGCATGGTACACGTGGTCATAGTGCGAGATGTGACTGTATAAGGCATGGTACACGTGGTCATAGTGCGAGATGTGACTGTATAAGGCATGGTAGCCGTGGTCATAGTTCGAAACGTGACTGTACAAGGCATGGTACACGGGGTCATAGTGCGAGACGTGACTGTATAAGGCATGGTACACGTGGTCATAGTGCCAGACGTGACTGTATAAGGCATGGTACACGTGGCCATAGTGCCAGACGTGACTGTATAAGGTATGGTACCCGTGTTCATAGTGCCAGACGTGACTGTACAAGGCATGATACACGTGGTCATAGTGCCAGACGTGACTGTATAAGGCATGGTACACGTGGTCATAGTGCGAGACGTGACTGTATAAGACATGGTACACGTGGTCAGAGTGCGAGACGTGACTGTATCAGGCATGGTACACGTGGTCATAGTGCCAGACGTGACTGTATAAGGCATGGTACCCGTGGTCATAGTGCCAGACGTGACTGTATAAGGCATGGTACACGTGGTCATAGTGCAAGACGTGACTGTACAAGGTATGGTCATAGTGCAAGACGTGACTGTATAAGGCATGGTACACGTGGCCATAGTGCCAGGCTTGACTGTATAAAGCATGGTACACGTGGTCAAAGTGCCAGACGTGACTGTACAAGGCATGGTCATAGTGCCAGATGTGACTGTATAAGGCATGGTACACGTAGGCATGGTGTCAGACATGACTGTAGAAGGCATGGTACACGTGCTCATAGTGCAAGATATGACTGTACAAGGCATGGAACACGTGGTCATAGTGCAATACGTGATTTTACAAGGCATGGAAAACGTGGTCTTAGTGCAAGACGTGACTGTACAAGGCATGGTACACGTGCTCATAGTGCAAGACGTGACTGTACAAGGCAAATTACATATGGTCATAGTGCCAAACGTGACTGAACAAGGCATGGTGCACGTGGTCATAGCGCCAGACTTGACTGTGCAAGGCATATTACACGTGGTCATAGTGCCAAACGTGACTGTACAAGGCATGGTACACGTGGCCATAGTGCCAGACGTGACTGTATAAGGCATGGTACACGTGGTGATAGTGCCAAACGTGACTGTACAAGGCATATTACACGTGGTTATGGTGTCAGACGTGATTGTACAAGGCATATTACACGTGGTTATAGTGTCAGACGTAATTGTACAAGGAATATTACACTTGGTTATAGTGTCAGACGTAATTGTACAAGGCATATTACACGTGGTTATAGTGTCAGACGTGATTGTACAAGGCATATTACACTTGGTTATAATGTCAGACGTGACTTTACAAGGCATATTACACTTGGTTATAATGTCAGACGTGATTGTACAAGGCATATTACACGTGGGTATAGTGTCAGACGTGACTGTACAAGGCATATTACATGTGGTTATAGTGTCAGACGTGATTTTACAAGGCATATTACACGTGGTTATAGTGTCAGACGTGATTGTACAAGGCATATTACACGTGGTTATAGTGTCAGACGTGACTGTACAAGGCATATTACACTTGGTTATAGTGTCAGACGTGATTGTACAAGGCATATTACACGTGGTTATAGTGTCAGACGTGCCTGTACAAGGCATATTACACGTGGTTATAGTGTCAGACGTGACTGTATAAGGCATATTACACGTGGTTATAGTGTCAGACGTGACTGTACAAGGCATATTACACGTGGTTATAGTGTCAGACGTGATTGTACAAGGCATATTACACGTGGTTATAGTGTCAGATGTGATTTTACAAGGCATATTACACGTGGTTATAGTGTCAGACGTGATTGTACAAGGCATATTACACTTGGTTATAGTGTCAGACGTGATTGTACAAGGCATATTACACGTGGTCATAACGCCACACTTGACTGTACAAGGCATATTACACGTGGTCACAGTGTCACAGATGACTGTATAAGGCATGGTTAACGCGATCACACATACACCAAGTTACAACAATACCTATGTTACATTGTTAAACACATACAACATATAAGTTACATAGTTTTGAACAGAAAATCACTTCTGTAACCACATGATGATTTTTTATTCAGTTTCTGTACCAATTTAAATGTCTTTTGATGAGAAGCCATTCAAGTACTTTTTGTATCGATCAGGAGCATTCAATTGATTTAATGCGTGCAATAAAGTGACGTACTGTAAACATCATGTGTAGAGTTTAACACTTAATTTCACAACAACCTCTCAGAATCTCGTTATATGTATCACAACAACCTCTTAGGGAATTGTTATAGATAGCACACCAACCTTTGAGCAAATCGTTGTAGAAAACACTACAACCTCTCAGAGCAGTGTTATAAATAGCAAAACAGCTTATCACGACATCGTTGTAGATATCATAACCTTTCATATCGTTCTAGATAACACAACACATATTTATAGATAGCACAACAACCTCTCAGTGCATATTTATTGATAGCACAACTTCTCAGGGTATCTTTATAGATAGCACAACAACCTCTCGGGGCATCTTTATAGATAACACAACAACCTCTCAGGGCATCTCTATAGATAACACAACAACCTCTCGGGGCATCATTATGGATAGCACAACAACCTCTCAGGGCATCTTTATAGATATAGATACTGTAGCAGAATAATCTCTCAGCACATCGTTATAGATGACACAACAGCTGATCCGGGCATCTTTATAGATAACATAACAACCTCTTAGGGCATCGTTATGGATAGTAGATATAATCTCTGTTTATAGATAACACAACAACCTCACAGGATATCTTCATAAATAACACAATAACCTCTCAGGACATCGTTATGTGTATAGTAGAACAACCTCTCAGGGCATCTTTATAGATAACACAACAACCTCTCGGGGCATCTTTATAGATAGCACAACAACCTCTCAGGGCTCTTTATAGATAGCACAACAACCTCTAAGGGCATCTTTATAAACAGCACAACAACCTCTCAGGGCATCTTTATAGATAACACAACAACCTCTCGGGGGCATCTTTATAGATAACACAACAACCTCTCGGGGCATATTTATAGATAGCACAACAACCTCTCAGGCCATCTTTATAGATATCAGAGTAACCTCTCAGTGCATAGTTATAGGTGACACAACAGCCGCTCAGGGCATCTTTAGAGATAGCATAACAACGTCTTAGGGCACCGGATAGTAAATGTTAAATAAAGCACGAACTTCTGTTCAGGTTGTTACCCTCCAACACCATCGCTCGGTCACTGTTTTGTGACCTTGATTATAGATACATTACAGGTTAAAGGCAAAAAATATTAGACATTGGAAAATTATATTCATCTTATGGTTAGATTTCGACGTAGTTAAGATTACTTTTTTGTGTTTATTTGTATAAAAAGAAGTTTATTAATTCCTCTGAATCATATTTCCTTTTCATACAGAGTAAAGATTAAGGTATTAAAAGCCATTCAATGTAACTTTCATTTCTGATAGCTAGTTAAACAACTTGTTAAATAAGATAGCGTGTTAAGGAGTGTCGCCCATCTTAGGTATCAAACGATATCATATAGATGGTTACACCAGATCAGATCCACCCTACACCTTTGTTGACCTTTACAAGCTGTTCTGCTGATTGATGTATCACATCACTTTCAACAATCTTTTAGTCATAACGTGACTCCGAGTCACGACATGTACAAACTGCAACCATCATACTGGCATAACGTGTAGTCACGATATATACAAACTACGACCAACATACTAGCATAACTCGGGAATCTAACCTCCAACATCTAACCTCAACATACTGTCATACTCCAGGAACCCATATCGATTGCACCGCAAGCCGCGTCAAAATAACTAGTTCTCTGAAGAACATGTACGAAGTAGTTCTCTGAAGAACATGTACGAAGTAGTTCTCTGAAGAACATGTACGAAGTAGTTCTCTGAAGAACATGTACGAAGTAGTTCTCTGAAGAACATGTACGAAGTAGTTCTCTGAAGAACATGTACGAAGTAGTTCTCTGAAGAACATGTACGAACTAGTTCTCTGAAGAACATGTACGAAGTATTTGTACATATGTGATATTCATTGAATAAATTTGTTTTCAGTGGCGTTAGTCCAGAAACGTGAAGGGACATAACCTTAAAACTAATCGTTTATAACAGAATAATGGCAATAATCCTCCACACCAAACATGGCAATAATCCTCCACACCAAACATAGCAATAATACTCAGCACAAAACATAGCATCAATCATCAACACCAAACATGGCAATAATCCTCCACACCAAACATGGCAATAATACTCAGCACAAAACATGGCAATAACCCTCCACACCAAACATGGCAATATTACTCAGCACAAAACATATCATCAATCATCAACACCAAACATGGCAATAATCCTCCACACCAAACATGGCAATAATCCTCCACACCAAACATGGCAATAATCCTCAACACCAAACATGGTAATAATCCTCCACACCAAACATGACAATAATCCTCCACACCAAACATGACAATAATACTCAGCACAAAACATAGCATCAATCATCAACACCAAACATGGCAATAATCCTCCACACCAAACATGGCAATAATCCTCAACACCAAATATAGCAATAATCCTCCACACCAAACATGGCAATAATCCTCCACACCAAACATGACAATAATACTCAGCACAAAACATAGCATCAATCATCAACACCAAGCATGGCAATAATCCTCCACACCAAACATGGCAATAATCCTCCACACCAAACATGGCAATAATCCTCCACACCAAACATGACAATAATCCTCCACACCAAACATGACAATAATCCCCCACACCAAACATGACAATAATACTCAGCACAAAACATAGCATCAATCCTCAACACCAAACATGGCAATAATCCTCCACACCAAACATGGCAATAATCCTCAACACCAAATATGGCAATAATCCTCCACACCAAACATGGCAATAATCCTCCACACCAAACATGACAATAATACTCAACACAAAACAAAGCATCAATCATCAACACCAAGCATGGCAATAATCCTCAACACCAAACATGGCAATAATCCTCCACACCAAACATGGCAATAATCCTCCACACCAAACATGGCAATAATCCTCAACACCAAACATGGCAATAATCCTCCACACCAAACATGACAATAATCCTCCACACCAAACATGACAATAATACTCAGCACAAAACATAGCATCAATCATCAACACCAAACATGGCAATAATCCTCAACACCAAACATGGCAATAATCCTCCACACCAAACATGGCAATAATCCTCCACACCAAACATGGCAATAATCCTCAACACCAAACATGGCAATAATCCTCCACACCAAACATGACAATAATCCTCCACACCAAACATGACAATAATCCCCCACACCAAACATGACAATAATACTCAGCACAAAACATAGCATCAATCCTCAACACCAAACATGGCAATAATCCTCCACACCAAACATGGCAATAATCCTCAACACCAAATATGGCAATAATCCTCCACACCAAACATGGCAATAATCCTCCACACCAAACATGACAATAATACTCAACACAAAACAAAGCATCAATCATCAACACCAAGCATGGCAATAATCCTCAACACCAAACATGGCAATAATCCTCCACACCAAACATGGCAATAATCCTCCACACCAAACATGGCAATAATCCTCAACACCAAACATGGCAATAATCCTCCACACCAAACATGACAATAATCCTCCACACCAAACATGATAATAATACTCAGCACAAAACATAGCATCAATCATCAACACCAAACATGGCAATAATCCTCAACACCAAACATGGCAATAATCCTCCACACCAAACATGGCAATAATCCTCCACACCAAACATGGCAATAATCCTCAACACCAAACATGGCAATAATCCTCCACACCAAACATGACAATAATCCTCAACACCAAACAAAGCATCAATCATCAACACCAAACATGGCAATAATCCTCAATACCAAACATGGCAATAATCCTCAACACCAAACATGACAATAATCCTCAACACCAAACATGACAATAATCCTCAACACCAAACATGGCAATAATACTCAACACCAAACATGGCAATAATACTCAGCACAAAACATAGCATCAATCATCAACACCAAACATGACAATAATCCTCAACACCAAACATGGCAATAATCCTCAACACCAAACATGGCAATAATCCTCCATACCAAACATGGCAATAATCCTCAACACCAAACATGCCAATAATCCTCAACACCAAACATGACAATAATCCTCAACACCAAACATGGCAATAATCCTCCACACCAAACATGGCAATAATCCTCAACACCAAACATGGCAATAATCCTCAACACCAAACATAGCATCAATCATCAACACCAAACATGGCAATAATCCTCAACACCAAACATGGCAATAATCATCATTGTGATATCCTTAACACAATATCCCTATATCATTCATAGTGATTACCGGTCCAATATTTTTAAATGGTGGCCCTAGTTGGACTGATGACGTCATTAATTATCTCGCCTTCAAATCTGTCAAAACAAAGATGGCGTCGACGCCTGTCAGAGATAGAAGAATTACTTAATTCAAAGGAGAGTAAAAATACAAAAAATGATTTTATCGTTTTATTTACAGAGTATTACCAGAGACATACTGGTATATACACATGTGTATATATGTCTCTGGTATTACTATGTAGCTTGTTATATATCAAGTAAATCCAGCCAATACTTTTTGTAATGCTTTAATAATATGGTAATTTATGTCATGTTTATTGTCAATTTATCAACTGTTATTCTAATGTTAAAAAAATGTTATTAACAATTATCATCATATTGAAGTTTAACAAAACAATTACTGACTGGGGCCTGACTGAAGCGTTGTGCAATATGTATGTGATATGTTGTCCAAAGCCGAAGGTATAACAAAACAATTATTGACTGGGGTCTCGGGCAATATATGATATGTTGGACCCGAAGACAAAATGTTGCCCAAGGCCAAAGTCAATATTTCTATAATACTAAACATGGCAATAATCTCTACATCAAACATGGCAATAATTCTCAATACCAAACATTGCAATAATTTTCAACACAAAACATGGCAATTATTCCAAACACCAAACATGGTAATAATCCTTCACACCAAACATGACAATAATCCTCCACACCAAACATGACAATAATACTCAGCACAAAACATAGCATCAATCCTCAACACCAAACATGGCAATAATCCTCCACACCAAACATGGCAATAATCCTCAACACCAAATATGGCAATAATCCTCCACACCAAACATGGCAATAATCCTCCACACCAAACATGACAATAATACTCAGCACAAAACATAGCATCAATCATCAACACCAAGCATGGCAATAATCCTCGACACCAAACATGGCAATAATCCTCCACACCAAACATGGCAATAATCCTCCACACCAAACATGGTAATAAACCTCCACACCAAACATGACAATAATCCTCCACACCAAACATGACAATAATACTCAGCACAAAACATAGCATCAATCCTCAACACCAAACATGGTAATAATCCTCCACACCAAACATGGCAATAATCCTCAACACCAAATATGGCAATAATCCTCCACACCAAACATGGCAATAATCCTCCACACCAAACATGACAATAATACTCAGCACAAAACATAGCATCAATCATCAACACCAAGCATGGCAATAATCCTCCACACCAAACATGGCAATAATCCTCCACACCAAACATGGCAATAATCCTCCACACCAAACATGGCAATAATCCTCAACACCAAACATGGCAATAATCCTCCACACCAAACATGACAATAATCCTCAACACCAAACATAGCATCAATCATCAACACCAAACATGGCAATAATCCTCAATACCAAACATGGCAATAATCCTCAACACCAAACATGACAATAATCCTCAACACCAAACATGACAATAATCCTCAACACCAAACATGGCAATAATACTCAACACCAAACATGGCAATAATACTCAGCACAAAACATAGCATCAATCATCAACACCAAACATGGCAATAATCCTCCACACCAAACATGGCAATAATCCTCAACACCAAATATAGCAATAATCCTCCACACCAAACATGGCAATAATCCTCCACACCAAACATGACAATAATACTCAGCACAAAACATAGCATCAATCATCAACACCAAGCATGGCAATAATCCTCCACACCAAACATGGCAATAATCCTCCACACCAAACATGGCAATAATCCTCCACACCAAACATGACAATAATCCTCCACACCAAACATGACAATAATCCCCCACACCAAACATGACAATAATACTCAGCACAAAACATAGCATCAATCCTCAACACCAAACATGGCAATAATCCTCCACACCAAACATGGCAATAATCCTCAACACCAAATATGGCAATAATCCTCCACACCAAACATGGCAATAATCCTCCACACCAAACATGACAATAATACTCAACACAAAACAAAGCATCAATCATCAACACCAAGCATGGCAATAATCCTCAACACCAAACATGGCAATAATCCTCCACACCAAACATGGCAATAATCCTCCACACCAAACATGGCAATAATCCTCAACACCAAACATGGCAATAATCCTCCACACCAAACATGACAATAATCCTCCACACCAAACATGACAATAATACTCAGCACAAAACATAGCATCAATCATCAACACCAAACATGGCAATAATCCTCAACACCAAACATGGCAATAATCCTCCACACCAAACATGGCAATAATCCTCCACACCAAACATGGCAATAATCCTCAACACCAAACATGGCAATAATCCTCCACACCAAACATGACAATAATCCTCCACACCAAACATGACAATAATCCCCCACACCAAACATGACAATAATACTCAGCACAAAACATAGCATCAATCCTCAACACCAAACATGGCAATAATCCTCCACACCAAACATGGCAATAATCCTCAACACCAAATATGGCAATAATCCTCCACACCAAACATGGCAATAATCCTCCACACCAAACATGACAATAATACTCAACACAAAACAAAGCATCAATCATCAACACCAAGCATGGCAATAATCCTCAACACCAAACATGGCAATAATCCTCCACACCAAACATGGCAATAATCCTCCACACCAAACATGGCAATAATCCTCAACACCAAACATGGCAATAATCCTCCACACCAAACATGACAATAATCCTCCACACCAAACATGATAATAATACTCAGCACAAAACATAGCATCAATCATCAACACCAAACATGGCAATAATCCTCAACACCAAACATGGCAATAATCCTCCACACCAAACATGGCAATAATCCTCCACACCAAACATGGCAATAATCCTCAACACCAAACATGGCAATAATCCTCCACACCAAACATGACAATAATCCTCAACACCAAACAAAGCATCAATCATCAACACCAAACATGGCAATAATCCTCAATACCAAACATGGCAATAATCCTCAACACCAAACATGACAATAATCCTCAACACCAAACATGACAATAATCCTCAACACCAAACATGGCAATAATACTCAACACCAAACATGGCAATAATACTCAGCACAAAACATAGCATCAATCATCAACACCAAACATGACAATAATCCTCAACACCAAACATGGCAATAATCCTCAACACCAAACATGGCAATAATCCTCCATACCAAACATGGCAATAATCCTCAACACCAAACATGCCAATAATCCTCAACACCAAACATGACAATAATCCTCAACACCAAACATGGCAATAATCCTCCACACCAAACATGGCAATAATCCTCAACACCAAACATGGCAATAATCCTCAACACCAAACATAGCATCAATCATCAACACCAAACATGGCAATAATCCTCAACACCAAACATGGCAATAATCATCATTGTGATATCCTTAACACAATATCCCTATATCATTCATAGTGATTACCGGTCCAATATTTTTAAATGGTGGCCCTAGTTGGACTGATGACGTCATTAATTATCTCGCTTTCAAATCTGTCAAAACAAAGATGGCGTCGACGTCTGTCAGAGATAGAAGAATTACTTAATTCAAAGGAGAGTAAAAATACAAAAAATGATTTTATCGTTTTATTTACAGAGTATTACCAGAGACATACTGGTATATACACATGTGTATATATGTCTCTGGTATTACTATGTAGCTTGTTATATATCAAGTAAATCCAGCCAATACTTTTTGTAATGCTTTAATAATATGGTAATTTATGTCATGTTTATTGTCAATTTATCAACTGTTATTCTAATGTTAAAAAAATGTTATTAACAATTATCATCATATTGAAGTTTAACAAAACAATTACTGACTGGGGCCTGACTGAAGCGTTGTGCAACATGTATGTGATATGTTGTCCAAAGCCGAAGGTATAACAAAACAATTATTGACTGGGGTCTCGGGCAATATATGATATGTTGGACCCGAAGACAAAATGTTGCCCAAGGCCAAAGTCAATATTTCTATAATACTAAACATGGCAATAATCTCTACATCAAACATGGCAATAATTCTCAATACCAAACATTGCAATAATTTTCAACACAAAACATGGCAATTATTCCAAACACCAAACATGGTAATAATCCTCAATACAAACATAAACACAAACATTCCCCTCATCTCCCTGTACTGTCCCAGTCACCCCCACCCATTGGCCTTCGCCCCTGACTTGCTGGCCGTTGTCTGACACCTTCAAGGATAATTTTATGTATACCGTGGCTGTACTCTGTTGTGAGCTGGCGCCAAGATGAGCCTAGGCCTAGACCTTGGGTATATACACGAGTGATAGCCCAGACAATTCCCAGTATGAGTAAATATAGGGTTCAAATGTAGATCGCCTTTTGAAAGCCTTTTTTCGATGATTTATTATTATTATTATTATTATTATTATTATTATTATTATTATTGTTGTTGTTGTTGTTGTTGTTGTTGTTGTTGTTGTTGTTGTTGTTGTTGTTGTTAGTATTTTTAAATTTATTTATTTATTTTTTTATTTATTTATTTATTTATTTATTTATTTATTTACTTACTTACTTATTTATTTATTTAAATTCATTTATATTTATTCATCTACTTTTGGACCTACTTCTGCGCCCAAAGCATTGATGGTTTAAGAATTGATAAAAACTGAAAATCAAATAACTGTGTGGTAAACACCCGTTCGGTAGGCAGCATTAATTTCCTCTATAAGCGTGCAAATATTGCACATTTACCACAACTGATATTAAAAAAAAAACCCACTTTTGATGTGAACGGAAAGACTTCCGTATGTCTGTATATATATATATATATATATATATATATATATATATATATATATATATAAAATAACAAAAAAGGAAATTGTAACAACATTCACTATTCATAAGTATCGGATCAACCTCAATGAAGGTTAATGCAAATCGCTCGAGAAAAAGGGGTCTATATAAAAGCACATGTAAGCGATAACGATACTAAAACAATTAAAAAATTAAAAAATTAAAAAATTAAAAAATTGTTTTAGTATCGTTATCGCTTACCTGTGCTTTTATATATATATCTGACAAGACAGACTCCACACTTGCAGATTTTATATACAGTTTTATGTACAGTATTATGCAATTACATGTAGGAATGAATCACTCGATGTTATCCGCAATGTGATCTAAATATAAACGATATTTGTCCCAAATTTAAATGAACCTGTGTAAAACGGCGGCGGAGAGCGCGGCCCGGTAATGAATAAATCTATATAGTTGTCATCAGAAGTTAACTTGTTTGACAGTTTCGTTCTCATGGATATTTAGCGTTATATTACCTGTCTGGTTCTCATTATCGCCAGGTGAATATTTAGCGTTATATTACCTGTCTGGTTATTGTTATCGCCAGGTGAATATTTAGCATTATAATACCTGTCTGGTTCTCGTTATCGCCAGGTAAATATTTAGCGTTATACTACCTGTCTGGTTCTCGTTATCGCCAGGTGAATATTTAGCGTTATATTACCTGTCTGGTTCTCGTTGTCGCCAGGTGAATATTTAGCGTTATATTACCTGTCTGGTTATTGTTATCGCCAGGTGAATATTTAGCGTTATATTACCTGTCTGGTTCTCGTTATCGCCAGGTGAATATTTAGCATTATATTACCTGTCTGGTTATTGTTATCGCCAAGTGAATATTTAGCGTTTTATTACCTATCTGGTTATTGTTATCGCCAGGTGAATATTTAGCGTTATATTACCTGTCTGGTTCTTGTTGTCGCCAGGTGAATATTTAGCGTTATATTACCTGTCTGGTTCTCGTTGTCGCCAGGTGAATATTTAGCGTTATATTACCTGTCTGGTTCTCGTTGTCGCCAGGTGAATATTTAGCGTTATATTACCTGTCTGGTTCTCATTGTCGCCGGTGGAGGTTAAGCGTAATATTACCTGTCTGGTTCTCATTGTCGCCGGTGGAGGTTAAGCGTAATATTACCTGTCTGGTTCTCATTGTCGCCGGTGGAGGTTAAGCGTAATATTACCTGTCTGGTTCTCATTGTCGCCGGTGGAGGTTAAGCGTAATATTACCTGTTTGGTTCTCATTGTCGCCCGTAGAGGTTAAGCGTAATATTACCTGTCTGGTTCTCATTGTCTCCGGTGGAGGTTAAGCGTAATATTACCTGACTGGTTCTCATTGTCGCCGGTGGAGATAAGCGTAATATTACCTGTCTGGTTCTCGTTGTCGCCCGTAGAGGTAAGGGTAATATCACCTTTGTGGTTCTCATTGGAGGTTAAGCGTAATATTACCTGTCTGGTTCTGATTGTCGCCGGGGGAGGTTAAGCGTAATATTACCTGTTTGGTTCTCGTTGTCGTCCGTAGAGGTTAATGGTAATGTTACCTGTCTGGTTCTCATTGTCGCCCGTAGAGGTTATTCGTGATATTACCTGTCTGGTTCTCATAGTCGCCCGTAGAGATTAAGTGTAATATTACCTGTGTGGTTCTCGTTGTCGCCCGTAGAAGTAAGCGTAATATCACCTTTGTGGTTCTCATTAGAGGTTAAGCGTAATATTACCTGTCTGGTTCTGATTGTCGCCGGGGGAGGTTAACCGTAATATTACCTGTCTGGTTCTCGTTGTCGTCCGTAGAGGTTAATGGTAATATTACCTGTCTGGTTCTCATTGTCGCCCGTAGAGGTTATTCGTAATATTACCTGTCTGGTTCTCATTGTCGCCCGCAGAGGTTAAGCGTAATATTACCTGTGTGGTTCTCGTTGTCGCCCGTAGAGGTAAGCGTAATATCACCTTTGTGGTTCTCATTGGAGGTTAAGCGTAATATTACCTGTCTGGTTCGCATTGTCGCCGGGGGAGGATAAGCGTCATATTACCTGTCTGGTTCTCGTGATTAGTTCGCGTTCTACCTAGGACAAGAAACATTATATCCATATCCATATATCCAAGCTGTAAATGAGTATCGACCCCGTGGGAGCCGCTTTTATCTCAGTCTGACACGATACGAATCAAATTTCTCCCTCTGTTTTAAGGGGCGTAGGACAAAGTGTGTGTACATGCGGGGGTGTGAAGGAGGAGGGGGGTGTTAAGGTTAGGATTAGGCAGAGAACAGGACCTACTTGTGACCGTCCCTGGTAGGAGATATGTATCAAAAACGGGCCACAGACGATATCATGACGGTTGACTGGACTACATCATGACAGCTGATCAAAAACATGACATGACATCTGACCAGACTAACGTGAGTTAGCCCTACCCCCTTCCACCATCCACAAAAAAAGGGGAAAAACACATACATTCACCCACATGAACACACACTTTTTGTAGTACATTTGTATTTAAGTAATAACTTTTGTCATTAAAAACATTAATTTTTTGTGCCAAGTTAAAGTTTCCAAACTTTACTTCTTCAAACTCCGTCACGCCACTTGCCTACCCTGTCTTGGACAGTGGATGCGACACCAATAACCACAAATCAGGAAAAGATTCCATTCAGTTTATTCTTTCTAACTGATCACAATGATACAGAATAGCCTGTATCCAATGGTAAAATACTCCAAGGCCTGTTTTCAAACTATTTCGTTCTTATCCTTTAATCTGCTTCTTACTAGCTCAATGACAACTATTTTCTATTTCTATTTCAACATTAACAAGTAGCATAGCCATCCTCTTCCCGTATCTCATATAAGGACATGTAAACACGAAGTTTATAAATCACACATGTAGAGGGCGTATCTCTACAAATGGTTGGGGTAGGGTTTCACGCTGCGCCCCCCACCTCTCTTTTTTCATAGTCCCAACTCTAAATACACTGAATAGTCAGTCTTCTGGGGTTAAGAATCCCCTTTACATTACCCGACCACAGAGCGCCAACTGTCATCATTTAGTCTGGTCAGTCATCATGATTCAGTCTGGTCAACTGTCATCATTTAGTCTGGTCAGTCATCATGATTCAGTCTGGTCAACTGTCATCATTTAGTCTGGTCAGTCATCATGATTCAGTCTGGTCAACTCTCATCATTTAGTCTGGTCAGTCATCATGATTCAGTCTGGTCAACTGTCATCATTTAGTCTGGTCAGTCATCATGAGCTACTCGATTTTCACTCTCTAATTCCATACGGTAACTTCAGAACTAAAACTATTCCTGTTAGTGTAGATGTATACTTACGTATATTATACAAGTAAGTAGAAAATTCCAACATGACCTTGAGCTGATTTTCATTCTGCTGATCATTCCACCCTTCACATTGGTAAGTCCAGATCAATGCCGTGCAAAGAGACTGCAAAATACATTATACCAGAATTCCGTGTGAATCATTGCTAAATACTGGTATACGACGTAATTTAACGCTTCGCAAAACACAACGAAACATTAGATATAATTCTGCTTTTTCAATCTTCGTAAATATAATAAAAACCTGTATTGAAAAAGTGGAACTATCGATTCAGTTGATTCATGTATTTATACCCATGCGATGGGCGGATCATTGTAATTCCCTGTGGTATAAATCAACTGTACGTGTGTCAATTACAATCGATTTATTTGTTGATTTTGATGTGAGCACCGAGAACTTAATTCCAAGTTTTCACGATCTGCATTATAAGTGGACAGGAGGAATTTTGAGCAGCTGTATATGGATCCAGGAATTTTGAGCGGCTGTATGTGGATGTAGGAATGCTAGCACAGGAGAAGATATAACTATCACGTGCTTTCAGCCTGTAAGTGAAGCTGATATCAAGAAGTGGAGCATATAAATTACACAGAGTTTGGTCCATAACAAAAACATCGGAGGATCATGGTAAAAATAATGGTATCATTGTAAAACTTGATAATATTCTTCTTTTTATTTATGCACTATAAAGTGCCCATCATGTGTAATGAGAACAGAGAATGTGTTCAGTGGCTGATCAGTTTGAAGGATTGTTGTCCAAAATGTTAAAGAAGGGGAAATCAGAGCAAACACCTCCCTTCCCACAAGGACACTAGAGACAAATCATGTACCCATAGTTGTAAAGTTTAGCTGTGTAAGTTGCTATAGCTTATATAAGGTGTCTGTGTCCTGGATACAGTAAATATATCCCCTCCCCCTCTTTTCCCCCATGATTGATAAACTGATAAGTAAGGTTCTAGATCCGGTCAGCTATTTTTAACTTGATTTCAATGATGCCTGGTCAGTTTGTTATGGGGATCTGGTCAGTCTGATTTATATCTGGTCGGGTTATTTATAAGATCCCAATGATCATTATACTGACAAACTCTACATGTTGGTCAGTTTCGATCTTGACCATCCGGGATCTGTCAGATAGCGTTCTTTAACATAATTTATTCCTTTTTATCACATGCATCTGTTGGTAACACTTATCTACTTTTATTTCAAAATACTGTTAGGTATACCATAACATATATTGTAGTGTGAAAACACATTTGTTATACAGAAACATACAATGACTATCGTTGCTTATAATGCATATATTCGGGACAGATAGGTCCATAGGTATCACACTGATTTTCAAGTCAGAGGCCCTGAGTCCGATTCCCGCTGTCAGCACGGATTATCATTTTCTGCCTATCTGTTCTTCGGATATTAAAGTGTAAATCGACTTTCCGTAACCATCACTACCTCCCCATATCCTCCCTCCCTCCCCATATCCCTCACTATCTCACCCCGTATACCTCACTGCCTCTCACACCGCTTCGTATACCTCACTGCCTCCCTGTATCCTTCACTACTTCCCCTATACCTCACTGCCTTCCTGTATCCCTCACTGCCTCCCCGTATACGTCACTGCCTCCCCGTTTACCTCACTGTCTCCCCGTATACCTCACTGCCTCCCCGTATCCCTCACTGCCTCCCCGTATACCTCACTGCCTCCCCGTATACTTCACTGCCTCTCCGTATACCTCACTGCCTCCCCGTATACCACACTGCCTCCCCGTATTCGTCACTGTCTCCCCGTATACCTCACTGTCTCCCCGTATACCTCACTGCCTCCCCGTATCCCTCACTGCCTCCCTGTATACCTCACTGCCTCCCCGTATACTTCACTGCCTCTCCGTATACCTCACTGTCTCCCCGTATACCACACTGCCTCCCCGTATTCGTCACTGTCTCCCCGTATACCTCACTGTCTCCCCGTATCCTTCACTGCCTCAGATCGGTCCGTGATATAGAACAAAAATATGACGTGTGCATCAGACAGGTGCCGCCACCATATTTGTGCAGTGGTCTAGGAGTGGCGTAGAACAATTACCTATGAGTGACGTAAAACAATTACCTAGCAGCGGTGTAGAACAATTACCTAGGAGTGGTGTAGAACAATTACCTAGGAGCGGCGTAGAACAATTACCTAGGAGTGGCATAGAACAATTGCCTAGGAGCGGCGTGAAATAATTACCTAGGAGTGACATGAAACAATAACCAATAAATTGAATGTACTGATGTCCATTTCTTGTACTCATGCGCAGATACAGAGGGAGGTACCGGGGGTCTGCCCCCCCCCCCCTTTGCATCCGAAAATTTTACCAGAAATGTAATATTTGGGCATTATTGGGGTTGGACCCCCCTCGTCTAAGAGATAAATTTACCTTTTTTTTGTTTGGACCCCCTCTGACAAAAATTTCTGGATCAGCGCATGTGTACTCATCTACATTCATCAAACTGCACATAGGTTAACGACAATATCACTTTTGCTTCGAGGATGATCTTTTAAATTAACCCCTCCACCACCCTCTCCACTTTGAGCTGCCATATGAAATGAAATTCGTATACCTATAGAAATGTGAAATCTCTAGGATTCTGACATTAGCTGTCTATCAGAAGAAAACGCCTTTTTCATATACTATCTTCCGAATTCCTGCCCCGCCCCTTTTTCTGCCACATAAGATCGTGTATACGCCACTGATGTCTCAGCCTTATGTATCAGAGGTATAGGTAAATATGTTTATACCATTTTACCTTTTTGTACTCTTGCATATTGGCTATAGTAATTCAACCTGACTACAAACTGTCTAATCCCCCTTCTTTTTATACACGTATACTTGCCTGATACATTTGCCGGCTACTCCAGAAACGTCATATTTGTACTTATGGATACCCTGGCATTATCACGTGAAGAAGACAGTGCCATCTGTACTCTGATTAACTCACAGGGGCTTACTCATTAGTCCATGCCGATTACAACACACATAATGAATATATGATACTTCACATCTCGCATCAGCGCATGTGAATAAACGGAAGTTAAATCTTTAACATCTATTATGCCTCGTACAAAATGTAAACATATTCAGTCGCCTTTGCGTGAGAGCAATTATATTATTTAAAGTTAAAACGCGCCTGGGAAAAAGTGGCATGAATAGAGTTAATATTTATATGGTCTTACCTAAGCTATGAAATAAGTTTCTCGTTTTGTTCGGAAAGTGTGGGGTTCTTATTTTGACATTCTATTTGTAAGATTGAATGGTGACGTTATATTTTGATTCAATCCTTCTTAAAGAAAGAAAGAAAAAAAAGAAAGGAAGAAAGAAAGAGAGAGAGAAAGAAAGAAAGATAAAGAGAAAGAAAAAAAGAGGTTCATGGACCGCAGTGTAGATTGTATAATTTCTCTGACGTATTACTTGACATCACCCAGGATAGGGGATCTCCGGACAATCCCTGGGATTGGGTTAAATGACTTTTCTGTGTACTTCTTATTGAAAAACAAATGAGTTTATATCCTACAAACTGACTGGATCCCTCTCAGAAAATTAGTCCGAGATATATATGTCATAAATATCACTATCTAAAACATTTGGTCTATCCAACAGTTATTACAATTACTTATAACAATTACTTATAACAATTACTTATAACAATTACTTATAACAATTACTTATCACAATTACTTATAACAATTTTGACTTACGCAGGTGGTATGATATATACGGGGGGAAATGTAAAACTAACAATGCAAGAGTAATCGTTCTTACCTTGTTGGCGTTGTACTTATATATCCTTGGTTGTTTATTAAACTCTTTTTTATTATTTACGCAATTACTTACGTTAGATGGCTTCCTAATCAAAACTGTGCAACTAAAACATTTGACGAGGACGCATTTTGTTTATCATTACATCTCATTAGAGCAATTCTGTGGTAGTCACCGGGTAAAATGTGTTAATTTCCGAATATGAACACTGTACCAGTCACTATAGTGTGCTTGGCCGACTATTTACATAAACATTTACATTTGCAAGCTTGTTGGGTGGTAAATGGTTCAGTGATGGCAGATTCTGTAGGCGGGTAAATGGTTCAGTGATGGCAGATTCTGTAGGCGGGTAAATGGTTCAGTGATGGCAGATTCTGTAGGCGGGTAAATGGTTCGGTGATGGCAGATTCTGTAGACGGGTAAATGGTTCAGTGATGGCAGATTCTGTAGGCGGGTAAATGGTTCAGTGATGACAGATTCTGTAGGCGGGTAAATGGTTCAGTGATGGCAGATTCTGTAGGCGGGTAAATAGTGAGAGATCATCAATGTTCCACAGACCGCACTGCAAAATTGTACACTAGGTATGCCAATAAGTAAAACCCAAACAAAATGGGCATTGGATATTCCCATCTTTATACAACTACACAAGTGGGTATTGGGTATGTCAGTCCTTAGACACCCACATTAAGTGGCCACTAGGTGTGCCAATCCCTAGACAACTATACAAAGTGGGCATTGAGTGTGTCGATCCTTAGATACCCACACACAGTGGGCACTGGGTACGACCTGTGCACACTACGCTCGAAGACTTCTCAGCAAAGTGGGTCCTTATTATACCAATCAGAGACACATCTCAACAAAGTGGGCGCTTAATATACTAGTCCAAGAGACACCCCAACAAAGTGGGCGCTTAATATACTAGTCAAAGAGACACCCCAACAAAGTGGGCGCTTAATATACTAGTACAAAAGACACCCCAACAGAGTTGTCGCTTAAGCCTTAATATACCAGTCTTAAGGACATCCCTACACTAAAAGAGGCACCCCAATACAATGTGCGCTTAACTTACCAGTCCAAGAGACATTCCTACATAGTGGGCGCAAATTACTTCAATCCAAGAGACATCCCAACAAAGTGGGCGCTTAATATACCAATCCAAGAGACATCCTTACATAATGGGCCCTTTTTATACCAATCCAAGAGACATCCCAACAAAGTGGGAGTTTAATACACCAATCCAAGAGACATCTCAACAAAGTGGGCCCTTAATATACCATACCCTACAATGAAAGAGACACCCAAAAACAATGTGCGCTTAATATACCAATCCAAGAGATATCCCAACAAAGTGGGCGCTTAATATACCAATACAAGAGATATCCCAACAAAGTGGGCGCTTAATATACCAATTTAAGAGATATCCCAACAAAGTGGGCACTTAATATACCAATCCAAGAGACATCCCAACAAAATGGGCGTTTAATATACCAATCCAAGAGATATCCCAACAAAGTGGGCGCTTAATATACCAATCCAAGAGATATCCCAACGAAGTGGCCGCTTAATATACCAATCCAAGAGATATCCCAACAAAGTGGGCGCTTAATATACCAATACAAGAGATATCCCAACAAAGTGGGCACTTAATATACCAATCCAAGAGACATCCCAACAAAATGGGCGTTTAATATACCAATCCAAGAGATATCCCAAATAAGTGGGCGCTTAATATACCAATCCAAGAGACATCCCAACAAAATGGGCGCTTAATATACCAATCCAAGAGATATCCCAACAAAATGGGCTCTTAATATACCAATCCAAGAGATTCCCCAAAAGAATGCGCCAAACATATCAGTCCCAAAGATTCATCAGAAAGTGGGAATTAGATACATAACAAATTCCCAGCAAACTAGATGCTGTTCGTGTCATTCTTAACGAGGAAGGATAAATGATCTCAGAAATACAATGAACGCTGGATACACTAATACATAAAATCTCACGCGTATTGAACGCTGTATACGTCATTCCCAGCGACAACCTAGTAAAATGTGTGCTGGCCACGCTAGAGATCTCTTAACAACGTGCGACGCATATATCCGTTTCATTGTAACATGGGAAATAACAGTGGACATCCATGGACACCTGATAATCAGAGATGTGACCAGGTGCCCGGGAGAAGTGAGTACCTCCTTTCAGAGATGCGATCAGGTGCCCGAAAGGAGTAAGCGCTTCCTGTCAGAGGTGAGATCAGGTGCCGGAAGGAGTAAGCGTCTCCTGTCAGAGATGAAAACAGGTGCCGGAAGGAGTAAGTGCTTTATGTCAGAGATGAGAACAGGTACCCGAAAGGAGTAAGCATCTCCTGTCAGAGATGAAAACAGGTACCCGAAAGGAGTAAGCATCTCCTGTCAGAGATGAAAACAGGTGCCGAAAGGAATAAGTGCCTCCTGTCAGAGATGAGAACAGGTGTCGGAAGGAGTAAGTGCCTTATGTCAGAGATGAGAACAGGTACCCGGAAGGAGTAAGCGTCTTCTGTCAGAGATGAGAACATGTGCCCGGAAGGAGTAAACGTCTCCTGTCAGAGGTGAGACCAGGTGCCAGACAGGAGTAAGCGCCTCCTGTCTGAGGTGTGAACAGGTGTCCGGAAGGAGTAAACGTCTCCTGTCAGAGGTGAGAACGGGTGCTAGGAAGGAGTAAGCGCCTCTTGTCAGAGGTGAGACCAGGTGCCAGACAGGAGTAAGCGTCTCATGTCAGGGATGAGAACAAGTGCCAGAAGGAGTAAGCGTCTTCTGTCAGAGATGAGAACAGGTGCCCGGAAGGAGTAAGCGCCTCCTGTCAGAAGTTAGACCAGGTGCCCGGGAGAAGTTAACGTCTCCTGTCAAAAGTGTGAACAGGTGCCCGGAAGGAGTAAGCGTCTTCTGTCAGAGATGAGAACATGTGCCCGGAAGGAGTAAACGCCTCCTGTCAGAAGTGTGAACAGGTGCCCGAAAGGAGTAAGCGTCTCCTGTCAGAGGTTAGACCAGATGCTCGGGAGGAGTAAGCGCCTCCTGTCTGAGGTGTGAACAGGTGCGCGGAAGGAGTAAGTGTCTCCTGTCAGAGACGAAGCCATATATCCGTTAGGAGTAGACGTCTTCTGTAAGAGGTGAGACCAGGTGCCCGGGAGGAGTAAGCGCCTCCTGTCTGAGGTGAGACCAGGTGCCCTTGAGAAGTGAGGGTTTTCTGTCAAAGGTGTGACCAGGTACCTAGGAAGAGTCTCCTACCTGGCTAGCTTAACACGTCATGGATGCCCAAAACACACAGACGACACAAAAGATAAACGCTGTACTCACACTATAAGAAAATTCTTCAAGCAAAATGGGTGCAGAATGTTCCCTGTTTGCAATGATCAAGTAAGCCCACCTTTCTTAATCACCTAAAATATATCACACTGATGTATTATATGAGTTTATGTCGGGAATGCACTTTGACCCCCCCCCCCCTCCCAACTCCCTCTCTCTCTCTCTCTCTCTCTCTCTCTCTCTCTCTCTCTCCTTAGGACGGTAAATATTTAAGGTCAACTGCTGTACTAAACCGGAAATCAATTTAATTGCAACGGACAAGAGTAATGTATACGTAATAAAATCACACAAAAGGAACGACATCCTGTCTTACTGGCCCCATTAGGACTTGAAAGGTCGTCTTAAGGACAATGTCCGGGGCGTATACATCTTCACAAAAGATTTGCTATCAAGAATAATGCATGCGAAATTGAATGTTTTCTTTCTCAATCTCATTTTAAATTAATGAAATGTATAAATGTGTTCCATACAATAAACAATGAAATGTCTGGGATTGTTCTATACAGTAAATAATGAAATGTCTGGGATTGTTCTGTACAGTAAATAATGAAATATCTGGAACTGTTCGATACGGTAAATAATGAAATATCTGGGATTGTTCTGTATAGTAAATAATGAAAAGTCTGGGATTGTTCTATACAGTAAAAAAAAAGAAATCTATGGGATTGTTCTGTACAGTAAATAATGAAGTATCTGGGAATGATCTGTACAGTAAATAATGAAATGTCTGGGATTATTCTGTACAGTAAATAATGAAATGTCTGGGATTATTCTGTACAATAAATAATGAAATGTCTGGGATTATTCTATACAGTAAATAATGAAATGTCTGGGATTGTTCTGTACAGTAAATAATGAAATGTCTGGGATTATTCTGTACAGTAAATAATGAAATGTCTGGGATTGTTCTGTACAATAAATAATGAAATATCTGGGATTATTCTGTACAGTAAATAATGAAATATCTGGGATTGTTCTGTACAGTAAATAATGAAATATCTGGGATTTTTCCATACAATAAATAATGAAATATCTGGGATTATTCTGTACAGTAAATAATGAAATGTCTGGGATTGTTCTGTATAGTAAATAATGAAATATCTGGGATTGTTCTGTACAGTAAATAATGAAATATCTGGGATTATTCTGTACAGTAAATAATGAAATGTCTGGGATTGTTCTATACAGTAAATAATGAAATATCTGGGATTGTTCTGTACAATAAATAATGAAATGTCTGGGATTGTTCTGTACAGTAAATAATAAAATGTGTGGGATTATTCTGTACAAAAGTGTCAGTGGTTAGGAATGGCTGTTTACTGCGTTCAGTGCTGTGTACACATTTGTCATAGATTGATATTTCCGTGTAATGCATCAGGCTTATAATGTCACCTGATGAACGGTTTAAACTTGGAGTCTTGTATAAAAGTAAACAAGTCAGCAAGTATATTTAATTTTGCTTTCGGGCTTTTGACTTCTATTTAAACTTTGGTATAGATTGATAAGGTTCATTAGTGAATTTCAACATCAAGATTGATAAAAAAAAATTGTTTTATTGATAATTTCTATAAAAAAAGGGATGTCTTTTTGTCCAGGTTCTCTTAAACATAATGGGGAAAATACTCCCTCGCCAAAAATTTTATTAATATTTTTTATACACACACTTTTCACAACATACTTAAGTATGGTAAGATGTAAAGTTAAAAGTTGGCTAATCCTTAAAGGTAACATTACTAAATCTACCCACATACCATCCTTTTTAAAAATCATTGAAGCATCTGAAAAAGGATGTAAGAAATGTATTCATCAAAGTGAAGTAAGTTCAAGTGGGAAAAAGAACTTGGTTTGAACTTCATAAACACATTTTCTAACTTTTGGAAACAAATTTAATCCCTTTTGAAATTACACAAGATATTAAACTGAGATGGTTTCAAGTCAGAATAATACATAGAATCCTTGCTACAAATAAATTGCTTTTCACCTTTAAAATCCAAACTTCCTCTCTATGTAATGTTTGTAAAAGAGAAGCAGAGACTGTCGCTCATTTATTTGTGTACTGTAAACATGTTAGATCTGAGTGGTCAGAATTTAATAACTGGACAAGACTCCATACAAGTGCAAACACCCTCTTATATACATTTTAGAATCCATCAACATAATTCCAGTACATTACATTTAATTATTTTGTTGCTTAAATACTTCATTTATTAAAAAGTAAAGGCAAAGTACCAATAAAACTTTCAATACCTTTGGGATATGTACATGTTTTGTATATCTATAATTATTCTGAAAGTGAAAAATATATGTACCTGACAAATGGAAATTTGGAGAAATTTGACAGACGATGGAGCATTTGAAAAAAAAAGAACAATGCTAATCCGATTCTCCTAGTTTTATGTCCTTAACGTAAATGTCTCTAAACACATGTGCATCTAGAGCTGTCCTAACGGGACAAATACCCCCGCGGCAACAAAGTTGAAACATGTAATTATTCATCCTAAAATACATCACTGGTATAAGTGTATTGGATGTCGAACATGAACATTTTGAGATATATTCATGAAAACTGAGAATTCTGATATATGTGCGTTCTGACCTTGACCTTGCAGATATGACCTTGGTCAAAGGTCATGACACACCCTTGGGTCATGGACAACAATTGTGTGAAATATAATCTTCCTCCAAAGTACAAGGAAGAAGCTATGGCCCGAACAGGAAGTCCGCTTGTTTGTGCACTACGACCTTGACCCAGAAGATATGACCTTGTTTCAAGTTCATGACACACTCTTGGGTCATGGACAACAAATGTGTGAAATATGATCTTCCTCCAACGCATAAGGAAGAAGCTATGGCCCGAAAAGTAATTAAAGTTTTTTGTGCACCATGGCCTTGATCCTAAAGATATGAACTTGGTTCAAGGCCATGACAAACTCTTGAGTCATGGACAACAATTGTGTGAAATATAACCTCCCTCCAATATATAAGGAATGAGCTATGGTCCGATCATGAATTCTATTTTTCTTTTTGCATTGTAACCTTCAACTTGAATATATGACCTTGCTGCCGTAAGGTCATGACACACCCTTGGGTCATGGACAACAACTGGTTGAAATAAAAACTCCCTCCAACGTAACAGGAAGAAACTATGGCCCGGACAATAATTCTGACTGTGTGTGCACTGTGACCTTGACCTCATATATATGAACTTGGTTCAAGGTCATGACACACTCTTGGATCATGGATAACAATTGTGTAAAATGTATCCAATATATCAGGAAGAAGTTATGGCCCGGACAAAAATTCTTGAGAGAAGAATGTGTGTACTCTGACTTTGTCCTTGTAGATATGACCTGGAATTGAGGTCATGGCACACCTTTGGGTCATGGACAACAATGTTGTGAAATGTTATCCAGATCAATTTTGGCAGTAAGAAGTTATGGCCTGAACAATGATTTTGCAGTGTGTACTGTGACCTTGTCCTTGAAGATATGATCTTGGGTTGAAATCACGACACATTCTTGTGTCATCGACAACAAATGTGGGAAATATTATCCAGATAGAACTTTGCAGTAAGACGGTATGGCCCAGACAAGGATTTTTGTTATGTTTGCACTGTGACCTTGACCTTAAAGATATGACCTTGGATCAAGGTCATGACACACCTTTCAGTAATGACAATAAATATTACCTAGATCCAATAAAGGGGTTTAGAAATTATGGCCCGGACAAATTAACAGACGGACAGACGGACAGACAGACAGGATGATTTCAATATATCCCCAAAAACTTTGTTTGCAAAAGGGGGGGTATAAATATATACCATGCAACTTTATCTATAAATATATATAAATATATCATATAATTCATCCTTGAAATTTGCAATAAAATTCCTCGTAGTAAATGCTTCATCATCGGAAACCCACGGTCTCTTGCGCTATTATTACCTAATTCTAAGAGCAAATGACCGTGGGCTCCCGACGATGTATATGCCGAAATATACAATTCAAATACATAGAAAACATGTATAATACCATAAAGTATATACTCATACCTGCATGTTTATCTGTTTGCATTGTGGTTAGTTTACCTATTTGACACCGCATAGTGGTCAGTTCACCTATATGATGTACATTTGTAGCCTAGTGGTCATTTCACCTATATGGTGTCGCCTAGTGATCAGTTCACTTATATGATGACGTCTAGTGGTTAGTTCACCTATATGATAATGCTTAGTGGTCAGTTCAGCATTTGATGCCGCCTAGTTCACCTATATAACACCGCCTAGTGGTCAGTTCACCTTTATAATGTCACCTAGTGGTCTGTTCACCTATATGATGCCGCCTTGTGGTCAGTTCACCTATTTGATGCTGCCTAGTGGTCAGTTCAATTATATGATGCAGCCTAGTGGTTAGTTCACCTATATGATGCAGCCTATAGTGGTCAGTTCACTTATGTGATGATGCCTAGTAGTCAGTTCACCTATTTGATGCCGACTAGTGGATAGTTCACCTTAATGATGCCGCCTATCGGTTAGTTCATCTTTATGATGCCGCCAAGTGGCCAGTTCACCGATATGATACCGCCTAGTGGTCAGTTCACCTATATAAGGACGCCTAGTGGTCAGTTCACCGATATGATGCAGCCTAGTGGTTAGTTCACCTTTATAATGTAGCCTAGTGGTTAGTTCACCCATATGATACCACCTAGTTGTCAGTTCACCTTTTTGATGCTGCCTAATCTTTATATTTGTGATATTTCTAGTGGCTGGTACACAATTATCACATTACAAATATCTAACTTTGTCAAGCTCCGCGATTCTTTATCTATCTTTGTCAGGCCACATGACTCTTTATCTATCTTTGTCAGGTTCTCTGACTCTTTATCTATCTTTGTCAAGCTCCGCGACTCTTTATCTTTGTCAGGTTCTCTGACTCTTTATCTATCTTTGTCAGGCCACATGACTCTTTATCTATCTTTGTCAGGCCACATGACTCTTTATCTATCTTTGTCAGGCCACATGACTCTTTATCTATCTTTGTCAGGCCACATGACTCTTTATCTATCTTTGTCAGGCCACATGACTCTTTATCTATCTTTGTCAGGTTCTCTGACTCTTTATCTATCTTTGTCAGGCCACATGACTCTTTATCTATCTTTGTCAGGTTCTCTTACTCTTTATCTATCTTTGTCAGGCCACATGACTCTTTATCTATCTTTGTCAGGCCACATGACTCTTTATCTATCTTTGTCATGTTCCCTTCTTCTTTACCTATCTTTGCCAGGTCCCCTACCTCTTTATCATGTCCCCTACTTCTTTCCCTATCTTTGTCATGTTCCCTTTCTCTTTATCTACCTTTGTCATGTTCCATAGCTCTTTATCTATCTTTGTCATGTTCCTGACCTCTTTACCTATTTTTTTCATGTTCCCTAGCTGTCTATTTACCTTTGTCATGTTCCCTACCTCTTTATCTATATTACGTTCCCTACTTCTTTACCTATCTTTGTCAAGTCCCCTACCTCTTTATCATGTCCCCTACTTCTTTACCTATCTTTGTCATGTTCCCTAGCTAATCAAGTTATCTATCTTTGTCATGTTCCCTACCTCTTTATCTATATCATGTTCCCTACTTCTTTACCTATCTTTGTTAGGTCCCCTACCTCTTTATCATGTCCCCTACTTCTTTCCCTATCTTTGTCATGTTCCCTTGCTCTTTATCTACCTTTGTCATGTTCCATAGCTCTTTATTTATCTTTGTCGTGTTCCTGACCTCTTTACCTATTTTTGTCATGTTCCCTAGCTGTCTATCTACCTTTGTCATGTTCCTTACCTCTTTATTTATCTTTGTCATGTTCCCTACCTCTTTATCTATCTATATCATGTTCCCTACTTCTTTACCTATCTTTGTCAGGTCCCTACCTCTTTATCATGTCCCCTACTTCTTTACCTATCTTTGTCATGTTCGCTAGCTAATCAAGTTATCTATCTTTGTCATGTTCCCTTGCTCTTTATCTACCTTTGTCATGTTCCATAGCTCTTTATCTATCTTTGTCATGTTCCTGACCTCTTTACCTATCTTTGTCATGTTCCCTACCTGTCTATCTACCTTTGTCATATTCCTTACCTCTTTATTTATCTTTGTCATGTTCCCTAGCTTTTTATCTACATGTACTTTTGTTTTTTCCCTAACTCTTTATTTACATTTGGTTCCCTGATATTTTCTACTGCCAAACCTAGGCTAGACAGATGTATGAAGATATATACACCTCAGTGCTTCAGCACACTCCACATTGGAGGAATTAGTTAATCCTGATTATTGTATTATTTTTTTAATTGTCCATCTGCTCCGACTGTCGTCGTTACAACTGTTAAATCAGGACCTTCACATGAGCAAAAAATATCATACATACATCAAGAGATTACTCCAATCGCTCACGTCATACTCGGGAGATTACTGTGTCGTGATTGAAGGATAGGATATCCTGGAAAGCGTGACCCGCTCCTGTCACACTCAGGAGATTACTGTGTCGTGATTGAAGGATGGGATATCCTAGAAAGCGTGACCCGCCCCTGTCACACTCAGGAGATTACTGTGTCGTGATTGAAGGATAGGATATCCTGGAAAGCGTGACCCTCTCCTGTCACACTCAGGGGATTACTGTGTCGTGATTGAAGGATAGGATATCCTGGAAAGCGTGACCCGCTCCTGTCACACTCAGGAGATTACTGTGTCGTGATTGAAGGATAGGATATCCTGGAAAGCGTGACCCGCTCCTGTCACACTCAGGAGATTACTGTGTCGTGATTGAAGGATAGGATATCCTGGAAAGCGTGACCCGCTCCTGTCACACTCAGGAGATTATTCTACTGTATCGTCATTGAAGGATAGGATATCCTGGAAAGCGTGACCCGCTCCTGTCATACTCAGGAGATTACTGTGTCGTGATTGAAGGATAGGATATCCTGGAAAGCGTGACCCGCTCCTGTCATACTCAGGAGATTACTGTATCGTGAATGAAGGATAGGATATCCTGGAAAGCGTGACCCGTTCCTGTCACACTCAGGAGATTACTGTGTCGTGGATGAAGGATAGGATATCCTGGAAAGCGTGACCCGCTCCTGTCACACTCAGGAGATTACTGTGTCGTGATTAAAGGATAGGATATCCTGGAAAGCGTGACCCTCTCCTGTCATACGCAGGAGATTACTGTGTCGTGAATGAAGGATAGGATATCCTGGAAAGCGTGACCCGCTCCTGTCACACTCAGGAGATTACTGTGTCGTGATTGAAGGATAGGATATCCTGGAAAGCATGATCCCGCTCCTGTCACACTCAGGAGATTATTCTACTGTATCGTGATTGAAGGATAGGATATCCTGGAAAGCGTGACCCGCTCCTGTCATACTCAGGAGATTACTGTGTCGTGATTGAAGGATAGGATATCCTGGAAAGCGTGACCCGCTCCTGTCATACTCAGGAGATTACTGTGTCGTGATTGAAGGATAGGATATCCTGGAAAGCATGACCCCGCTCCTGTCATACTCAGGAGATTACTCTACTGTATCGTGATTGAAAGATAGGATATCCTGGAAAGCGTGACCCTCTCCAGTCATACTCAGGAGATTACTCTACTGTATCGTGATTGAAGGATATGATATCCTGGAAAGCGTGACCCGCTCCTGTCACACTCAGGAGATTACTGTGTCGTGATTGAAGGATAGGATATCCTGGAAAGCATGACCCCGCTCCTGTCATACTCAGGAGATTACTCTACTGTATCGTGATTGAAAGATAGGATATCCTGGAAAGCGTGACCCGCTCCTGTCATACTCAGGAGATTACTGTATCGTGATTGAAGGATAGGATATCCTGGAAAGCGTGACCCTCTCCTGTCATACTCAGGAGATTACTCTACTGTATCGTGATTGAAGGATATGATATCCTGGAAAGCGTGACCCTCTCCTGTCATACTCAGGAGATTACTGTGTCGTGATTGAAGGATAGGATATCCTGGAAAGCGTGACCCGCTCCTGTCACACTCAGGAGATTACTGTGTCGTGATTGAAGGATAGGATATCCTGGAAAGCGTGACCCAGCTCCTGTCATACTCAGGAGATTACTCTACTGTATCGTGATTGAAGGATAGGATATCCTGGAAAGCGTGACCCGCTCCTGTCACACTCAGGAGATTACTGTGTCGTGATTGAAGGATAGGATATCCTGGAAAGCGTGACCCAGCTCCTGTCATACTCAGGAGATTACTCTACTGTATCGTGATTGAAGGATAGGATATCCTGGAAAGCGTGACCCGCCCCTGTCACACTCAGGGGATTACTGTGTCGTGATTGAAGGATAGGATATCCTGGAAAGCGTGACCCGCCCCTGTCACACTCAGGAGATTACTGTGTCGTGATTGAAGGATAGGATATCCTGGAAAGCGTGACCCGCTCCTGTCACACTCAGGAGATTTTGTTATCACAGGGCGGATATATATGGATGTGTAGTTTTTATAGAAGAATATCTTTTCGGTATAAAATATCAAATATACGTGATTAAGTTTCTTTTATGAAAAGGAATAAAATAAATACTTTAGATTGTATCATTAAAACAAACTTAAATTTATGCACATTGGAAAAATGAAAAATTACTCAGTTCATCAAATCAAGTAACAGAGAAGAAATCAGATAGTCATTGCCAGTTTCTCAGTAATTTGTTTTCACGTCATAGGTGAAATTTAATGTTTCGCTGTTATAGTCCAATCCATCAAAAGAAGCCATCACCACTTTGTAACATAGTAAAGTCCGGACCCTTCCCGGAACTAACATTCGGCTCAATTCCCCCAGCATCATCACCACCGTCGTCAATCTCTGCTTCCGGTTCCCCTTGCCCTACACCGAATAAATGCACGGGAGGCTTTTTGTCACCTTTTGGTCCAGATCCTCCTTTGTCGTTACTTTCGGGTTTTTCTTGTTCTCCTGTTTCATTCTCATTGGTAATGCCGTCCTTAAATTCACCATATTCCGTATCCTCTCCCATATTGCCCATTTCGAGATCGAAACTGGACGGGTCTCTGTGCATCTTGGAGATAACTGGGACGGGTGCAGGAACAGCGGGAGGCTTTTCATACTCTTCCGGAAGTGGACTAGATATATGAACATCCCGTGCAGTGAGGTCGCCTTTATTTCTTGGAAAGCCATCTTCGTCATCGCAGAATCCTTCATCTTCATCTTGTGGGGATACAGAATTTTTCTTCTCTCTCGCTCGTTTCCGGAATTTCATCATTTTGACCTTAATGACACTAGATTCAAATCCACGGTAAATCCCGCGCTGTTGTTGTGGTTGTTCTTCCTCTTTTTTCCTGTCAAAATATAATAGCTGTCAGTCTTCGCATGAATGTCGTTTCTCTTTAAAATCTAAAGAACTCATAAGATAGCATGATTTGTTTCAAATTTAAAGAAATAACTGTTATAAAAAAATTTAAAAATATCCAGTTCAAAAAGAATTTAAAAAGCTTATGACTTTAATAATAAAATAATATCTAAATCTGAAAGAGTGCCACTGGCTATCAAATATTCAAAGTCCTGTTAGGAAATAGATGTCCGTAATAATATAAACAAAATATACTACATACTGCATTAAGTATTCGTCAAATTCGCAACTTAAAAATAAAGCTTATCAGGGGTATTCAGATTTCCACTATGTTAAGGACCAGATACATTTCTCGAAGCAAGACTAGCAGCTATTATATTTCACACGAGGTAGAAAAAACTTCACACACAAACCAATTATTCTCCAAACGACATTTAATGTCCATCTTTTACACATGTATGATAATAATTGTTAAGTTCGTAATGTCTTCGACATAACGCAGAGCGAATATTAAGTCCACGATCTCTTAGAAATATCAAGCTAATTGTTAATATATCAGAATGTATCATGACTCATTGTCCCATATGTTTTATGCAATAATCATGTTTACGTCATTGTGTAATTTTGAATCCTGAATATTATTTATCAAATTGGGGGTTCTTTTTATTATTTATATTTGCAATGCAAACGCATAGTTGCCTGAAGCTTAGATGGAATTAAACACACAGAAGTAAATCACGTTTTCCTGGAAGACTTCAGACCGTGTAATTGGTTGGTTGATTGGTGTTTTACGTCGCTTTCAACAATATTTCAGTTATATAGCAACATGGAAGCAAGAGGTTATCACCCTCTTAAACATAGTGGCGCAACCTGGGAATCGAACCCAGATCGTCGGTGCCGCAAGCCAAGCGCTTAATCACTTCACCACGCCAGCGTGTGAATACCATGGAGAGACATGATTATTGCAAAACAATGGCAGACAATGGTCAACATCTAAATACTAAAAAATATTTAACAGAAAAAAGTGTTTTGAAACTTTTTGAAATGTCTGTCCGTTGAACGTATTCAGATAATTGTTAATCGTAAAAGATGATGGATACGTTAATATCCTCAATCATGTGTCCTCAATCACGTGTCCTACACATGTCACATGTATGAACTTTGTGTTGGTTAAGAAAATTTGTAACATCGTGAATTGCAAATACGATTTTGAAATGTGGACTGGTAACTGGTCAATCGATTATCAAACCTTTAACGAAATCCACAAATCTGTTATGTATGTTTAATCTATTTAACTTTTTTCGGATTGCATTGATTGTGATTGTAGATTAAAGGAGCGTCTCCTAATGACATACATCCACCGCCCACCACTGTACTCTGTGTATGACATACATCCACCGCCCACCACTGTACTCTGTGTATGACATACATCCACCGCCCACCACTGTACTCTGTGTATGACATACATCCACCGCCCACCACTGTACTCTGTGTATGACATACATCCACCGCCCACCACTGTACTCTGTGTATGACATACATCCACCGCCCACCACTGTACTCTGTGTATGCATCTAGTAACATTAGACATGAATAAAAAAATTCGCCCTGGATTAAAATGGTATGGCACAGAATGTTTATAAACATAAATGACAATTACGATTGTTTAGATCCACAACATTGGCTCAAGCATGCGCAGAGGAATATCATCATGAAGGTAAACAGGGCTCCGATTATTCCAACGTAGACTGTACAAGGCATCTCATCCCAATCTATTTCAAACGTATCCGGTATCGCCTGGTAGCAGTAGTATCTCGTTATTCCAGCTGAAATGTAGGTAAGTACAAGAAGGTCAATTCTAATGTATATTGCGCTGTCTAGAGGATCGACAATGACAATATAGAACTTGAAAACAAATAGGGTATTATATAGCGAAATATTGTAAGTCATTGGCATGTACACACATACCCTCACACACATACCAACATACACAAATGAATATAATAAAAATAACAATATTGATGATGAGGATGATGATGATGAGGAGGAGGAGGAGGAGGAGGAGGAGAAGGAGGAAGAGGAGAGAGATGATGATGATGATGAGGAGGAGGAGGAGGAGAGAGATGATGATGATGATGATGATGATGATGATGATGATGATGATGATGATGATTTATACAGATTCGTTTTTGTCTGTCCTAGTCTTTCATATGTTTGATTTACCAGGTGTATTAACAATGCTCTTTCCTTGATCAGCCAGTGTTTTGTACCTTCCAAATTGTATAAGATGATAGCTCATGTTTGATAACGTACGTCAAGTTATACTCACGTGGTGCTTCGGTGATCAGACCTAGAAAATAGAAAATATTTGTATAATATTGATGACAGAAGCGGAGTATATTTGAATATATGTACATACTTTCAAGCTAACACTGTATTACTTTAGTGAGGCGACATCTGCTTGGTGCATTGAATTAAAACGAAAAACGATTTATGCCATAAACTCACCCAAAGCAGTGCCAAACCTACCGTGACACAACAACCCACAATAGCAATGCCAAGCCTACCGTGACACAACAAACCCATCAAAAGCACTGCCACGCCTACCGAAACACAACGAACCCATCAAAAGCACTGCCACGCCTACCGAAACACAACAAACCCACAAAAGCAATGCCAAGCCTACCGAGACACAACAAACCCACAAAAGCACTGCCACATCTACCGAAACACAACGAATCCATCAAAAGCACTGCCACGCCTACCGAAACACAACGAACCCATCAAAAGCACTGCCATGCCTACCGAGACACAACAAACCCACAAAAGCAATGCCAAGCCTACCGAGACACAACAAACCCACAAAAGCACTGTCACATCTACCGAAACACAACGAACCCATCAAAAGCACTGCCACGCCTACCGAAACACAAGAAATCTACTCAAAGCAGTGCCACGCCTATAGATACACAGCGAAACCACCAAAAGCAATGCCAAGCTTATCGAGACACAATTAACCTACTAAAAGCACTGCCACATCTACCGAAACACAACGAACCCATCAAAAGCACTGCCACGCCTACCGAAACACAAGAAATCTACTCAAAGCAGTGCCACGCCTATAGATACACAACGAAACCACCAAAAGCAGTGCCAAGCTTATCGAGACACAATTAACCTACCAAAAGCACTGCCACGCCTACCGAAACCCAACGAATACAGTGTCACGCCTACCGAGAAACCACGAACCCACCCAAAGCAGTGCCACGCCTACCGAGATACAACTAATACACTCAAAGCCGTGTCATGCCTACCGAGACACAAGACTTGTGGGTGGCCAAATAGATGAGGTTAGCTCTCGCCGTCTACCTGACCTGCCGTGGGTCACTAGGAGTTCATGTCCACATTTGAACATTGTTGAGTGTTACCGGTATACTGAATTGAACCTAGCATACTATTGTATTTCACATACATAATTTTCCACAAAAGGTGCATTTTATCATAAGATGTTTAAAATATATTAAAGACATATTTATGAATTGAAGATGGCCAATTTTGAGTCAGTACTCATAGCACTAATGTACGGACACTTAAAGAAAAAACAAGAAGATAAGCCGTATTTTCTATATGTTGTACTCATATTTGAAAAAAGAAATAATCTAAATAATTATTGTATTTTTATTATAAACAATAGAAGTGTATATGCGTACCCCATGTTTTATCCGGGTCTGTCGATCGCGGTCCGTCTCCAGCACTAGTGTAAGCGAGGACACTTACAACATACCAGGTATCGAATGAGAGGCCGCTTAGGGTATGAGACAATGTTGCGTTGCTAACGGTGACTTCTGAAGGATTGTCGCTTCCGTATTTAAAATATATGATCTTGTACCCTGAAGTCGATAAAAGCAAATTAATTCGGAAGTAATTTATTTGTTTGTTTGTTTATTGCTTGCTTGCTTATTATTTTTTGCTATTTTGGGGGGTGGGGGGGGGGGGGGGAGCTTATGTATCACTTATAACTTTCCACTGACTGATCATCAGTATATAGGCAGCAAAACCTGTATTAACGTGAATCTGTTTGACTGTTTAATAAAATAAAAAAAAAAAAAAAAAAAACGTGAACCACAATATTTCCTTCCACCAACTTATTTTAATTCCGTATTCGTATATTCAATTATCCATCAGCGTACAGCAGTATTTTTTTATTCACCAGAGTACAGCAGTATTTTTTTATTCACCAGAGTACAGCAGTACCTTTTTTCCACCAGAGTAGAGCAGTACCTTCTTATCCATCAGAGTACAGCAGTACCTTCTTATCCACCAGAGTACAGCAGTACCTTCTTATCCATCAGAGTACAGCAATACCTTCTTATCCATCAGAGTACAGCAATACCTTCTTATCCATCAGAGTACAGCAGTACCTTCTTATCCACCAGAGTACAGCAGTACCTTCTTATCCATCAGAGTACAGCAATACCTTCTTATCCATCAGAGTACAGCAGTACCTTCTTATCCATCAGAGTACAGCAATACCTTCTTATCCATCAGAGTACAGTAGTACCTTCTTATCCACCAGAGTAGAGCAGTACCTTCTTATCCATCAGAGTACAGCAGTACCTTCTTATCCATCAGAGTACAGCAGTACCTTCTTATCCATCAGAGTACAGCAATACCTTCTTATCCACCAGAGTACAGCAGTATTTTTTTATTCACCATAGTACAGCAGTAGCCTTTTATCCACCAGTGTACAGCAGTAGCCTTTTATCCACCATAGTACAGCAGTACCTTTTTATCCACCAGCGTACAGCTGTACCCTCTTATTCACCAGAGTACAGCAGTACCTTCTTATCCATCAGAGTACAGAAGTACCTTCTTATCCACTAGAGTACAGCAATACCTTTTTATCCACCAGAGTACAGCAGTACTTCTTTATCTTCCAGAGTATGGCAGTACCTTTTTATCCACCATAGCACAGCAGTACCTTTTTATCCACCATAGTACAGCAGTACCCTTTTATCCACCAGCGTACAGCAGTACCTTTTTATCCACCAGAGTACAGCAGTACCTTCTTATCCACCAGAGTACAGCAGTATTTTTTATCCACCAGTGTACAGCAGTGCATTTTTATCCACCAGGGTACAGCAGTACATTCTTATCCACCAGAGTACACCAGTACCTTTTTATCCACCAGCGTACAGCAGTGCATTTTTATCCACCAGGGTACAGCAGTACCTTCTTATTCACCATAATACAGCAATGCCTTTTTATCCACCAGCGTACAGCAGTACCTCTTTATCCACCAGAGTACAGTAATACCTTCTTATCCACCAGAGTACAAAATGTCCACATCATTATTCTTAATGATAAGATATGGATAAAACCAACTTGCTTGCTAGTAACGCCCGTCACTTACACCCAGAAGTAGGAACCTCTAAAATAAGGTTTGAAACGGCCATAGCGGTTGATTCCGTGCCTATGAATGACACTGTACTTGTCATAAAGTTTACACTAAGAGCTCGAAAAAGAAGCAAAAAACAAAAACAAATCAAAAAAAAAAAGAAACCGAACAAACAACCTCCCCCTCCTAAGAAATACACCCCACCCCCAAAAACCAAAAACAATCCCCCCCCCCCCAAAGGAAAGAAAAAAAAAGCCCACAAAACGAATTTCCCAATAAAATGAATTTGACAAAATTATTGCCGGGTTAGACTTTGGGTATAGGTTCCGATTTACTTGCAAGACTTGATTCTCAAGATTGCAAGTAAAAATATAATATAATATAATATAATATAATATAATATAATATAATATAATATAATATAATATAATATAATATAATATAATATAATATAATATAACAAACAAAATAATACGGAGGGATATATTTACCTTCCAGGATACCATTTCTATAGTAATTCTCCAGTTCTGTCCATTCGATATATATGGTAGAGATAGATGTACCAGTTGAATTGACGCCTGAGGGTGCTCTATCTGGTACTATAAAAAGATGCGATATCATTACAGGTTAAGAAATCAAAAAAGCGGATTCCAGTTTATAGAGATTGCTGTTTTAGGTCACATGAGTGAAGGTTACATTGAATGAAGAGGTGCACATGCGTGCAAGAGAAAAGATCTATCATCTTAGCATTTTTGTTCTGCATATGTAATAATTCAACAGACATGTAGAACAAAGTCAAATTTGATTTTAATATTTATACTTTAAATTTTTCCTCTTTCAAAATCTCCCTCACTTCCGGTTTTGTTTCTAACGTAATTATATAATTATATAAAAATAGCATCATCATGAAATGGCGTCTACTTCTGTATATCTATCTACCACATAAAAAAGACATTGTTATTTATATAGTTTAGGTTTCATGTTGTTGATAAAGTTTTAGGACCTCTCAACTTGACTTACTAGTTGATCCTTTTTTTTCTCTAAATGGAGGATTATAGATAAATTTTAAATGTGTGCTCATTGATTGAATAACATTTCCAATGAGTGGGAAGATAAGCTCGTAAACCAGTAAACCAATTAAGTACCATTTGTTACTCATCTGACCGTCTGAAATCGGTATCTCATCTGTCGTACGATCAATGTTTTTGTAATATCATTGCATTTTCCCTTTCCCTTTTACCGTCCTGAATGTTATGTGCAAAACGAAAGGTAAAATACTTAGATAACAAAGGAACATTGTCCTACTTCAAACATCAAAAGAAACTTATTCGAACGTCAAACGTGGTAGGAATCATGGAGTACTAGACTTAATATTGTCACTCATGCTGACTGCAGCTGACACTGTACTGAACCTCTGTTTCAGAACTCCCAAATATCCCAGCCAAATATGTTTCAAGGCCGTTACTAGGAAACAAAGACGTGTGGCCTATGACTGCGAACAGCAGTTATCCCGGCTTATTCATGGCATTATATTTTATGCAGGGTGCTAAACTTTTCTACTAGCTAATTTTATTTGTACATGTTTATCATTAACAGAGCAAATATGTTTTAAACTTTTGTAGAGCACATATCAGATCCCATCTATTCACAGTCCACCATCTGACGATTAGTTCACCATCCGATATACTTTGACATTTGGTTGTTGGTTGGTTGATTGGTGTTTTACGTCGCTTTCAACGATATTTCAGTTATATCGCGACATGGAAGCAGTAGGTTACCAACCTCTTAAACATATTGGCGCAACCCGGGAATCGAACCCGGATCGTCGGCGCCGTAAGCCAAGCACTTAACCACAACAACAAGCCCGCAACTTTTGACATTTGTATGCATGGCAAAGAAAAGTCTGGAAAACTAACGTGACAGACGGACGGACAGACAGAATGACACTGACGGACATACTTATTAGATGAACAGAATCGGATGCAAAATGAACGGTTATAGTTGCAAAACAAATGGTCACCGGTGTAAAACAAACAGCTATAAACTGAATTAAATCTAGGTGTTGCGTAAGTCTGTAAGTCTGTAATTTCCCGTTGCTTTCAGGACAACTCATAGAGTGTAAGCCTGTGATTTCCCGCTGCTTTCAGGACAATTCATAGAGTGTAAGCCTGTGATTTCTCGCTGCTTTCAGGACAGGACAATTCATAGAGTGTCAGCTTGTGATTTCCCGCTGTTTTCAGGACAACTCACAGAGTGTAAGCCTGTGATTTCCCGCTGCTTTCAGGACAACTCATAGAGTGTAAGCCTGTGATTTCCCGCTGCTTTCAGGACAGGACAATTCATAGAGTGTAAGCCTGTGATTTCCCGCTGCTTTCAGGACAACTCATAGAGTGTAAGCCTGTGATTTCCCGCTGCTTTCAGGACGGGACAATTCATAGAGTGTAAGCCTGTGATTTTGTGATTTCCCGCTGCTTTCAGGACAACTCACAGAGTGTAAGCCTGTGATTTCCCGCTGTTTTCAAGACAATTCATAGAGTGTGAGCCTGTGATTTCCCGCTGCTTTCAAGACAACTCACAGAGTGTAAGCCTGTGATTTCCCGCTGTTTTCAAGACAATTCATAGAGTGTAAGCCTGTGATTTCCCGCTGCTTTCAGGACAACTCATAGAGTGTAAGCCTGTGATTTCCCGCTGTTTTCAAGACAATTCATAGAGTGTCAGCCTGTGATTTCCCGCTGCTTTCAAGACAACTCATAGAGTGTAAGCCTACAGGTAATTTCCCGCTGCTTTCAGGATAACTCACAGAGTGTAAGCCTGTGATTTCCCGCTGTTTTCAAGACAATTCATAGAGTGTAAGCCTGTGATTTCCCGCTGCTTTCAGGACAACTCATAGAGTGTAAGCCTACAGGTGATTTCCCGCTACTTTCAGGACAACTCATAGAGTGTAAGCCTGTGATTTCCCGCTGTTTTCAAGACAATTCATAGAGTGTACGCCTGTGATTTCCCGCTGTTTTCAGGACAACTCATAGAGTGTAAGCCTGTGATTTCCCGCTGCTTTCAGGACAACTCATAGAGTGTAAGGGTGATTTCCCGCTACTTTCAGGACAACTCATAGAGTGTAAGCCTGTGATTTCCTGCTGCTTTCAGGACAACTCACAAAGTGTAAGCCTGTGATTTCCCGCTGCTTTCAGGACAACTCATAGAGTGTAAGCCTGTGATTTCCCGCTGCTTTCAGGACAACTCAGAGTGTAAGCCTACAGGTGATTTCCCGCTACTTTCAGGACAACTCATAGAGTGTAAGCCTGTGATTTCCCGCTGCTTTCAGGACAACTCACAGAGTGTAAGCCTGTGATTTCCCGCTGTTTTCAAGACAACTCATAGAGTGTAAGCCTGTGATTTCCCGCTGCTTTCAGGACAACTCACAGAGTGTAAGCCTGTGATTTCCCGCTGCTTTCAGGACAACTCATAGAGTGTAAGCCTGTGATTTCCCGCTGCTTTCAGGACAACTCATAGAGTGTAAGCCTGTGATTTCCCGCTGCTTTCAGGACAACTCACAGAGTGTAAGCCTGTGATTTCCCGCTGCTTTCAGGACAACTCATAGAGTGTAAGCCTGTGATTTCCACCTGCTTTCAGGACAACTCATAGAGTGTAAGCCTGTGATTTCCCGCTGCTTTCAGGACAACTCACAGAGTGTAAGCCTGTGATTTCCCGCTGTTTTCAAGACAACTCATAGAGTGTAAGCCTGTGATTTCCCACTGCCTTCAGGTCAACTCACAGAGTATAAGCCTGTGATTTCCCGCTTCTTTCAGGACAACTCATAGAGTGTAAGCCTGTGGTTTCCCGCTGCTGTCAGAAAAACTCATACCGTGTATGACTGTAATTTCTAGCTGCTTTCAGGACAACTCATAGCGGCCAAAATATCAAAAAGGCATATCGTAACCATGTCAAAATGGGCACGTTGCCCAGACAACCGCTAACTTGGTTATAAGGTGATACGAGTGGGTATGCCATGAAGTTGTGTTGATTTACTAGTGAACTTATACTTTCTGTCTGTTTGTTTGCAAGCAAACATTAATATTACTCCTTTCATTGCAGTAATCACTTATGTAGTAAGTAGTGTAAGTGGATCCGAAATAATGTTCATCGCCCCTTATAGGAGATGACACACTTATTCAGATATATATATATATATATATATATATATATATATGTATATATATATATATATATATATATATATATATATATATATATATATATATATATATTATGTGTATGGGTTTTTTATGTATTGATAGACAGAAAAAGTATTACAGGATTGTCTTAAATCATTTCCAACCACGGAAATACCCAAGTACTTTCACAAATAAAAGGCCGAGGAGTTCGGATTGTTGTAAATTAAAAACTTTTACGTACATCTAGCTTTAATTCGCAGGCTATCGGTTCCGTTTTAAATTGATGACCGTTTTACATTGTGATTATTGATTCTATTTATTCAATGACTGTTATTTTGTTATCTATTGTTCATTCTGCATAAACGTATTTTACTCTTTCCGCCGATCATGTAACCAGTTCCTATGATACAAGGTCAAGGTCTGGCCAAAACAGCAGATGGAAAGGGGCATACAGATGTAATGTTGTTCGACTTCTTCAGGAGATTATCATTGCGGTAGTCGTAACAACTCGTCTTTTTACCGTACGGACATAAGACTTGTATGCACTACGTATCGCCCTGGACTCCTAATCGGGAGGCCGGGGTTCGATTCCCGCTCTGGTCATGCCGGTGTCCTGTCTTTCGGATGAGACAGTAAAAGCCGAGACCCCGTGTCGTGGTATGCATGGCACGTTAAAGATCCCTGACTGCTTCGGATGGGTCCGTTGCAAAGGTCAAAATTTGTATGCCTGCATCAGGCAGATGCCGTCACCATATACGTGAAATATTCGTGGTGTGACGTTAAACAAAAATCAATCAATCAATCAATACTACGTAGGCATCCATTGGGACTACTTTCAGTTGTCATGTAAACAAACAGGGTCGCGGTTCACCTGTATGTTGGACATGCTTAGACAAAAAGAGACAATTATCATCATTCACAGTCTGGCATATAATTGAGGGTGACAATGCAGTTTTTTCATCTGCACTATCATTTTTGAAATTAGATTACCAAAACATAAAAAATGATTTTTCATGTTATTTTTTGTGTAATCATTGTTTGAAGCGTATTACTTCGTACACGGCCTTCAGGAAAAGAAAGAAAGAAAGAAAGAAAAATGGCGATGGTGTTCCGATTGTCATTGCAATGGTGTTCCGATTGTCATTGCGGTAGAAGAGGCAACCACACAGCTGGAATAATGGCGTTATACATGCCCGAAAACAGCAAGGCTTATTAGAGTGAAGAAGATCTGACATCGCCTCAATAAAATCTGGAGTGCCAAAATTAAATCAAAAGAAATGAAGAGGGAAAATTGTGGACGAAAATACCAAAATCTTAATTTGGAATAAACGCAAGAATTTAAACAAGAAAACTTATTTTATAATTTTGAATTATCATTATCTTTTTTATAATTAATAAAAATAGCCAAATGGATTTCCGCCTTATGATAAAGTTGTTCATTTCTTTGATCGATTAATGTGTTTATTGAAAGAAAACTATTCAAAATGAGTGAAAATGAAACAAAAGTAAATTCATAAGTAATCAAGTAATGACAGGACATATAGATGGGTCATTTTCACTAAAACTGACCGTTTCCTTACTGCAGAAGATCTTGAAGTTGTTGCAATTTTAGACGGGTCCACGACTGTCTATTGTCACCCCGCGCAAAAGGAATGAGTTCGCGTCCGTTAATGAATTTTTGCTATATGTATTTCCAGTTCCGTTATGATACAGATTTTACAACACCTTCTCAACGAAATCTTGAGGCGTAATTTCTGTGCTATGTCTCTGCGCAGGTGTGAAGTTAGATTCTATCTGGTCAACATCCTTTTTAGCACCCCGAAAATAGACGGGATGACCACGTCTAAAATGAATGAATGATTGAATGAATGATATCTGGTAAGCCTGAATATATTGACAACACGTTGTTATCGTGTAGTTACATGTACTTACAGAGGACGTATTTTTATAGGTAAACGCGTTAGTACAGATTCAACGTTGACTTACCGTCTTGTAGAGTTCTACAGGTATGCGTGACGTCAGCCTGGTTTCCACCGGAAGTGAAGGAATGCATTGTTAGTGTGTACTGTCCATATTTCCCGATTCCATAAAAGGTGTAAGTGTCCACGTAGTAACCATTTATTGTCAATTGCTAGGGAAAAACAGGATCTTATAAGGCTACATCAATCATCATTCTTTTATGTAATAAACAATGAGCTTCCCTTTAAGATTAATAAATACATAATTAAATAAATGAATAAATCATAAAAAATATAAATATAAAAATCAAAATAAGGAAAAGAATCAATTCCTACAGGTAGCACGTCAACTTTGATTCCGTCCGTTCGGACAAGGTCCAGGTGGTAACCTTGAACGACACCAGAGCCACCTGCCGGCAGAGTCCAGGTAAATGTAAGTACTGTAGAGTTGACGGCAACACATTGTAGATTTGTCGGTTCGTCTGAAAGAAATTCAGTGATTATTAGGGGTTTTTTTAGGTCACAAAAAGATCATTGCTCTAATAATCTGATACAATGCCTAGAAATTTACACTTTTGCAACAGACTAGCTGGAAGCCGGCAAAGATCTGTCACGTCTACCATGACACGGGACTTCAGGGATTCGAATTTTTTAGGACACCGATGTGTCATCGGCACGACTCACACACGAGACTTCTCGGTCATGAGACAAACTCCAAAACCATTGAGCGAATCCCGCTCAATCATTAGGAGTAAAAATTATAATTAATCATATTTTTCAAAATTGAAAGATAGGAAGGGCGAAAAATTTCGTTTCTAAACACACAACAACTTTGCTTGTACACTATCAATTATAAAGAAAAAATATGACGGCATATATCTTGTGTCCATTTCTCAGATATTTACGTCGACTTGTCGACACGACATATATCATGGCGTCATATAAGACATTATGTCGTCATGTTGGATGTTGTGTCGACATGTCAGATATTATGTAGTCATGTTGGGTGTTTTATCGACGTGTTAGACATTATGTCGTCATGTTGGATGTTATGTTGACATACCAGACATTATGTCGTAGTGTTGGGTGTTGTGTCAAGATGTCAGACATTATGTCGTCATATTGGATGTTATGTCAACATGTCAGACAGTATGTCATCATGTCGGATGTTATGTTGACATATCAGACATTTTGTTGTCATGTTGGGAGTTGTGTCGAGGTGTCAGACATCATGTTGTCATGTTGGATATTATGTCGACTTGTCATAAACTATACTGGTATAACATAAAATAAGTGAATCATGGTGTATGCCGCCATACATAAATGACAAAGTACATGTAAATGACAGAAAGTACATATAAATCAATAACTGTATGTCACGCTTGATAACGATAAGGTGTCTTTATAACATCCCATGTTAATCCAATAGAAAGGGATTTACATCGAAAACTACCTATTTTTTGAGAAAGAAAGAAAGAGAGAAAGAAAGAAAGAAAGAAAGACAGACAGACAGACAGATAGATAGATAGATAGATAGATAGATAGATAGATAGATAGATAGATAGATAGATAGATAGATAGATAGATAGACCGGCAGACAGACAGGTAGACAGATTTACGTTATTACGTTTGTACGAGTTTATATACTTACATGCCCCAAGCACATTTTTAATCAGTAGAAACAAACTGTTCCATGTCAGTAGATAACAAACAGGTGCCCGTATTAACATTTTACATCTAATTCCAATGCTATGGTGCGAGTTCCAATCTTGAAAAATTTTCACATTTCATTTTTATTTCTCTTAATCAAATTTACATTCACATTAAAACACATAGGCACTGAAATTGTGTAGGGTGATTTTCAGAGACAGTATATGAGCCTCCAACATTTCAAAATGAATTCAGAAACTTCAATTTTGGCAGAATTCTGTCTTATAATACAGCAAAGGGACACGACCCTGGGAATATGGGTTAGCATACTTTAAGAAGGCTATAAAACAATGCCCTATTTAATCGCATTAAAACTTTTGCACACTTCATGCAATACGACTGCATGTCAAAGGAAATAACCTGCTTAAACTTTAATCTCTGATTTAAATTAAAAATGTAGAGCAAAGAATTTATTTAACATGTATATACATTGATTGCGACTTAAATTCCACTTCTCCCACAGTATGTAAGAATATAACAGAATAAACGTATCGGTGTACGCCCTGTAAACGCACAGGTATGATATTACAGTGTCTAAAATATGTATCCCAGTCTAGCCTAACCCTACTTTCAGTTACTTACCTCGGCATTTATCAAAAATAAGTAAATACCCTGGTCCTCCCTCATTTAATAGAATGAACCTGGCCTTTCACCTTATTCTCGGTTATTTCTCAAGAAATGGAATACATGTACATGTATATCTTTTGGTTTTCTCTCATGATCTGAAATGGTGACCTTGATGGCCCATCATTAAAAAAGAAATATATGTGTATGGCCCATCATTAAAAAAGAAATATATGTGTTACCCTAAAAGTTGACACATTTATTATTTTTAAATTAATTAGGTTGTTATTATTAAGTTTTTAAATAGCAAATTTTCAAACGTTTAACATAACATCTGCCTCGACTGTCTCTCATCTGCCTCAGTTGTCTCTCAGCTGTCTCGACTGTCTCTCATAAAATGAAGTATATACTTGAATCTCCGGTGTAATCTTACAAAACGACTTAAGTTATCATGATTTTGAAAGGAAAGTGCGAAAAAAAAAAGACCAAAAAAAAAAACCCCCAAAAAACCAAAACAAACAAACAAACAACCCCCCCCAAAAAAACAAACAAACAAAAAACAAACAAACAAACAAACAAAGAATGCTATTTTGGAAACCGAATTACTAATTATATTTATCTTGAATTTATATATAGATATATAGCCCATAGGGATCACCATTTGATACTGAGGCGGAAAGGGGAATGTAAATTCTTATGACCGGAATATTTATTTCAACACGAGTCCGACCAGAATATTTATTTCCGTATAAGTCCAGCAAGAATATTTATTTCCGTGTGAGCCAAGGCCAGAATATTTATTTCCGAATGAGGCAAGGCCAGATTATTTATTTCCGTGTGAGGCAAGGCCAGAATATTTATTTCCGAATGAGGCAAGGCCAGAATATTTATTTCCGAATGAGGCAAGGCCAGAATATTTATTTCCGTGTGAGGCAAGGCCAGATTATTTATTTCCGAATGAGGCAAGGCCGGAATATTTATTTCCGTAATGAGACGAGGCCAGAACAGAATATCTATTTCAGTATGAGGCAATGCCAGAACATTTATTTTCAAATCAAAGCTTCCAAGATATTTGAAACAGAAAATTAAAAGCTAAAAAGAGGGGAGAAATAGCGAAACAAACACACTCTCACAAACACACCCTCACACACATTTATCATTGATTTTCTTTTTTTTTTGAAGAAAAAACACACACTCACAAACATACCCTTACACACACACGCACACATGTTTATCATTGAACATTTTGAAGAAAAAAATGTAGCTTGCAGTCCGTAGAACTTATATCATACCCCTAGCACGACTGGCATATTCGTCGGCGAATGCGGTGTCCACAAACTAAACGTTAACCTGGACCTACTTGTCAAAACTTTTTATTTCCATAAAGAATCACACACCCCCCCCCCCCTTTTCCACCTCAGAATCAAATTGTCGTCATCTTATCAAGTTAACATATATGATTGATTCCTATATAAATATATCCGTGTGAGACTTATGTATAAGCTAACTCTAGCTTTAACTACAGTATCAGAGCAAGCAAAATAACGTATAGTATGACATCTTTTCTACTTTAGAATACTATGTATTAACCTTACACTTTCATTAAAGTACCAAGTTTTACAGTCGTGTAATCACACTGTATTTTACTCATGTACGTATGTATGCAAATGCACATGCCACATGCCTACACGACTACACACATGTACTCGTGAGCATTTTATAGCAATGCATAAAAGTATACGACAATACTAATTTCCCTATTCCTCAGACGTGAAATCCGGAGGATATGTTATTAAAAGTCATAGAAAATATGCTGTTTTAAATCTGAGTCTACGATTACAGATATATTGTAATAGTGTTGCACTAATATTTAAAACATTTAATATGTTTAAACATTGATATAACAATCTCATCTTAGATTTATTAATTAAATAATGATGGTGTGCTTGTTGGTTTAAATACAAAGACGCAATTTTAAAAAGTAAGAGATAAATTTGGGATTATAGAATTGGGGATTTTAAAGATTTAATTATGATATTAATGCTGTGAATTTGAATGAAATTTTAATGACTTAATATAGTGCTGATGAAGCATGCGAACACTTTACAGCTAAATATATATTTTTTATTATTAAAAAATTAGGCGGGAACTAGGAAGAGACAGACTCCGTTAAAAAAAGCACTAAATTCAAATTCAGATTCTTTAAAAAGTCTCAAAAATCTTTGTGTGTAAAAAAAAAGGGGGGGGGTGGGTTGTCCCATTCCCAACCTGGGTTCGGCGCCATAAACTGAGAATATACTTAAGTCCAAATTTAGTATTCTTCTGTTCATCAATGAATTAATAACTGGTATTTGGATTTTGTTTAGTTTTATTCTATTGATAAATAGAATTAAATCCCTCCGCATGAGAATTTATTTGAACGTTTTACAATGGAATAAATTAAAATGAAATATTTGACTTAAGTATATTCTCAGTTTATGGCGCCGGACCCAGGGCTCTGCATTGGCCGGATATGCTGAAGGCCCAAATGGTTTACCTGACTTCGCCCCCTAACACCATATATGGAAAGTCCTGCCCACTGGGGCATGCGCAAAATAACATAAACAAAGCAACATGTCGGATAGTGAGAAGTTTCCATTAAGAAAGCGAGGGAGAAAACGTAGTTTAACTGATTCTGAAGCGAAGAGAAGAAAGAAAGCCCGTGAGCATGAAATGGCAAAAGCAAAGGTGTATATTGGAAACCACATCATAGGCAGGTGGAATTCCCTAAAATCAGAACTAGGTCTAAAAACCCACCACGAGGTAGCACGCTTTCTGCTCGATAGGTACGTAGGCTTTCATAGATCTGTTATCGTCTGTTGTGTAAGAGCACATGTATGAGAAATCAGAAACGTGAATAATGGTGATAAATACCGGTGAGTTAAAACAAATTCATGACAAGATCTTTCTCGAGGTCAAAACATGTATCGCATGCAAATTTATTTTATTCGATTATGCCTCAGACTTCGTACTGGTGCCAGGAGTACTGCAGTACGTGTTTATTTTCTTAATTAGCGAAGGTATGTAGATCTAGTTTCTGAAAGTTGCAAAAAATAGAAATTTATAACGAAAGAAGAAAAAATGTAAATATTCAGGGGACCGTAGGTATTATTGTATAGAATTTATTAGTAAATGTGCGCATGCGTTTTTGCATGTTAAACAGTCCAAAATTAAAATGGAGAAAGGATTAAAGCGAAAACGGGGTCGTCCGAGAGTATTTACAGATGCAGAGAAAAAAAAGAAACTTGCGGAAAGAGACAAAGCGAGAAGTGAAAGTAGAATATATATAGGAGGTCATTTAAGTCGATGGAAAGAAATAAAGAAAGAATTGGGTTTGAAATTTAACACTGATATGATCGGTTTTTTCCTTGATGGTTACAGGTAAGTGTAACGAGTGTTTAAACTTGTGGTAAATAACTTCAACGGGCATGGGCTTTGGCCTGGCGTGTTGTCCACAAAGGCTAGGCTAACAAAAGACAAGTTGTGAAATGACAAGTCACCACCAAGCAAGGAATAAAGACAATCCATCTCCGAAACAATTCGTAACAAAACAACTCGTCACCCAATCTCTTAAAAACTCCTTAGTTTTATCATGTTCACTGTGGTAGATCTCAATAAGATAGTTTTCAAATACATGAAATTCAATTGGAGTTACTTCCCTTTTCTGCAAATTTGAGTTTTTGCTTCATACATGTATTCATACAGAATTTATTGAATATTTTTGAGAAAGTTGTTTATATTTTCTTTCCTCTGAAAACATTTTAACATTGTACGATGGCTTTATCATTGCATAACAATTGCAAAAATTCAAGCAGCAGCCTTCGTTTGGAGAAATTCCTTATAATATTACCGGTATATGATTAATTTATGCACAGATTTTTGGTCATATACCTCCAAGATGGCGGAAAAGGGAAGTAACTCCAGTTAAATTTTATGCATTCGAAAACTATTTATACACCCTGTAGCAGTTCATCTCAGATCAAACCTTTGACACTGACCGAACTGCTAGTGAGTGTAGTGATAACTACCACAGCAAACATGATAAAACTAAGGAACGTGATAGATCGAGTTTTAATGAGATTGGTTGTTACCAAAGAAGACCTCTCATCACCGCTTGTAATTGGTGGCAAGTTGCCGGTCAACTTGTCACCAAAACTTACTTTCCCACATACTCATCAATTACTTAGATAACCTAAGTCTACAAACATGGATTTTTCACACAACTTTTTCTGATTTTCCTCTCAAATTTTACTAGAGTAAACTCGTCATCAAAACTGTCATTATTATAACCGCCACAACAAAGTTGTTGGGGGTGGGGGTATACTGGAATCACCTCGTCCTTCCATCTGTCTGTAGACAATAGCTAAATGTCATCGCAACTTCTCCTACACTGCTCTATGGAATTTTACCTGGTAAAAATGAAGAGTAGCGCCTGAAAATATGCATGAAGGGAGAAAATTCTGCTTTGTAAATTTTTACAGGAGTTATTTCTTTTTGAACTTAGAAAAATTATGAGTTATATTTGATACAGCAACATGTATCTTGTCATTGAAACTCCTCCGAGACTCTTCTACAGATTTATACTAACCCTGGCAGAAATCAAGAGCAGCATCTGAAGATGTGCATGAAGAGAGAGAATTCTGCTGTGTTAATTTTTGCAGGAGTTATAGCTCTTTGAACGTTTGATTTTGAAAACTAGGAAAATACTCAAAGATCACAGCAAAGAGTATGATTTCCACTTGTCCTTGACTGGGCCTTAACAATTCATTAAGGCTAAGAGCAAGAGGATGTTGGAAAGACTTCACTTTTCAGACATTGCTTCACCCTTTAAGACAAAGGTTAATTAACAAACATGTGAGGAAATCATCCTTTACTCCTTTAGAGAATTTGACTCTTCATAGTGTTCGTGATGAATGTTTTACACTCAGAGTGATCAATGTCATCTTATAAGGACCACACTGGAATTCCTTGCAGAAGGATCGATTTCTAGTGTCCAGCCACATAGTTTGCTTTACAGAAACATGGACTCAATCTTCTCAATTACGTAATCTAGAATCTCATTGTGTACAAGGTACTGCACACTCAGGAAAATGCAGTGGCATAGCTACATATATCCTTGATCTCCAATGTTTACTTGGAGGTTACCATGCAAGTGTTTTACAAAAACTGAGAGGGTATCAGCGAATACCATGTCAGAAATTGAGTTTCACTGTGAGGCGTTAGCCGAGCTGTGACACGGAAATTTCTGACAGGGTATTCGACGATACCTTGTCAGTTTTTGTAAAGCACAAGCATGGTAACCGTATTCTAATGCAGTTTGACAAAAATAATTACAACTAAAGGCACAGAGTTATGGTTTTTTATGCCAAGTCGCTTATCACAGTCATATAAAAAATTTTAGGGTATCGTGAAGTCACAAACCAGAAACTGCAGGGTAATGTGACCTCATACCAAAAACTGCAAGGGTATCGTAAATACCCTTGCAGTTTTTAAATCGTTCAGCAAATGAGATTGCGTGTTACAAAGAAAATGCATTAGAATACACATTGCTAAACCTTGACTCTGAGCACCACATTGCCAAACCTTGACTCTGAGCACCACATTGCCAAACCTTGACTCTGAGCACCACATTGCCAAACCTTGACTCTGAGCACCACATTGCCAAACCTTGACTCTGAGCACCACATTGCCAAACCTTGACTCTGAGCACCACATTGCCAAACCTTGACTCTGAGCACCACATTGCCAAACCTTGACTCTGAACACCACATTGCCAAACCTTGACTCTGAGCACCACATTGCTAAACCTTGACTCTGAGCACCACATTGCCAAACCTTGACTCTGAGCACCACATTGCCAAACCTTGACTCTGAGCACCACATTGCCAAACCTTGACTCTGAGCACCACATTGCCAAACCTTGACTCTGAGCACCACATTGCCAAACCTTGACTCTGAGCACCACATTGCCAAACCTTGACTCTGAGCACCACATTGCCAAACCTTGACTCTGAGCACCACATTGCCAAACCTTGACTCTGAGCACCACATTGCCAAACCTTGACTCTGAGCACCACATTGCCAAACCTTGACTCTGAGCACCACATTGCCAAACCTTGACTCTGAGCACCACATTGCCAAACCTTGACTCTGAACATGACATTGTGATAATAAGTTTCTCCTAATCAATTCCTTAGCAATGGGATATGTATAGCTGTCATTATATCATAATCCCAGGTTGCTTGGGGGTGGGGTGAGATATTTGTCCCGTTAGGACTGTTCCACTTCCCACAGATTTATACTGATATTTCCCACATATTTTACAAAAATTCCTCACCTGATAACAAAACTTTTTTGCAGATTATACCTTACCACCATAGTGTTGATATTTCCCCACAACTTTGATTACTCTTTTTTTCACTGTATAACAAGGTACAATGAGAGATAGGTGTATGTAAAATTTTGAAGATATTTATGAAAAATTGTGGGGAAAAAATCAGTAGAAGTAGTGTGAAAAATCAAAGTTTTGGTGACTAGTTATTTTGATTAGGATGTGACACAAATTGACTTACTGCATTTATAGATCAACAAAGATGGTTGTATTAGATTGATCTGTGAGGTTGTCTCAAAAAGTGTTGTTGATATTTTTCTGTTTTAGCTCACCTGAACCAAAAACCAAGTCAGCTATCGTCATAGCGTCTCGTCTAGCTTCCATTTGTCGTCTTATTTTTCACATTTTCAACTTCTTCTTTAGAAACAATGGAATGAAATTTATGCAATTTTTAGGCAAGAAGTAATCATGGTCCCCAACAAGTGTTAATGTTTTTTGTGCGGATCCATCAACAAGTGGCGCCACCACAGACAAAAGTGATCATAGAGGGTACCTTCTTTTGACAAACTTCTTCTTCGATCAGACTGACTGCATACAGAGACAAACTGAATGCATAGGAATGATCTACAGGGATGTGTGAAGAAGTGTGGTTGTTTTTGGTTCTATTCCGAAATCAAAATTTTGACTTTTCAACATTTTTTTTTTAACTTTATAATGTCAATACAGAAAAGTGCAGTTTTTTCCATGGGGCAATGATGATGCTTCAAATTGGTTTCTTTTAATCATTATTATGAAAAAGAATGTTGCTGTGAAAGAATTTTGTCAGTATGTCAGTTTTTCATGATTTTTTCTAAAACTGTCCCCAAAAAAATGGGGAAAGGAGGGGGGTTCTTTTACATTTTCATCTTCTTGAGAACCACTTGATTGATTTTGATATCAGTGTTAAATTTGGCAGGAAGTGGCAAGTGTTAATGTTTTTCATTTAGATCTATTTACAGGCTTTTGAGCATTCATTTCCTATAAATTTTATCATATTTAAGGTTTATGAATTCTTATTGCTTGCAAATGTTGATGAAGATTGAAATTTGACCCTCAGTATTCAGTACAAACTGTAGTCACAACTCAGTAAACATCAGGGAACATATATATCTATCTACAAATTTTTCAAGCTGTCAATTGAAAAAGCAAATTGTATTCAGTTGAGCAATATAGGCCTTTTTGGGCCCCATGTTTTGGGGGGGGTTTTTGTTTGTTTTTTTTGGGGGGGGGGGTGTTCCTTTTTTCTGACAACCCTCTTTTTCACACATATTTGTCATTTTAATGTCCCACCACTGAAAATAGTGAGACATATAGTATTACAGTACAGTCCAGGTGTTTTGTAATTTTTCAACCAGTCACAGTGGGCAACATCCACTGGTGTTTTTATAAGAATTACACATTACATTGTGTATTTTACAAAGGGTTGAATGATCACAGGTCAATTTTCAACAGGTCCCGACTGTGATTTTGAATGTGTTTCCTACTGTGGCTATCTGTGTCGTATACAGCTTCTCTAAAACATCTGGACTGTACATGTCCCCCTTTCTGTCCTTCCATTCTTACGTCATCATTTCATTTCCCTGCTCTGTTTCTGCAAGTTGGAGCACCTATTGAATTAAAATTTGGTATACTAATATATCACAAGATATTCTTATCATGTTCTGATTTGGTTTCAATCAAATAATTTTTGACAAAGTTATGCCACTAGGGCTTTAATGTCTACATTGTGTGCATACAAGATATACATGTATGGTAGATTTACCTGAGTACGGCGCCATAAGCTGAGAATATACTTAAGTCAAATATTTCATTTTAATTTATTCCATTGTCAAATGTTCAAATAATTCTCATTCAGAGTGATTTAATTCTATTTATCAATAGAATAAAACTAAATAAAATCCAAATCCCAGTTATTAATTCATTGATGAACAGCAGATTATGAAATTTTGACTTAAGTATATTCCCAGTTTATGGCGCCGGTCCCTGGTCTTCACAACTCCTCCCCAATCCTTAGAAGGATTTCAGCGAAACTTAGTACAACCAAAGATCACAATATGTAGATATGCATATTAGAAGGGGAATGCTGTTCAAGTTTTTCACAGGAATTATGGCCCTTGGACTACACGTGAGTGTTCAAAAAGTGTCGTATATTGTATTTTTCTGCCGTGGAAGGAGAAAGGGAGGGGGGGTGTTTGTGGCATATGACACATCTAGTTTTTAGCTCTACTGGTCTCGACCAGTCGAGCTCATGCGAATGTCCTTCGTCCGTTGTCCGGCCGTCCGGACATCCGTCCGTAAACAATTTATTTGTTCCCTCTTCTTCTCTGAAGGTATATGTCCCAGAGACTTAATTATGGTTTCATATTGTTCGATTGGTGGTCTAGTTGTGCATGTGCAATTTTGGTCCAGTTCGGACCCCCTGAGGTCCCACAAAGGGGCGTGGTTCCAAAATCTTGTTCCATCTTCTTCTCTAAAGGTATTAAAGACTTAATTATTGTCTCATCTTGTTAAGTACATGTAGATGGTCTAGTTATGCATGTGTCATTTTGGTCCGGTCCGGACCACTTGGGGTCCTAACAAAGGGGCGTGGTCCCAAAATTTTGTTCCCTCTTCTTCTCTGAAGGTATATGTTTCAGAGAGCTAATTAGGGTCTGATCTTGCTGGGTAGGCGGTCTAGTTGTGCATGTGCAATTTTGGTCCAGTTCGGACCCCTTGGGGTCCCACAAAGGGTGTGGTCCCAAAATTGTGTTATGTCTTCTACTATAAAGGTATATGTTCCTGGGACCCAATAACATTCTCATCTTGTTTGGTATGTGGTTTAGTGGTACATGTGCAATTTTGGTCCAGTTCGGACCCCCTGGGTCCCACAAAAGGGGTGTGGTCCCAAGATGTTGTTCCCTCTTCTTCTCTAACAATATATGTCCCACAGACTAAATTATAGTCTAATCCTGTTTAGTAGGATGTCTAGTTGTACATGTGCAATTTTGGTCCAGTCTGGACCACTTTGGACCCCCACAAAGGGGTGTGGTCCCAAGATTCTGTGCCTTCTTTTTCCCTGAGGGTATAAATCCCAGAGACCTCTTTGTGGTTTCTTCTTGTTTGGGTGGTCTAGTTGTGCATGTGCAATTTTTGGTCTAGTCTGGACCCCTGGGGCCCCTCAAAGGGCGTGAGTTACCCATACAGAAATGACCCCAATTGTTATTCTCACTACAGTGTACTGTAATTTGAAAGGGGGGTTATAGCTTTGTAGACATATGTGCAACACCTCAACATTTGTATTTCATGTATGTATTTTTATCTTTCAACTATCTTCAATTTCCTCTCTTAATTATTTCCTGTATGGTTGACTTAAGATTGCAGTGTTTGTATGCTAGTCAGAATTGATTTTGGGCGGGTTGTCTTCTAATGTTTATATAACAGCGGCCATTTTAAATAAATTATTGAGAAAAGATCATAGTCCTAGAAAAGAAATAAGCACTAGATAAGAATGGAACAGTGTGAATAAAACCACCAAAAAGATAAATTGTGTATATTTGTAAATAAAATAAACACATTATCCTACAGTGCGTTTATTATACTATGTCAAGTAATCTCCAGAATTTCCTCTGACTCATGAACTTTATGATGGCCCTATATATATATATATATATAGCACCATGTGATAAAAATTTTTACGACACTTTTACAACCAGATATTGGCAAAAAAAGAAAACAGACAAAAGACATTATTAAACATATAACATATAAAAATGGGATAATGATTTATATATAAATGTATATATGGCTAGCAAAAAAAATTAAGCTAGTCGGAAGAAAAACTAGTGTTTGCATACTTTGTTTCTACACTTGAACCGACATTGGAAAATATCGAAAAGGGGGGGGGGGGGGGGGTTACAAAAATACTTCATCCCATCCCCTGTTTTGAAAAAAGAGGGGATGGGGCACATGCCCCTTTTGCTACCAGAAGAAAAACTAGCGTTTTACTGCTTTGTTTCCACACTTTAACTGATATTCTAACTACTTGATGATAAAAAATCTTAAAGATTAAAGGGGGCGGAACATACCCCCCAGATCTGTCTACAGGTTTTTGCTTTGAAATCCGGTCTATGAATTGGTGAAAACCATCTGTCCGTCCGTCAGTCAGTCCGTCCGTCCGTCCGTCATACCGAACGGCGTCGACATTTTGTGTTTAGCATTTGCGTTTAGCTTGGTTTCTTTCATACCCTAAAGGGTACTAATGTCAAAGTTGGTAGGTTTGTAGGTAGTTGAATGTTCTATCCAACAAATACAAAAATTTAGTGACCTTGACTTGACTTTACGCTTCAGTGAACACACACTGTTTTTTGCCTTTAGGGTGACCACTTGCATACATGTATTATTATTATTAATGTTAATGCAAAGCAGTTCTGGTCTATGAATTGGCAAAATCCGTCTGTCCGTCCACCTGCACGGCGTCGACATTTTGTGTTTAGCATTTGCGTTTAGCTTGGTTTCTTTCATACCCGAAAGGCTACTAATGTCAAAGTTGGTAGGTTTGTAGATAGTTGAATGTTCTATCCAACGAATACAAAAATTTAATGACCTTGACCTTGACTTTACGCTTCATTGAACACACACTGTTTTTTGCCTTTAGGGTGACCACATGCATACATGTATTGTAAATGTTAATGCAATTCTGGTCTATAAATTGGCGAAATCGCTCTGTCCATCCGTCCGTCCATTGTCAACATTTTGCGTTTACCATTTGCAATCCGGTCATACCGTCCTTGACGGTTTCTTATTGAGCATTCATTTGCTGTAAATTATCATAGATTTAGGGATTAACCGTTATGAATTACAATTTGGCCCTGAATAACGATTGCTTAATGATGGTGATTCATATTTACACTCACTTTTAAGTACAAAATGTAGTCACAACACATTGAAGTTCATGTAGTATATTATAGTTATCTGCAAATGTTTGAATTAAGCTGTCAGTTGAATTAGCAAATTGTGTTCAGGTGAGCAGTATAGGCCTGCTTGGGCCTCTTGTTATGATTTAAACAGGGTAGGAGGACATTCTTAATGTATTTTATATTACCCTTTAAAGAAATCGTCGTTCTAAACTGGTGAGAGGATTTTGGTGGAATTTGGGAAAAATTACCCTTTTTAATGTCCCTTACAACTCTTTTTTGTATCGGTCAGATCCGTCAAGGTGTTGAATATAAGGCCAAAGAGGGTACACTTGAAGACTTTTGTTGAGCATTAGGCTCTTTTTATCATAAGATATGACATTTGTCCAATGAATATATGTTACGTTACACTATTTTTGCAATAAGGTTAACCTTTCTGATAAGTTCCTTTTTTCATTTGTTAGTTCTGGCAAGCAAAAGACGAGTTCGCTGTCTTCCAGCACAGAGCATTTCAGATCATGCTTAAAACCTTCGACGTCCTCTACGCTTAATAGTGCTTATTCAACATCAGACCTTGCCAACGTTGATTGCTCCAGGTTTTCTTCAAAAGACACTGTAGGACATGCAAGGTAAGAGTGTGTAGTTACACTGTCAGTTTCTTTTCAATGACCATCCATAGGATTTTTAAAAAAATTCCAGAAATGAAATGCTGAGACACAGTTTCTGACAATTGCTTTTTTATGTTTTTATTTTTCGACATGTAAATTAGTTAAAGGATGAATTCAGGGAACGAGGTTAAATAGGCCATTAGGGTACCTATCGCTGAGAAACTTCTTCATATTATCTCCAAAGAATTGAAGAACAACAACCTGAATAAGGTATAAATGTGTTATACTAAAAGAGAATCTTCAGTTGCCTAGCTGGGTCTGAAAATGTTGAAGTTTGCAACTTTCTGTTGAAAACAGAAAAAAAATAATAAAAATTTAATTTTAAAACATTTTCTCCATTTTACCACTTTGGAATAGGCAGGTAGGGGGCCATCCCCCCTTTCCAATCCTACAATCCTGAAAATTTGATGTTTTGACACTTCTGGCTTCATGATTCCTATTAACATAATTTTGGTTTAACTTTATGATAGTATTTATAACAGGCAGTGGTTTGGAAATACATGTACTACAATTTCACTTGCGGATACAGAGGAGGGGGATGGGGTTGTTCCGACCCTGTTTTTGAATGGCGAGTATTAGAATCTCAGCAAGAAAGAGAGAGATTCCAAAATTTTCAATTACAGCATCCATCTGACATTATTTAATATGTGTGATTCCCTGTTTAGCCTTTACTTCGCCAAAAGAGCATGGATTCAAAAATGAGAACACAATAGGTTACAGTGGAAAGAAGACTAGTCTTAACAGTGACAGATTTAATGTCAACAATATTACAATAAAATCATCCGTATTTCCATGAATTAGACACAGATAGACGTGTCGCTTTGTAATGAGAAAATAGAGATAAGACAATTTTCTTTGTAGCACAGTGGAGAATATGCACTCATTACCAGTAGAAAAAGCGAGGTCTGCCCAAATTTTCCATTATTCTTTCTTCTTTTTATTTGATTGTTGTGGCCAAATATGGTAAAACGGGTACATCATTGTCAGTGTGGCAGACCGCAGCGCCCATATATACGGGTTATGCGAAAATTTATAATTACAAAAACTTAGTTAGTTCTACAACCATTGGACAACCCAATTTTTAGCTCTAATGTTTAAACTTCAGTCTGAGAAGAATATTTTGTTTCCTGCTCAAAATAGTTTGAAATGATGTTATAATAGTTTTTACTGCTCCTTGATTTAATTTAAGACAAATAAATTAAATGGTTATTTATCAAATTATATACACAGCCAATGTTGGTACACTTAGTCCTCATGCCAAAACAAAGACGCCTATTATTTTTTCAAGGTCCGAGGTTAAAGGTCAGTGTCATAGTACTACTTGGAAGGAAATGCTTTTAGACAGGATACAGCCCAAACCATTAGGGCTAGGACTGTCAAATTTGGTACACTTACTTCTCGTCCCAAGACAAAGACGCCTATTTCTTTTCAAGGTCAAAGGTCAAGGTTGTAGTACTGCTTGATAGGAAACCCTTATAGACAGAATATAGACCAAAGTGGCAAACTATTAGGGCTAGGACTGTCAAACTTGGTACACTTTCTCCTTATGCCAAGACAAAGTTGCCTTTTGTTTTTCAAGGTCAGAGATCATAGATCAAGGTACTACTTGGTAGGAAACCCTTCTAGATAGGATAAAGCCCAAACTATAAGGGCTAGGACTGTCAAACTTGGTACACTTACTCCTCATGTCAAGATAAAGACACCTATTTGTCCCCCACTTTCGTGAAAGCATGGGGACATTAAATCTCATTCGTTCATCAGTCTGTCTGTCTATCTGTCTGTCTGCCGCCAAAACTTTACCTTGGTCATAACAGTTCAGCCGTAAGACATAGGGAATTCATGTTTGGTATGTGTGTCCCTTATTGCAATACCTTTCCAGTGGTACCAAAAATTTTTATTATGTGACCTTGACCATGACCTTTGACCAAATTCAATGTAATATTTTAATTGTAAGACGTAGGGCCTTCATATTTGGCATGTGTGTCCCTAATTGCAATACCTTCCCATTTGTACCAAAAGTTTTTATCATGTGACCTTGACCTACTTCAATGTAACATTTAAACCATAGGTTGTAGGGCCTTCATATTTGGCATGTGTGTCTGTAGAAATGCACAACCATGATTGTATGTCACAGATCTCTGCACCCTTACTGATAGAACCCCCAAAGTGGGGAACCTCAGTTCTCTGAATTTGCTTGTGTTTTTCAGATTCAGATGACATGGTCATAATATAACTAGATAGGAACGACCTTGTAGGCAGGATACAGACCAAACCGTTGGGGCTAGGACTATCAAACTTGGTACACTTACTCTTTATGCCAAGAAAAAGACGCCTATTGTTTTTCAAGGTCAGATGTCAAAGTTCAAGGTGGTAGTACTACTAGTTAGGAATGACTTTGTAGGCAGGATGCAGACCAACCGTTGGTGCTAATTGGGGCTAAGACTGTCGACCTAGGTACACTTACACCTCATGCCAAGACAAAGACACCTATTGTTTTTCAAGTTCAAAGGTCAAGGTCATAGTACTACATGGTAGGAAACCCTTGTCGGCATGATACAGATCAAACCGTTTGGGCTAGAATTGTCAAACTTGGTACACTTACTCCTTATGCCAAGACAAAGACGCCTATTGTTTTTCAAAGTAAGAGGTCAGAGGTCAAGATCCTAGTACCACTTGGTAGGAACTACTTTGTAGGCAGGATACAGACTAAACTGTTGGGGATGAGACCGACAAGCTTGGTACACTTACTCCTCATGCCAAGACAAATATGCTTACTGTTTTTCAAAGTCAAAGGTTGTGGTACTACTTGGTTAGAAAACCTTTTAGGCAGAATACTGAATGATCTATTGGGGATGGAACAATTTAAGGGGGGAATGTTTCCATACTTTCAAAATCCTCCCGTTCAAACTTAGTGATATGCGTATTTTGCCACACTAGGCGTTGCTCTTGTTACTAGTATATAAGATAAATAAAAGATGAATTATGGAATATGGTATATGACCATGACCATATGACTTATGGAATTATGGAATATGGTTTCATATATAAAACCCATAAATGAACGAAATAAGAGTTTGTATTAATTTGTTGAAAAAGTTCCGACCCCACCTTTGAACAATTTGTAGATCCCTCTATGTATTTTTATTTCCATCTACATGTATTTATATACAGGTATTATCATTATCATGTGGTGTTTTTTTTTTTGAAGATTTCTTTTTCAACTAAAGTGTGGGGGAGGGGTTGTTTCAATTTCAGTATAAATGCATTGTTGTGTAGTTGATATAGGTATAAAAACTTACTAATTCTTAAAATATTCAAGATGACACATTCCTACAGAAGACTGTAATTTAGCAAATTATGGTGCTACGATAGATATCTGGTTAGATTCCTTTAAAGACTTTCAAAATTATTGTGAAATTGATTCCTTAAATATATCACGGGAACAATTTTTTAATCAATGAAGAAATTCTTCATTTAAGATTTAAGTAAACAAATGAAAAGTATAAATGACAATCAACAGGAAAGTTAAGTTTTTTTTTTAGTAGCATCTTAAACACACACACCCTTTTTAGCTCACCTGAGCCAAATGTTCAAGTGAGCTATTGTGATCAATCGCCATCCGTTGTCTGTCCGTCGTTAGCTTTTCTACATTTTCGACTTTTTCTCCAGAACTGCTGCACAGAATTTTACCAAACTTCATAGGATGTAAGTACTCAAGGTCCTCTACCAAGTTTGTATTTTTCGTGCCCATCCGTAATCCAAGATGGCTGCCATTGGCTCTGATTTGTTGACACATTTTCGACTTCTTCTCCAGGACGGCTTAACAGAACTCCATCAAACCTCATAGGAAGTAAGCACTCAAGGTCCTCTACCAAGTTTGTGTTTTTCATGCCGATCCGTAGTCCAAGATGACTGCCAATTGCTCCGATTTGTTGACACATTTTAGACTTCTACTCCAGAACCGCTGCACAGAATTTAACCAAACCTCATAAGAAGTAACTACTCGAGGTCCTCTATAAAGTTTGTGTTTTTCATACCGATCCGTAATCCAAGATGGCCACCATTTGCTCTGATTGATTGACACATTTTCGACATCTCCAGAACCGCTGCACAGAATTCCACCAAACCTCATAGGAAGTAAGCACTCAAGGTCCTCTACCAAGTTTGTGTTTTTTTCGTGCCCATCCGTAATCCAAGATGGCCACCATTGGCTCTGATTGGTTGACACATTTTCGACTTCTTTTCTAGAACCACTACACAGAATTTCACCAAACCTCATAGGAAGTAAATACTCAAGGTCCTCCACCAAGTTTGTGTTTTTTCGTGCCGATCCGTAATCCAAGATGGCTGCCATTTGCTTTGATTGGTTGATACATTTTGGACTTCTCCAGAAGCGCTGCACAGAATTTCAACAAACCTCATATGAAGTAAGTACTCAAGGTCCTTTACCAAGTTTGTGTTTTTCGTGCCGATCCATAATCCAAGATGGCCGCCATTTGCTCTGATTGGTTGATACATTTTGGACTTCTTCAAAACGACTGCTCAAAATATCACCAAACCTAATAGAAAGTCTTGTAGAACAAAAGCAAAATTTTTTACTCAAATGAGCTGTCATTTTATTGTAAATAAGCAATTTATGCTCAGGTGAGTGATATAGGCCCATTTTGGCCTCTTGTTTGTTTTTTACATCCTTTTAGACTTTAACATTTTCATGAAAAATAGCATGGTTTTCATCAATATTTTCCCTATGGCTGACTTTTGATGCAGTGAAATGCTTATTCAGCCAGAGTATAGTAAAGGCTTTTATTTGTACAAAATTTTAAATTTTTTTTTTTTTTTTTTTTTTATTTTTCATGAATTTTTAAGATTGCAAAAAAAGGTAACGATTCTTTAGATTTTGATACTACTTATTAGGAATAAAGTACTATAGGTCTCTTACAAGTGTAGTTGTTTTTCTTCTGGATCTGGTGCTACCATAAGGAAAAGTATGTCTGCTACATTACCTTATCTGTCGAAAATCATCTTTTTCAAATACATGATACAGAGACAAAATGAATGCATCAGATTGATATAAAAGGATATGTGAAAAGTGTTGTTTTTGGGGATTCCAGTCCGAATGATGATATTTTATTTATTTTTGACCAGCAAAAAAGCATTTTATAAATGTTTTTCCTATTGTTGATTTTTGACGCATTTGATTGCTCTACATATTTTAGCCAGAACTAATTAAAGGAATGCTTTTGTCAAAGAATTAAATCAGTTATTAAGACTGCAAAAGGAGAAGGGGATGATTTTTCACAATTTCATCTTTATTTTCACTACCTCAGGCTTTATTCTGAGGAAACTTGATAGGTATTAAAAATAAAGATGACCTTGTAGATCTACATTTTCGGGTGTTTTTTAGTTGAAAAGAAACTTAAGACTTATGGCAACCTACAAATATTATTGTTATATTATCATTAGGCAATGTTTTCAACGTCTCGTGTGAGCGATAAAAACCCTCTTGGGGCCTCTTGTAACCTATTTTTACACGCCGTTATCTCTCTGACTGACTTACTTCCGTCCCGAAAAGAAATGACCCAAGCATTGAACCCGCTGTTTTGCGCATGTGTGAATCTCATGCACGTAAACAGAATAGTGTGAAAATAGAACATGGACGGAATAGATACCGGTATAAAAAGAAAAAGAAAGCAAGGAAGACCTCGAACCCTAACGGTCTCGGAGCGAAAAAGAAGAAAAAAAAATGTTGATGCGAAGTGGAATAAGACGAGAATATATATCGGGAATCAAAAAGATCGATGGAATTCTATCCGGGAGTCACTAGAATTGAAATCAAATGTGGAATTTGCACGCAGTTTACTTGATAAGTAAGTTCATTCGCAGGTTTGATCGTCTTTTGCATGATCATACATTGAAAGGATAGTAATGGCTAATGCTTACATTATATATCGAAGAGCAAATATGCAAAAATACGTATTTGCAAATTTAATGATTATAACAATCTGGAAAATACCGCATGTGTTCATCCAGGGACGTATGTAGAACTTTATATACGTCCCTGGCCCATCTCTCCACATGACCCTGCAGGATAAACAGTCCCAGTACGAGAGGTAACTACATAATTAATGCAGGTACTGTAGGCCTAGTGCATAACGACAAATGATAAAAATGCCCTTCGTCAGATTTGTCGGACTATATTGAACTAAATAGACTTGTTACTCCGTCGGATGATGATAAGTTATAATGATGAGGTACCAGAGTCTGTGTATGTCTATCGGCAATAACCCTATTAACTCAGGGTCATGGCTCAGTGCATGCGCAGTCCTACACGCGGTCGAGTAACACACGTGTACACTGACACTAAAGCAACAACAACAATGGCGGCCCGAGAAAGGATAGTGAAAAGGGGTCGACCGACGACCAAAACAGAATGTGAAAGAAAAAAGGATAAAAAAGAAAGGGATAAAGCATTAGCGAAATCAAGAATAAACATTGGGGATGAATTTCAACGATGGGAGAATGTGAGACTGAAACTAAACGTTAAACAGCAGAGAGATGTAGCCAAGACTCTACTGGATATGTGAGTGGTTACATCTACTACAACTTAGGCTTACTTAGCTGCTTCACAGTTGTCATTGGAATTGGGTTCATTCTCCCATATTCCTCTCTGTTCTGGGTTGTTTCGTCTACTCATGCCTAGTTTACTGTACTGTCACTGCACTCGCAAGTAGAGCGTTGTGACACACATAATCAATCAAGATACTATCTTCACAGTGCAATATTTACATTAAAAAGTAAAATCCTTGTTCCTAACTCTATGCTGAAATGGCATATTAGATATACCTATGTTTATATGTATTCTTGAAGTTGGCATGCAGGGACTAAAATTAGCGGTTGCCCAAGACGTCCACTTTTGCTTCCAGGCCCCTGAAATCCCTCTACTTGTTCGCCCGAGTGGCAACAAAAAATCATGAGTGTTGGTCAACATTTATAACCGTTTCATTGATAGTACAATCATATTTTGATTTGTTTGAGTGCTTCTTTTGTTGATATTTATGTTCTTCGTTTGTTTACATTATCTCTGTGCGTTGAATGTTTGAAGTCGAGGAGGACCCACACTAAAACTAGTATGCGAATGCCGACATGGTCTCGGAAAACAAGACTATTGATTTCTCTAAATGTTCGAAATATTTCTTCGTAAAACTTTATACTAGCTCTGTGGCAATATTTAAAAATATTTACTTTAGTACATCTTTAATAGCGATAAATGTAATCAATGTTTGGTCGCACTTTTTCAAGTCAGCATTGGAATGCAAATGTGTTATGGTCTCATAGACGAGAGTTAGAGTGCGAAACGACAAAATTGACAGGAATGAGGGACAGAATGAAGAGGAAGATGTCCAGGAGATATGTGAGTCTGGCATGCTAGATATAGAAAAAGAGCACACAGAGAGAAGTAATGGAGAGAGAGAGAGGGACAAGGATACATGTATGATGTAGGAAGAGACTGGGAGAAGATCAAGAGGATAATGACTCAGAAGTGTCAGAGGAAGGAAGTGATGTGATTCAGTTTATTTTTGAAAATGAAGAGAAATAGAAAAAAATTATTGTTTAGTAATTGAAGTTAATTTCAAAAAGGTACGCAAACTTTATATTTGAGGAATTGAAGTTCGAAAAAATTAGGAAAGTCTGCATTTATTTACTGGCTACTAAACGTTACTCAAGGCTCGTAATTTTTGAAATCAAGGGTCCCAGGTGGCTACCATGTTAAAACAGTTAAGTTTAGTCCCTGGGCATGACATCACACTAAGATGTAAATGAAGATATCCCTGAAACATTCCGAGGATGAACTGGGGGATAAACTCAGGGTTTATCATAGACTGTAATGCAACTTTGCCGAATTATAATTTGAGCACAAGATCTAAATGAGTCTTTTAACTAATGAAACTCATTGAGGAATCTCACAACGATTGATTCCCTTTCCTTCTTCGGATTTTATATGGCTGCAGTGTGCAAGAATGAGATTTCAAAATATCGGATTCTTCGTAGAAAGCAATGATAAATCCGGAGACTTATCCCCCAACAAATATGATGCAAATTAATTGAGTCATGTGACCAGTCGGACTTCGAGAATTTGCAGATACAGTCAAACTTCGATATCTCGAACACTGATATCTCGAATACCCGGGATGTCTCGAAGTCGAACGTCGGTCCCGAAAAAAATCCTTCATATTATGATTAAATTCACCCCGGATGTGTCGAACACTGATATGTCGAATACCATGCTTATCTCGAATACATTTTCAAGTCCCGAAGTTCTTATTTACCCGGTTTATCTCGAAGTTGGCTTCTTATTGACAATATTCCCCGCGGCGTTTACCCTAAATGACAGGTCGCTCGCGTGGTGTGATCAATTGACCGTGTCGGTGTATAAAGCCGCAGTAATTACATAATCGATGGCGTCCGTGCGTACCCTGTTATTTATACCAAATATTAATAAATGATGATAGCTTATTAAACTCGACACAAAATTAGATAATTAACATGAACTGTAATTAATGCTTTTTCATACCTGCGTTTAAAGAAATTTCTTTACACTGTTCATTAATTATTACTATTTCCAATCCGTGTGTATGTCTATGTATTTTTATGCAAAGCAATAGTAATTAATAATAATTAAATCAAATTATGACGTGTGTCTTTATCTTGTCTTACGTGTTAGCCCCTCCTCGGTTTTAGGTATAGTATAAGACAGTTATATCCAGTATTGGGTTTAAATTACGATGTTACTGAAAAGGAAACATGACGTTTTCAGTTTTGGAGTAGATTTAGATTAATTATTTAGGAAAAATACAATATGCACATCTTCATGCGTATTTATTGATAAATACATGTATATCTCATACATTTACTATAATAATCACAAATGTCAAATGAATCGGCGTACATTAACAACTGCAAGATTTGTGATCCTAAACTCGAAATTTGGATATCTCGAACTACGGATATCTCGAAGTATTTTCCACGGTCCCTCCGACTTCGAGATAACGAGGTTTGACTGTATATAATTATAGATAAGAGTCTATGATGTAATGCATAATAGACCTTTTTCCAATTTTAAATGATGTAAAAAAACAACTGTTTGCCGCAATTTTCATTATGATGTTAATGCATGGAATGTGATGTCACATTAATCTGACGCAAATCTATGTGGTAATTTTGCACTTGTCCTGTATTGCCCCTTAAATCATGTAAAATTGGCGAAAAGGTTATTATAGTTTGACATGTCATAAGAATTATGAACCTGTTGTATGACATATCATTGGAATTATGTACCTATAGTATACTTGCCAACTGAACCGATTTTGGCGGAATTTTTCCGATTTTTACATGCTAATTCCGCATTCCGGATTTAGACTTGTCCGTTCCGCTTTCGGTCATTTTTGCGCACTTTAGATTGGAATTACCTCTCTTTTTTCGTCACACTCTGTAAACGCTTAACAATATGTTATAAACGACCCATGTTTAAAGCGATGACCTGACCAAGGACGAACATTACAAAAACAAAGACAAACATACAGAAGCAGAAATAAAATGCAGCGACGGGGACCGACAAAAACAACAATACTGACAGTGGCGATAGCCACGACGAGACGTCGCCTAAAAAGAAAAAGAACATGCACAGGAAACAAAACTTCAGAAACGAATACGTTTCTCGTTTAAACAGGGTCATTGCCCAAAGTAAAAGGGGGCCCGAATTTGCTTACTGTACGATGTGGAGATGTGATTTTACTATCTCCCATGGGGGATCACAGACATATTGGGACTCAATAACACAAAAACAGATTGAGAAAACATTGACGTTTTTCTCAAAGGCTTCATGGACAACTTTTTGGACTTTCTTGGCCTTGTGGCATCAGTGTTTTATAAACACAGTTTTCACCTTTTTTTTTGTTATTTCCAGGAAGGAGACTGGTGTTTGTTATCAAAAGTGTTGAAAAAGCTGTATAATCTGTTAGTCTTTTCTCTGTGGAATTTGTTGATAACTGTCAATCTGTGAGGTCACTTTATGGTCAAAAATTTAAAAATTTTCTCGGCGACAACAGGGGGCTGCGCCCCTGACCACCCGCTGTTCCTCTTAACTGTCTTCTAGGGTTGGCAAGTATGCTATAGTGTCATGGGAATTATGTACCTATAGTGTCATGGGAATTAAATCGGCTGACAACAACGTCTCATTCAAAAAATCTTTGAAGCATAGACATGGATTTTACATTTCTCTATATATGTCATCTATTGTATCACTATGGCTTGATAAAGGCAGTGAGGCCAAAAATTTGCAGCACAGAGTGTTTGTGTTGTTTTAGTTTTGAAGTAAATTAGTCCAAAATATTAGACGAAGCATCAGACTTAATATCTGATGCTTGTGTCTGATACTCCGCACTACATGTAGGTGCAAACTTGAGTGACAATACTTTATATATCTATATAGAGATATAGCAGAAATAAACAAACGAAATAAAAATAGGGGGATTTTGACATCAAAATATGAGAAGAAGTTTACCTTTTTAACTTATCTTTATTTTTATGCGTCAGATTTGCCTTGAGATTGATTGATTGATTTTTGTTTAAGGTCACACCACAAATATTTCGTATATGGTGACGGCATCTGCCTGTTACAGGGCATACAAATTTTGACCTTTGCAACGGACCCTCCCCGAAGCAGTGAGGGATCTTTAAAGTGCCATGTATACCACGACATGGGGCCTCGGTTTTTACTGTCTCATCTGAAAGACAGGGCACCGGCATGACCAGAGCGGGAATCGAACCCCGGCCTCCTGATCAGGAGTCTAGCATGATACCACTAGGCCACGCAGGCTTGATTTGCCTTGAGAGATTTAATTGACATCATAATACTATCAATATACTTATTTAAGGAAGAACCCTTTAAGACTTTTCTATGAAATTTGTTTCATCCGCCTAAATTTGAGAACTTGTAAAACTGAATCTTTGTCAAATAAGAATGTATTCTTAAAGTAAGACAAGAGTGCATGTAAAACCCAGTGTAATATCTTGTAACAAGTAGTTGACCAAACACACCCCATGTGTCATTTTGTGATTATCCATAAAGCAAAAATACAAATAAATTTCTCTTTTAGCAAATTCTATTTTATTTTTTTGTTTAACAATCTTTGAAAGACTTCATAGGTGTAAATTATATAAGCATTTATGACAAAATTTTATTCGATATGAATGGAATTTTGCAGAAAAGTGAATGAATTATGAACAAACATTTATAAATATGAACTACTTCTGTTCATGGCATTTGAAATGCTTTAAAAGTGTCTACATCCTTAACTTCACACTTATGTCTATCTCTTTTTGATGTAGGTACTGCAGTTCACCTTCAACAGAAAAGAAGAACCTGCATCATGCATCATCAAAACCTGTTCATCAAGGCAAGTATCTGAAGTCGAATTGACTTCGGCATTAGTTATAATACAACAAAAATGAATGCGTTTCAGGCACTTAAGGCAGGTGCGACTACACTTGCAAGTGGCAAGCGCAAACAAGACGATGAACATAAATAAACATAAAAGGTACGAGGAAAAACGGGAGCGTAGTTTTCAGGAGAAGTGGAGGGAGGGGCGGCCCTGGCTCGTTTTTGACGAGCAAAGTAACCTTATGTCGTGCACATGGTGCAAAGAGAATAATGTAGATTCAAACTTTGTGAAGGGAACACCAAACATGAAATTTGATAGTATAAAACAACATGAAGCCACGAAGTGGCAAATTTACTATGTCCCCAAATATTCTCAATTAGAATATGAAATAGAGAGAGAGAAACATATTAAAGAATGAAAGATGAGTAATTTGCTTTAAAATGACTTATTTTAGCATTATTAAGTTTGGGCTAGTAAAAATTATCATGGGCTAGTAGATTTGTGGAACCTACTAGCCCTACCGGCTAGTGAATTGAAAAAGTTTTCGGGAAGACTGATGATGACCTTTAGTGACCTTAACTTTGACCTTTTGAAAAAAATCGATAGGGATCTTCCTTATACTAAAATCAGATATGAGGTATGAACCCAGTAAGGCCAAAACTATGATTTCTAGAATGTCTCCAAGGTTTTGTTACAGACATATACATCCACACACAAACGGTATTGAAACCTTATTCTCCCAGCAACATTGTTTGTAAGGGATATTGATAAGCTAAATTGATGGAATGAGTTTAATGAAACATGATAGGGATGTAGTACTTCATCTCCTCTTCAATTGTTGCTGTTTTATGGCCAGATCTGTTGAGGGAGTTGATCCAGGGTAGGGTAACATGTCTCAAGAAGGCATTTTCCTTCAGTGATAAATGTCTGATAACTGGCTGCATAGATCAGCAAACAGAATGCACCAAAGTGATCTAATTGAAATCCAGTGTCTTAAGAAGGATTGTCATTTTTCTGAATTGTATTTTGCCCTCTTTCCTTCCGTAGTCATTTCCACGTACTTTTTTTTGGTCATTTTCATCCTTTATGTAATTTAGGAAACCAATGCAGCATTTATTTGCTGAATTATTCATTTAAAAATACCTTTCTTACGGGATATTTGAAAATTTCATGTTGAAATTTAGAGTTGTTGGTTTCCTTTTTTCTTCATTTTCTTCTCTTCTTTTTGTTTTCTACTTATGATATCTTAGGACAGTTTTGGCACACCGAAGGGTAGTAATTAAAACCTTTTTTATGTCTGCAAAGTGTATTAAATTCTAACTGTGACATGGTGTGTGCCTTAATAGTTTCTTGAGTCAGCTCTTGGCTTACAGATATGGTATGATTTACAGATTTTTAATAACATACTCTACTATGTCAACAGATTCCGAGTTTTAATTATGTATGAGTATTAACAGGTTTCATCATTCATACCTTGAACAATCGATTTCAAAGCTTGATTACTTTCAAAGGCGTTATTACTTATGGCAGTTTAGCAGAAGTGACGATGATCTCAGCCATTATGTATGAAAATAAAATAATGATAATATCAGGCCTAATTATAGAAGCCAGTTCAAGAGCTTCCAGACCCTATAACTTATAACATGGAGAAGCCATTGATATATAACAATACATCAATCCCCTGTCCTCAAGAATAATGTGGCTGCCATATATAGTAATAAAGATGTGGTATAATTCATATAAAACATCTTGGTTTTGCTGGGGTTTTTTTTTGGGGGGGGGGTTTGTTGGTTTTACTACAATGTACTACAAAGTATATATGATCAGCTTTACATTTGAGTATGTTTCATGACCTTCTCCTACATGTTAAATCAATGTATGTGTCAGTCTGTGTTGTTACAATTTAATTTGTATTCACTGTCACAATTTCTTGCCAATTGATATCGTAATGTTTTCCTGCTTAAGAAATATTTTAAGAATATGTGCAGATAGAGAATTTTATTATAATTAATGGTAAATACAAAAAAATTATAAAAAAAAAACACTATTTGTATAGTAGCAGAGATTCTGTGCTCTCCAATACAAATAGTCTAATTGTTTGGTGTTAGAAGTATTGGCATCATTCTGAAATCAAATGCTCTCTTTGTTCTAGAAAAAGCACAGAAATCCTTCCGGGAGGTAGACAGTCATCCATCTCCTGATGAAGTATCGTCTGCTAAGAAGCCTAGACTCCAGAACAACTCTGAAAATTCTGATGTAACTCATGAGCACTCCCAAGAGTCGTGTTCTTCAACAGATACTGGTGAGTGTTAAGTGGTATCGAAGGTAAAAGTCTGTAATGGTCAAGTTATAAGAAAGTCTTTGTGTCGAGAATGCTACATTTAGATGCATAATGTGGTGAAATTTACATCTTTACCAATTTTCACTTGTATGTAGATTTTACTCTCATGAGTAAATTTACAGCTTGTAAAATAATTGCAGATAAATACATCTGAGTGAGTAGTAGTACTTACCTAAGGACCCTGGATTTCCTGTGAATTTATTTATGGTTTTCTTTTGAAATTGCTTTACCTTTCATACTTTTACATACTAGGTGATGAGCAGGAAACTTTATTGGAGTCAGTGGAAACATCTTGCAGTCAGAACTTGCAGGAAAGTGAGAAGACTTCAAGCACTCAAAACTTGAAAGATGAAGCAACCTACAGTAATCAAAAGTCGCAGAAAAATCTTGACAATCCTAAGTGCCAGGACACTTCTGTCGGTTCCGATGTTGTATGCGTAGTATGTGGTAGCAAGGGAACACACAAGTTACTGTATGATACAGACAATCATACTTATGCTGTATTTCAACTTGTGGCAAGTCAAATAGGACAGGATGTGGAGAAGAGTTTAGGAACATCTATCTGCAGTTTGTGTGAGGCTGCATTGTGTAGACTGGAGGAACTCTCGAAAGAAATGCATTGCTTAGAAAACAAGCTGTTGGATCGAATACATATAGTGGGAAGTAAGAAGTTTGTTTTGCTTTTAATTTTGTCGTTAAGGTGGAACAGGAGAGGAAGAAAATTCTTGAAGTGGGTACTAGAGTACTTTGCTACAGGCAGCAGGGACTTATTTCCTTGTTTATTCCTGTAGTATTGAAATGAATATTATTACTTTCTGATTTGCAGGACTTTACTCTTGGTTGGAAAACTGTGTGCCACCTGAGTGAAGAAGCAGATTTTGTAGTTTCACAAAAATATTATGATTGTAGTTTTAAGGATAACCTAATTACATTTATTTCAAATCTAAGTTTTGATAAAGGGACTTGTTTGATATCATCTTGAATTATAACTTACTCTCGAAATCGGCATGGCATTACCCTAAGATCTAAATGAAGATAATCCCCAAAACATTCTAAGGGTGAACTGGGTGATAAATTCAGTGTTTATCATAGACAGTAATACAACTTTGCTGAATTATGTTTTGACTGATGCCTGTTTTTCAGATACTAATCTAACAAGATTCAACAACTTGTATGAACACATGTTATATGAGTCATGAAACTGCCAAATTCATTTGAGGAATTTTACAGAAATTGACCCCATATCATTTCGTAAAATGTTAATACAACCACAGTGTGAACTAAGATGAGATTTCAGAATATCAGATTCTCTGTATAAAGTAATGATGAATCCAGACACTTGACTCCCAGCAAATATGGCACATGTCAGGTCATGTGACCAATCTGACTTTGAGAATTAATGTACTGAGAAAGTTGTTAGTGATATTATCTTTATAGAAATACTTATTCCTTTTGTTTTTAACGTAGTCTTAGTAAATGTATGTTTTTCAGATACTGATCTCTCAAGATTCAACAACTTGTTTGCCAAATTTCTACAGAGAAAATGTGTCCAAATAGTAAGTTATTATATAGAAATTCTCACATATATATACCAGTGTTCTAAGGTTTTGTTCGTAGTAAAAGAATCGTCAGTCAATGTAAACTGTTTGCAAAGCATATATCTGTTTGTCCTTCCATTCCACCTGTATGGTATGAGTCAGAGTTTAGGAAAATAGATAGCAGATAGCACATTTGTTTTTGCAAACTCAGAGTCTGTTTTCAAGAGAATGCTTTTGCCTACTTTAATTCTTTTGCTTAATAATAATTGGTTTTGATTTGATGAATTATTTTATGTCAACAGTGTAAAAGTCTGTTAAAGCATCATATGGAGGGATATATGGTCTTCTTAGATCCAAGAGAGGACCGCAAGGTTGTCTGCGTAGGAACCCCACAAGGAAGGCAATTTATTTCTGAAAATCGAGAAAACCTGAAGAAATTTGAAGCACATTGTAGAAGTAAGAAGTATTTTAACACTTATGTTACATACCTATCTGATTTAACCAGCATTTCTTGAGGTCACTCCTCTTGTGATTGATTATATTTACCAGCATTTGTTTAATGATTACCAGCATTTGTTGAGATCACTCCTCTTGTGATTGGTTATATTTACCAGCATTTGTTGAGACCACTCTTCTTGTGATTGGTTATATTTACCAGCATTTGTTGAGATCACTCCTCTTGGGATTGGTTATATTTAGTAGCATTTCTTCAGATCACTGCTCTTATGATTGGTTATATTTACCATCATTTGTTGAGATCATTCCTCTTGTGATCGGTTATATTTACCAGCATTTGTTGAGATCGCTGATCTTGTGATTTGTTATATTTACCAGCATTTGTTGAGGTCACTCCTCTTGTGATTGGTTATATTTACCAGCATTTATTGAGATTACTGCTCTTGTGATTGGTTATATTTACCAGCATTCCTCTTGTGATCGGTTATATTTACCAGCATTTGTTGAGATCATTCCTATTGTGATTGGTTATATTTACCAGCATTCCTCTTGTGATTGGTTATATTTACCAGCATTTGTTGAGATCATTCCTCTCGTCATTGGTTATATTTACCAGCATTTGTTGAGATCATTCCTCTTGTGATTGGTTATATTTACCAGCATTTGTTGAGGTCACTGCTCTTGTGATCGGTTATATTTACAAGCATTTGTTGAGATCATTCCTCTTGTCATTGGTTATATTTACCAGCATTTGTTGAGGTCACTGCTCTTGTGATTGGTTATATTTACCAGCATTTGTTGAGATCACTGCTCTTATGATTGGTTATATTTACCAGCATTTGTTGAGGTCACTGCTCTTGTGATTGGTTATATTTACCAGCATTTGTTGAGATCACTGCTCTTATGATTGGTTATATTTACCAGCATTTGTTGAGGTCACTGTTCTTGTGATTGGTTATATTTACCAGCATTTGTTGAGATCACTGCTCTTATGATTGGTTATATTTACCAGCATTTGTTGAGATCACTCCTCTTGTGATTGGTTATATTTACCAGCATTTGTTGAGGTCATTGCTCTTGTGATCAGTTGTATTTACCAGCATTTGTTGAGATCACTGATCTTGTGATTGGTTATATTTACCAGCATTTGTTGAGGTCACTCCTCTTGTGATTGGTTATATTTACCAGCATTTGTTGAGGTCATTGCTCTTGTGATCAGTTGTATTTACCAGCATTTGTTGAGATCATTCCTCTTGTCATTGGTTATATTTACCAGCATTTGTTGAGATTACTGCTCTTGTGGTTGGTTATATTTACCAGCATTTTTTGAGGTCACTCCTTTTGTGATTGGTTATATTTACCAGCATTTGTTGAGATCATTCTTCTTGTCATTGTGGTTATATTTACCAGCATTTGTTGAGATCAATCCTCTTGTAATTGGTTATATTTACCAGCATTTGTTGAGGTCACTCCTTGGACAGAAGAAGCATGTATTGCTACAGCAATAGTCTGAGAATGCTTTTTTATGCTCCTAGAAATATCAGGGGAAGCTTGTAGTCATTGTGGTGTCCTTCATCTGCTCCATTCATCTAAGCTCATATCTCTTGAACAGTTAATAACCTTTTTGCTAATTTTACATGATGTAAGGGGCAATACAAGGACAAATACAAAATTGCCGCTTAGATTTGCGTCATATTACTGTGACGTCACATTCCAAGCGTTAACGTCATAGTGAAAATTCCGGCAAAAAGTGGTTTGTCCCGTATAAGACCCCTTAATTCATTTAAAATTGGCAAAAGCTCTATTAGAATAGTATCAGCTTTAATCCGAGACATAGACTGCTTGTCTCTGGCTTTAATGTAAATGTTTCTTGGTGCAGGGAATTTTGAACAATGATCACTGAAGGTCATTCCTGAAAGGTCAAGGTCACTCAGCACATATCCAAGAAATATTAGAAAAGGCCTCATTAAAATTAAATCATATTTTACGCAAATGTTCCTTGGGACAGGAATGTTCAAACAAAGGTCACTCAAGGTCATTTCTACAAGGTTAAGGTCACTCCACACTTCTCCCTAAATACTGGAAAAGGTCTCGTATCTCTTAAAGCATTCATCACAATTCTATCATATTTCACACAAATACTCCATGAGACAAGGGTCCAGCGCCATAGACTGAAAAAAATATTTCAGTCAGTTATTTCATTTTAATTAATTCCATTATCAAATGTTCAAATAAATTCTCATGCAGAATGGTTTTAAGTCTGTTTATCGATATAATAGAACTCAATAAAATCCAAATCCCAGTTATTAATTCATTGTTGAATAGAAGAATTTGAACTTATGACTTAAGTATTTTCTCAGTTGATGGCGCTGAACCAACTTGAAGGACTTTCAAATAAAGGTCACTCAAGGTGATTTCTTCAAGATCAGAGTCAGGCATATCTCATTGACTGTTAATCAGATTTGTATCATATTTCACACAATTGTTTCTTGGAACAGTGGTTTCGTGGGCCAGGGACTTATAAACAATAATCTAGGTCACAAACATTACATATATTATATATTCAAATATTAAAGGCTATAATTTGTGAAAGTAAGCAACATTTCATGATATTTCTACAGACAAATCATCATTGGTTTGATACAGTGGGGTTATATTGCATCAGTTTAACTGATTTTCTTGTTTTTCTTTTTTAGCAGCAAAGAAGGGTTCTGATAAGCCAAGGGACACCACAGCTTTTCCTGACATCAGTAATGAATCAACTAAAAGTTTGGCATCTGACACTCAAAAAACACCACTTCAAACTATACCTAACCTGCAGATACCTACCTCATCATCCATACCTTACCAACAAATTCCTACCTTACAAACTCCTTCCACCAATACCATGGGGCCATTCTTGATCAACAGTGGTGGTTATGCGAGGTTTCAGCAGTTAGGAGGTTTACAAACATTGAACGTTTGTGGTCCTAGCAGTGGTAATACAGGAACTTTTGTAATGCCGATAGCCTTGGCTACTAATCAGCTGTCAGCTACAGTGATATTACCATCTGTAGTTACTCCAATGTCTGATCAACAGAACAATCATTTAGCCTTTCAACAGCCTTTAGTGGCAGTAAACAACTCCACCTTAGTACAAGCCACTTCTGATTCATCCAGTACACTACTGTCACAAGGGAATGTAATACAGGAAGCTCCATCTGTGCCATTGTATAAAACCTGCTCATCATTTCAGAAAGTTAGTGAAATGGATATCACACATTCATCATCAACTCCTTATTCTACAGAGCCTTCTAAAACAGTCAATCCAGCATCTACACTGACAGAAACACCGGTACACACCCTTAATCCAGCATCTACACTGACAGAAACACAGGTACATGCCTTTAATCCAGCATCTACACTGACAAAAACACAGGTACATGCCTTTAATCCAGCATCTACACTGACAGAAACACCGGTACATGCCTTTAATCCAGCATCTACACTGACAAAAACACAGGTACATGCCTTTAATCCAGCATCTACACTGACAGAAACACCGGTACATACCTTTAATCCAGCATCTGGACTCCCGTTCAAGCATTCAAATGTGGACAGTTCAAGCTCTCAGGAAAAAACAAAACCTGCTACTGATGATGTTTCGGCTTCTGAGCAATCAGTAGCATCTCTGAATAAACAAACAGAGCCTATTGAGACATTTTTAGTGCCTGTTAAATCTGAACCTATATGGGATCCTAATGGTTTTGTGACTGACATAAACACTTCATTCCCGGAGAAAATTAACATTGTATGGGACCCTAACACAAGTATGGCTGACATGAACACTTCAGTGCAAATGAATACTAAATGTGAATCAACAGACACACTATGTGTGAAACAAGAAGTAGACATTGAACATCAGAGTGATCCAAGTTTGCCAATTGTAGACGGTGTTTATAGCAAAGCAGATCAGATGATATGTGTAAAATCTGAGGATGTACCTAGTCATAATGTATGTGATGATAATTCCCAAAGAAGTATACAACAACACACTGTATCTCCCAATCCTCTCCCAGTATTACTTGTCAGTACTCTACATTCCAAATAGAAAGATCATCTGTTTTTAACGACCATTGGTAATAAATGCCCAGGCCTATCATATAAAGAAGTTTTCAAATAATATTTTATTTTCTTTTCATTAGGCTATTTTCAAATAAACGGAAAGCACCTTTAAAAACCTAGATTTAACACATCAGACTAGGGATAACTGATTGTGATGTCGTACTTGGTAGAAGCATTGACCTTATTTATCCAAAGATAAGATTGTTAAGTCATGAATAAAATATGGCCAAAGTATGCAATGTTCAGAGTTTGGATATAACTCGGAAATAGTCTATTGAAAGGCATTGATCATGATCATAATAATGGAAAAAATTCAATAAATTAATGTTTGCTGACCTCATTCAGGTTTTATTCAAACCTCGAGTTCTTTACTAAAAATGTGCGTTTTAATTTTTAGCTCAACTCAACGAAGTGGAGATTAACTTATGCAATACCCTGGCGTTTATATCTGTGTAAGTAAGCTGGTGTGGCCTAGTGGATGAGGCGCTTTGCTTTTGACGAAGAGTGGGTATACACCGGTGATGTGTCTTTTGGACGAGACAGTGAAAATAGAGGTCCCATGTCACGGTAGTCGTGGCACTAAAAGATCCCTCACTGCTTTGGGAGGATCTGTTGCAAAGGTATAAATTTGTATGCAATGCATCAGGCAGACGCCATCACCATATAGGTAAAATAATCGTGGAGTGACGTAAAACAGTAATCGATCAATCAACGTCCAGTTGGCTAGTTTGGAGTAACTCAATACAGAGACATAGACTACTTTCAAAGTAACGTTAGTAAGTAATTGATGTCTTTGCTCAGTATTGGAATAAGCATAGGTGCCACAGTTAACAAACTTGCACCATAGCTTCACCTTGGGATGCTGACTCAAGGGCATGCATCCAGATGATGCACGTTACTCAATTTTGAAGGAAATAGATATGCCACAGTTACCAAACTTGCACCATATCCCCCTCCCCCTCCTTCTTTCGAAAATGGGGGCATAATTATTGTGCTTTGCTGCTGTCAGTAGTAGGTCCATAAGCTGAACCATTTCCGTTCATTATCTCTGCAATGAGTGCATATATTGAGATGAAATTTGGCATACAGATGCATCATGAGAATATCAAGGTCAAGTTATGATTTGCTTACCATCAAATAATTTTTGACAGTTACACTTGAACTTTGAAAATTTCCAATAATACAGTTTTTGTTCATTATCTCTGCAATGAGAATATCTAAGTCGGTGGGTATGTCTGTAATTACGAGAATGGGAGGCATAAATGTTTTACAAACATCTCTCCGTTTCATGTTTTGGATGCTGACTTGCATGTAAGCACATGCATTCCATGATACATCTGACCTACATTTTCTGCCTGAGTGACTTGGTAAAGTAGTTTGGGGTAATTCATTATTGTAGAAAGTATATGTGCTACAGTTACAAACTTGCACCATAGGTAAAGATGATGAATAAATCCAAACCGTATGTCAGAAAGTCGTGAAACCAAAGGACAAACAAAATCGGTGAAAATTTCAAATAGAAAACGACGAAAAATGTCCATTTGAAGAGCATATGTGAACCCCTGATTGGGCCAGGTGCCCCGGGGAGAGTGAGCATGTGAACCCCCTTGATGGTTTGTTAGTGTTTGACGTCACTTTCAACAATATTTCAGTTATATCGCGACATGGAAGGTAGGAGGTTACCAACATCTGAAACTTAGTGGCGCAACCCTGGAATCGAACCTGGATAGTTGGTGTGGTAAGCCAAACGCTTCACCACTACACCCCCCCCCCCCCCCCCCTTGATGGAGTGAGATCAGGTGTCTGGGGAGAAAGAGCATCTCCTGCTTGCTAGAAACACCCGTCACATATACCTAGTAGAAAGAGTCAAATCGTGAAAATTCCATATATATTTATGTAAGGAAAAGTAGGTAACCTTCTAGTATAGAAGGTGTCAAATCTGTGTAAAATGATCGGAATCGGTCTCGGTCCAGAATATCATTTAAAAGTCTGGATAACGAGATATTAGCTGTACAGTATGACGTCAGATCTCGCAGAACGCAACTGCATTCGTGACACTTCAGCAGCTGACACATTTTAGTAAAAAAAAAAAAAACATGATGCAACCTCGTTACTAATTAGCAAAGTCGCATTCGGCGAGATCTGACGTCATACTGTACAGCTAATATCTCGTTATCCAGACTTTTAAATGATATTCTGGACCAAGACCGAATAAATGACGAAGTGGAGAATGTTGTTGTATTTTCAGATAAAACGACAGCTAGTAGAAGTTAAAAATCTTATTTAGAAAAGATATTGCTATGATCAAGCAAGTTAAATGCTTATTTTTTGGATCACAGGTTGCAAGTTCGCTAGCGTTTATTAGTCACCAGAGACTTGTACATCCAGATACTGGCTGGTTTCGCTGAAATTCCAACGTTTGGTGAACAAAATCTTTCTGACCCTCTCCCACAAATCGCCGATATCAAAATTGGGAGAAGGGCAGAGAATCCCAAACTAGAGGAAGGATACTGAATGGTGGAGGAAGTCTTATCTTATCCTCAGTTGGTCTGTAGGATACTGAATGGTGGAGGAAGTCTTACCTGATCCTCAGTTGGTCTGTAGGATATTGAATGGTGGAGGATATCTTACCTGATCCTCAGTTGGTCTATAGGATACTGAATGGTGGAGGAAGTCTTACCTGATCCTCAGTTGGTCTATAGGATACTGAATGGTGGAGGAAGTTTTACCTGATCCTCTGTCTATAGCATACTGAATGGTGGAGGATATCTTACCTGATCCTCAGTTGGTCTATAGGATACTGGATGATGGAGGAAGTCTTACCTGATCCTCAGGGAATCTGTAGCATACTGAATGGTGGAGGAAGTCTTACCTGATCCTTAGTTGGTCTATAGGATTAATATCGGATTTCCTCCTACATGGATATAACGCAAGTCTAAGGGGACAGTAAATTGATTCTGAAATCGGGGAGTGGGGCTTTCAAATTTTGTCAAGTCCTTATCTCTCACAGCTTCACAGGACAGAATATTGTTTGACCAAAGACACGTTTATTTTTCTTCAGTTGATCAGCTCTATGATCACAAACATTTATAGTAAATTTAATAGCGTGGATGGCATTACAATGTCGAAAGTACATTGTACTGTAATTTCATCTCAGAAATATGATTTGTGTAATTTCGGTTAATTCAGGCCATTGTATCCTATGATTAATTTACTGTTGCTATGAGTGGGAAGATGGGCCCGTAAACCGATCAACCACATCAATTGATTGACAATTGTCGTATCAAATGAGCGTCCCAAGTCGGTATCGTAACTGCATTATAATCAAATATTTTTGGGATTCCATGTGTTTTTTCATATCATCACATTAAATATTGTGTATTTCCGTGGTAACTTCTGTCATACGACGGAGTCAGTAACTTTTCTTTCTTCCTTCATAAATACAATATCGTATTACATTATGCTGCAATATCAGTAAATATTAACACAAGCATAATTCATAATTAGTAAATGAAAACAAAAGGACAACATAAAGCAAACAAACTGTAATAGAAAGAAGTAAACAACTATGTAACAATCATTGTTATAAAAGACTTCGCGTATTCCTACGTAATTTTTGAAGGAGACGGTATAGTCTGAAAACCAAAAGTACTTGCAGTCTGCATCAGGCATGAATACGAACAAACAAGATTGAAGAATTTATAGACGGCGAGCGAAACTAGTCGACTTAGTTATTATTTTTTATTTATTATTTAGTTATTATTTACTTCGGTACTTCTTTGATTTTTACTTTCACCACACCTAGCGTCTTCAGCACCAGCTAAGGTCGGATTATTTTCTTGGTAGTTACTTCGCCGTACTTTTGCGGAATGACATCACCACTGTCCTATTTGTTCCGAGGATATCAAAACCTTAGCGGCATGATCATATTCATTGTGGAATATTCACCAAGTTCAAAACGGCGGGTGTAGGAAACATCGGTGTTGCTTTTAATGACATATTCCAAGACTTTGTGTGGACAGGGACAAGTTGGTACTCAAACTCAATGATCAGACAATATAGAATACGTAAGTATACAAAATGGACAGACAATATAGAATAAGTTGATACTCGTACAAAATGGACAGACAATATAGAATACGTCAGTATACAAAATGGACAGACAATAAAGAATAAGTTGATACTCGTACAAAATGGACAGACAATATAGAATAAGTTGATACTCGTACAAAATGGACAGACAATATAGAATAAGTTGATACTCGTACAAAATGGACAGACAATATAGAATACGTCAGTATACAAAATGGACAATCAATAGAGAATAAGTTGATACTCGTACAAAATGGACAGACAATATAGAATAAGTTGATACTCGTACAAAATGGACAGACAATATAGAATTAGTTGATACTCGTACAAAATGGACAGACAATATAGAATAAGTTGATACTCGTACAAAATGGTCAGGCAATATAGAATAAGTTGATACTCGTACAAAATGGACAGACAATATAGAATACGTCAATATTCATACAAATGGACAGACAATATAGAATAAGTTGATACTCGTACAAAATGGACAGACAATATAGAATAAGTTGATACTCGTACAAAATGGACAGACAATATAGAATAAGTTGATACTCGTACAAAATGGACAGACAATATAGAATACGTCAATATTCATACAAATGGACAGACAATATAGAATAAGTTGATACTCGTACAAAATGGACAGACAATATAGAATAAGTTGATACTCGTACAAAATGGACAGACAATAAAGAATAAGTTGATACTCGTACAAAATGGACAGACAATATAGAATAAGTTGATACTCGTACAAAATGGACAGACAATATAGAATAAGTTGATACTCGTACAAAATAGTCAGACAAGAATAAGTCGATACACGTACAAAATAGTCAGACAATATAGAATAAGTTGATACTCGTACAAAAAGTCAGACAATATGGAATAAGTTGATACTCGTACAAAATGGACAGACAATATATAATAAGTTGATACTGATCACACAAAAATAACTCGACAAAATGATCAGACAATGTGGAATAAGCTGACAATCGTACGCAATGATGAGACAGTTTATAGAATTTGTCTCGCTATATGTGTATTTGTAGTATTCACATAAAAAACTAATTAAAACGGATTTACTTTGTTATTATACCCTTTTCCCTGATGTTATGTGGCTGTGACACTTTCTACACAGTGTTTGTTCACATTCATGTATAAATACAGTGCTGAATTATATTTGTTTCGTCTGTATGTAAGGGCATTCACGGCGGGTGTGGCCAGCCAAACAGGAGACGCTCACTCCTCCCAGGCACCTGGTCTCACCCCTGAATTTTAGGGGTCCGTGAATGTGACACCAGCTACTTTCGTATTTTACATTATAAGATAAACGCACAGTAAACGACAAAAATAGAATGACTAAAACATTTCGTTCAAAGTAAATAGTAAAGCATACATAAAAGTAAATGGAACTTGCTCTGTGGATAACATATTTACATCAGGACCAGGGACTTTGGTGGTTTACGTCACATTTAACAATTAATTTTTATACGTCCGTCATTAGACGGGACGTATTATGTTATGGCGCTGTCCGTCCGTCCGGGGTCATGTTTTCCGGACTTTTTTTGCCGTCTTTCAAGATATTGAGTTCAAATTTGGTATAAAGATTTATTTCAAGCGGCGTCATTACCAGTTCGAGTTTTGTTACCATTGACCTACTTTTGACGGATTTATGGCCCTTGGACTTATAAATTTCAAATTTTTTTTTAAATTTTAAAAATCTATTTTTTGTCAAAACATTATGAAACTTCTCATGAAACAAGCAAAGTGTACCAACTATCACATATGTTACGGTTTTTAATATTTTTTTTTCATTTTTGAGAAATTTATAATTTTAGGAGGGGGGGACTATATGTCCTAGGTCATGTTTTCCGGACTTTTTTTTTCTTTTTTTTTTTTTTTTTTTTTTTTTTTTTTTTTTTTTGCCGTCTTTCAAGGTATTGAGTTGAAAATTTTAGTATATAGCTTTATATCAAGCAGCGTCAGTACCAGTTCGAGTTTTGTCACGACTGACCTTCTTTTGACGGATTTATGGCCTTTGGACAGAAATTCATTAAAAATCTATATTTTGTCAAAACATTATGTAATTTATCATGAAACAAGTAAAATGTACCAACTATCACATATGTTACGGGTTTTTAATATCTTTTTTTTATTTTTCATTTTTGAGAAATTTATAATTTTAGGGGGGGGGGGGGGGGGGCGTGTCCTAGGTCATGTTTTCCGGACTTTTTTTGCCGTCTTTCAAGATATTGAGTTGAAATTTGGTATATAGCTTTATTCTAAGCGGCGTCAGTACCACTTTGAGTTTTGTTACGATTGACCTACTTTTGACGGATTTATGGCCCTTGGACTTAGAAATTTCAAGATTTTGTTCTGAAAATTCATTAAAAATCTAATTGTTGTAAAAACATTATGAAATTATGAAACAAGTAAAATGTACCAACTTCCACATATTTTACAGGTATTGATATCTTTTTTTTTTTTTTCATTTTTGAGAAATTTATAATTTTAGGAGGGGGTGGGGTGGGGGGGGGGGGCTAGTTCTAAAAAATTTCAAGGTTTTTTTCTTTCAGGTCAAGTTCCAAGATGGTTTGGATAGGACCATTTCTGCAGGAGTAATTGCCCTTGGACTTATTCCTGTGATAAAATGCTGAAACGCAATTAACTTTTAATAGTAAACTTGAGATGTTTTTCATGAAATTCATGCCAAATGCGAATTGATCCTGTTCGAATTAAGCGACGGGTATATTATTATATATAAAGCACAAATAGATACAATGAAACACGGGGAGGATAATGGACCTCGGATCTCTGACAAAAAAACCCCCTGTAGAAATAAAGACAAATTAGACAAACATATAAAGCACAAAGACACTACAGCTAACGAGGCACCCTATATTAAACTTATATTCGTTCCCCGACGATGACTGGAACCCACGACTTATGGTACCGAATCACCTATCTATCATGCATCGGACCGTCTAACTGACTGAGCTACCCGAGCTCCACAAAAATAGAGCTTTAATAGCCAATAATTAGCTGATCGTATGCATGACAGGACGGCCGTGGAAATTGAAGGGATTTACCCGATATATATATATATATATATATATATATATATATATATATATATATATATATATATATATATATATATATATATATATATATATATATATATATATATATATATATATGATTGTGAATAGAATGGTATATCATACAATTGTGCACTTGTCTTGAGGCAAGTGGTCTGTCCCTGAGACAAGGGCAAATAGGGTTTGTTTGAACATTTTCTTTATAAGTGAGCTTATGTCATAGTGTGCAGTCCGTTCGAAAAACCACTGAAAGATTGTAATGAAACTTAACTGATAGAGATCATGTACTCGAGGTCCTCTACGAATGTTGTCTGTTATTCAGATCCGTCTTGTGTTGGATATAGGGCGATGTGATAGATGTCTCAGAGGCTATTCCAAGTTGTCAAAGTCCCTATGCTTCATATGTCGACAGACCAAGTCACCAAGTTTATTTTCTTACTTTTTATAGAAGTTATCCAAATCAGTGATTATTAAAAACTTTCGTATCAAAATTTAGCATTATCAAAATTAAGTATCCTTGATTTTGATGATTGTTTTGGTCTATTTCATTTATACAGATCAATACATGGATACACTAGTATTGGTTGAGATCACAGTTTCAAACTGGCGGTTTTTTTATGACCCCGGATAAATAGATCGGTGGCATGGTGTTTTCACAGAGAATCTAAAACGTACATATGTACTTCCAATAACTCCGGATTCTTTTCCAACAAACAATATACTTCATATAAATACTGGACTTGCAAGGAATTATGTAAAGCACTACATTTTCTCATGAATTATTTTTTTGTGCAATTTGATGGCAAGATATATCAACAAATACTTGGGATTCCTATGGGTACTAACTGCGCGCCTTTGATAGCAGATTTATTTCTTTATTGTTATGAGAGGGATTTTATGGTTTCAATTAAAAAATTAAAACGGTTTTACCTCATTGACAAATTTAATAATACTTGCAGATATCTGGATGACATTTTGGTTATCGACAACCCTGAATTCGAACAATTTATATAAGAAATATATCCACCAGAGCTCACATTGAATAAAGCTAATACTTGAGATAAATCTACACCTTTCTTAGATTTAAACATCAAAATTATCAACCACCTAATATATACTAATATTTATGATAAACGTGAGGATTTTGGATTTCCTACTGTAAATTTCCCTTACTTGGATGGCGATGTTCCTCGACTCCCATCATATGGTATCTATATATCTCAATTAGTTCGATTTGTCAGAGGCTGCACCGATGTTTTGGACTTTCATAAACGAAATTTACAAATTACTTCTTAACTTTTAACTCAGGGTTACAGATACCACAAGCTAAGAAAAACATTCGGCAAATTCTTCAGATCTTATTCAGAACTTCTATCTAAATTTGGAAATATTTCTTTTCAACAGTATGTATCCAATGGAATTTCCCATCCTAATTTTTACGGTGATCTCGTATATAAACTAAGGAAAGTAAAAGGCTCCGATAACGTTATTTTATCATGTAATAAAATAGTCAAACGTCTTCTAAATAGACAATATGATATTGAGATCATCAAAAAGACTATAGGTCTTGTATTTCGCCCCTCTACAGCCATATGCAGACTTTTACTTGAACGTTGAACGCTGACTAACAGGGCGGTGGGGACTATATGACGGGCCTTGTCCAAACCTCTTTCAGAGGAGACATGGTCCTGAACCTCGTCCCCTCTGACTGTTAGTCGGGACTCCTACAGATCTAGGGTCTTAGCTCGCTTTCAAACTGGCAGAGCACGGTTTATCATGTTGATGTCACATATATTTTTATACCATTATGTGTTTTACAATACCTTACGTGTTTATATTTTTATGACCTCTCAATATGCGATACCTGTTGACCCTTGTTCTTTACATGGAGGATTATTTATAAATTTTTAAATGTACGTCCTTTGATTGTTCTGCTGTTACGGTGAGTGGGAAGGTGGGCCCGTAAACCGGTTAACCACACCATTTGTTTGGCTTTTGTCAAATTAAATGACCGTCCTAAGTCGGTATCGTAATTGCACTACAATCAAATATTTTTGTAATGTGTTATATGTTCTAGTTTATTATTTATATTCATGTATTGTATAGCTCTATGGTGACTTCTGCCACATAACTGAGCCAGTAACTCCTCTTTTTTCTTTCCGTGTCCTGTCTCTGTCTGTTTTTTGTCAAGTTTAACTTTGGCGATAACTTTTGAAACGTGGAGGATGAAGACTTCATAATTGTCATGTGTACTCTCAACTAATGAAACCCTTTCAAATAACACTAAGGTCGATTGCCTTTTGACCCTTACAATGACCTTCATGCTAAAAATAACTTTTTGGACTTTGTTGCCACCGGGGACATTAATGTTTCACACATACAGCTTGTTGATTTATTTATCTATTTATTAAGCTTTGATGGACTTCCCCTCTCAGAACCGATTGAAAGATTTTAATAAAAATTTGAAGATATGAATCTTCCTAAATATGTATAATGTTAGGCAGATTCATACACATGTTCATTAGGTGCATACTGAGATGTTCGTGACTTATGACAATTGTCATATAACTTCATAGCTTGACCACCCTGAGTGACCCCGTGAAGATCAGTGTATGTATGCTCAGCAGAGTACTGTAGGGTTTCAAGCGGCATGTAGTTGTCCTGTGACGTCATGACATTACCATCCGGAGCATGCGTAGTGTTGTCACTATTTACATCATTTGAGGATTTCATAGTATGATGATCCGCTGTGGTTATGTCTGACTGTCTGACTGCATCCCCTGATCCACCCGATCTCGGCGGCGCTGATTCCTCATTGGACCTGATATTGTGCAAATCCAAGAATAAGAGTAAAGAAAGAAATATACATATATACAGATATTTGAAAGATATTTTTAGTTCATTTATTTCTATAATAAGTATATACAATATCTCTCGACAGACATTCATGAATTCCCAACATTGTGATTCGGCCATGCAATCATCAGTAAGTGTGACATGTTTGGAGCCGTTTTTGCCTTATTACATATGAAGTGTATGGTATCCAGGATGTGAACATGTTATAAAAACATACATGGTGTTTTAATAATTGTGAAAAGAAAACTAATACATACCTTTTCTTAAATTTTCTTACAATGATAATGATCACAACAATGATCACAATGATGCATAACAAAAGAACTCCGACCATTATGATAAGACGACGAGAGGGAAATCCCTGACCTTCTGTTCTACCAGTCTTCTCAGGTACTAAAATAATATTGATACAAACTGTAGAACAAGGAGAAATAGAACCTTGCTTTCTAAGTAATAGTTACATACTACATTTACTGAGCAGTGTCAGTTTTATCTTGTATTTCTTATTCTAATGACACACTACTTTTTTAGGCTCCTAACATTTGTTATGGAAGATGGTGTCCTACAGCTCTGCAGACTGCATACTATGAGAAGGCTTTTGTTATGGAAGATGGAGTGACACAGCTCTGTAGACTGTATTCTATGCGAAGGATTTTGATATGGACGATGGTGCCATAAAGCTCTGTAAACAGCATACTGTAAAAAGGCGTTTGTCATGGAAGATTGTGATTGTATACTATGAGCAGGATTTTGTTTTGGAAGATGGTGTCATACAGCTCTGTAGTCTGCATAATATGAGAAGGACTTTCCTATGCAAGATTGTGTCCTGCAGCTCTATAGACTGTATACTATGAGAAGGATTTTTTTATGGAAGATGGTGTCATACAGGTCTGTAGACTGCATACTATGAGAAGGGCTTTGCTATGGAAGATGGTGTCATACCATCTGTAGACATACTAAGAGAAGGATTTTTTTTATGGATGATAGTGTCATACAGCTCTGTGGACTGTAAACTATGAGAAAGATTTGGTCATGGAAGATGATGTCACACAGCTCTATAGACTGCATTCTATGAGAAGGATTTTGTCATGGAAGATGGTGCCATACAGCTCTGTTGACTGCATACTATGAGAAGGACTTTGCTATGGAAGAAGGTGTCGTACAGTTCTATAGACTGAATAATATTAACTTTAGAACTTCCATATTTGTACTGCATTCCCAAAATGCACAAAAATCCTTACAAACAACGCTTTATCGCTGGTTCCTCGAAGTGTTCCATAAAATCTGTATCGATGCTACTCACAAAAATATTATCAGAAATTAAATCTGGCCTTCATAGATATTGCGAAACAGTATATTCCAGAAGTGAAATTAATCAAATGTGGATCCTTAAAAATTCAAAGAGTTATTAGAACATCTAAAATCAAAAAGTTTTACTAAAATTCACTCCATCAAGTCTTTTGACTTTTCGACTCTTTACACAACGATCCCTTATCAGAAATTAAAAGACAGATTAGCGGAAATTGTTCAAAATGCATTTATTAGTAAAAACGGAAGCCGCAAATTCAAATATATAGTTATAGGCCATGATAAAACTTACTTTGTTAGGGAAAATTCTGATTCCAAAAATAAATACACTGAAACAGCTGTCATCCAGATGTTGAACTTTCTTATCGATAACATTTTTGTGGTGTTTGGAGGAAAGGTTTTTCAACTGTCGTCATTCCAATGGGCACTAACTGTGCTCCGCTTCTGACATATTCCTTTATTCATACGAAGCTGAATTCGTTCAGTCTTTGCTTACGCAAGGAAAAAAAAACAATTGGCTCTTGGCTTCAATTTTACTTACAGATATATAGATGATTTGCTTTCAATTAATAATCCTTCGTTCGCGGATTACCTTAGCATCATCTATCCAAGTGAACTGGAGGTCAAAGAAACCACAGAAAGTAGTAATTCTACTTCGTATTTTGATATTATGTTGTCTTTCGACATTAATGGTCAATTGAACACCTCACTCTATGACAAACGTGACGATTTCAATTTCGCTATCACAAACTTTCCTTTCATAAGTAGCAACATTCCATCATCACCCGCATACGGCGTATTCATATCTCAGTTAATACGTTATTCCATAGCATGTTCAAATTACAATGACTTTGTTCTGAGGGCTAGGCGACTTTCAGTTAAGCTGCTCAACCAGGGTTATATATGTGCTAGACTAGCAACGTCACTGAGGAAGTTCTACGGTCGTTACGAGACTCTTACTACTCCATATGATATCTCGTTATCCAGACTTTTAAATGATATTCTGGACTGAGACCGATTCCGATCATTTTACACAGATTTGACACCTTTTTACTAGAAGGTTACCTACTTTGACTTTTCCATATATAAATACATATGGAATTTACATGATTTGACTCTTTCTACTGGGTATATGTGACGGGTGTTGCTAGCAAGCAGGAGATGCTCACTCTCCCCGGGCACCTGATCTGACTCCATCACAGGGGTTCACATATGCTCTTCAAGTAGACATATTTTGTTATTTTCCACTTTTTTTTTCATTTTCACTAATTTTGTATGTCCTCTGGTTTCATGATTTTTAGACTTATGGTTTGGATCTAACCATTATCTTTACATTATATGGATTTTGTTATGGAAGGTGGTGTCGTACAGCTTTGTAGACGGCATACTATGAGAAGGATTTTGTCATGCAAGATGGTGCCATACAGCTCTGTTGACTGCATACTATGAGAAGGAATTTTTTTAATGGAAGATGTTGTCATACAGCTCTGTAGACTGCATAATATGGGAAGGATTTTGTTATGGTAGATGGTGTCATACAAATTTGTAGACTGCATACTATGCCATACTATGAGAAGGATTTTGTTATGGAAGATGGTGCCATACAGCTCTGTTGACTGCATACTATGAGAAGGAATTTTTTTAATGGAAGATGTTGTCATACAGCTCTGTAGACTGCATAATATGGGAAGGATTTTATAATGGAAGATGGTGTCATTCAAATTTGTAGACTGCATACTATGCCATACTATCAGAAGGATTTTGTCATGGAAGATGGTGTCGTACAGCTTTGTAGACTGCATACTATGAGAAGGATTTTGTTATGGGAGATGGTGTCGTACAACCGTCTAGACTTGGCTGTGGAAGACGGTGTCATACAGCTCTGTAGACTGTATAATATGAGAAGGCTTTTGTTATGGAAGATGGTGTAGTACAGCTCTGTAGACGGGATTTATGGGAAGGATTTTGTCATGGAAGATGGTGTCGCACAACCGTCTAGACTGCACAATATGAGAAGGATTTTGTCATGAACAATGGTGTCGTATATTTCTGTAGACTGCATTCTATGAGAAAGATTTTGCTATGGAAGATGGTTACTTGCAATTCTGTAGACTAGATACTATGAGAAGGATTTTGTTATGGAAGATGTTGTCGTACAGTATATTATGAGAGTGATTTTATCCCGATTATCCACGATCTTTCTGTTGCAGTGCAACGGAGAAAACCATTCGGGTACATGTTGCAAAGAGAGAAAACAGAAGACATCTGAAAATGTACAATGCCCGGTAATGCGACATTTGTATAGGCGCATCCATGGCTACAAGATGTGAACGCAATAACATAAACTGCTATATGAGCAGTCCATGCCCTCCCATTCAGACTTACACCGACAGTCACGGTCTACAGGATTACAGTGTCGTGTCATGTTTTATATCATGTTATACTTATTATATGAGCAGTCCATGCCTTCCCATCCAGACTTACACCAACAGCCACCGTCTACAGGATTTCAGTGTCGTGTGATGTTTATATCACGTTATACTTACTATACAAGCAGTCCATGCCCTCCCATCTAGACTTACACCGACAGTCACCGTCTACAGGATTACAGTGCCCTGTGTTGTTTTATAGGATGTTATACTTACTATATGAGCAGTCCATGCCCTCCCATCCAGACTTACACCGACAGTCACCGTCCACAGGATTACAGTGTCGTGTATTGTTATATATCATGTTATACTTACTATATAAGCAGTCCATGCCCTCCCATCCTGGCTTCCATCGACAGCCACCGTCTACAGGATTACAGTGTCGTGTATTGTTGTATATCATGTTATACTTACTATATAAGTAGTCCATGCCCTCCCATCCAGACTTACACCGACAGCCACCGTCTACAGGATTACAGTGTCGTGTGATGTTTATATCACGTTATACTTACTATATAAGCAGTCCATGCCCTCCCATCAAGACTTACACCGACAGCCACCGTCTACAGGATTACAGTGTCGTGTGTTGTTTTATAGCATGTTATACTTACTATATGAGCAGTCCATGCCTTCCCATCCAGACTTACACCGACAGCCACCGTCTACAGGATTACAGTGTCGTGTGTTGTTTTATATCATGTTATACTTACTATATAAGCAATCTATGCCCTCCCATCCAGACTTACACCGATAGCCACCGTCTACAGGATTACAGTGTCGTGTGTTGTTTTATATCATGTTATACTTACTATATAAGCAATCTATGCCCTCCCATCCAGACTTACACCGATAGCCACCGTCTACAAGATTACAGTGCCGTGTGTTCTTTTATAGCGGGTTATACTTACTATATGAGCAGTCCATGCCCTCCCATCCAGACTTACACCGACAGCTACCGTCTACAGGATTACAGTGTCGTGTGTTGTTTTTATTGCAAGAACAATTTTGCCCGCAGTTTACACCATATGTAAAATCGCCACACACTGTGAAAATATAGTAACAAGTTATAGTGTAATGTGTTAATATGACTTTCACCTTTCATGAACTTTGAAGTAATTAGAATTCACGTACATTCTGCTATCGATAATGGTCTTATAGCCGGCGACGGTGTTTTTGTGTCTTAACCGACAGTAAACTTTGAGATTTCGTGGAATAGTTGATGTTGCATGACAAATGAACATTAACATGAATATTTACCATCCGTGCAGTTTTTGCCTGTCAGACCGGGGAGGCACGTGCACTGTCCATCCCTCGGATCACAGGTACTATTTGCGGGACAGTTGCAGTCCTTTTCACATTTTGTTCCGTATGTTCCATTTTCACATTCTATATCATATTAATATAAGTATATGTTGACAACAAATCCTATACCCACAAAGATTCTCGACTGTCATCTCAACTGATCTAATTTGATATGTTCTTTTCAGAATTATAAGAATGACGAGTTATGGGTTTGTCTATTCATTCACTTTCGTCATATACCATTTATCATGACTGCGATGTAAACACCAAATCAATAAATTGCATCCCAACCCGAATATTTGTCGAATTTTTTCATGTCATTTGAGTAATTTACAAATAGCATCAATGGTTTTTTTTTACAAAACCCCGAAAATTATTGTGTGTAATTTTTCACATACTTAAAGACTAAGACTGATTTTATCTATTATCGCAAAGGTACCTTTTTCACAATATTGTCCCGTCCCCAATATATATAAAACGCATTGTGTATGATAAGTTCGTTCTAAAACAATATTAAGTCAGAATCATTAATTAAGAACTTTATTAATTTATCAATGTATATCCTGAATATGTGGAGATAAAAGAAAAAATATTTGGATATTAAGCATAATTTAGATTGATCAGTATACGTGTAAAATACCAAATTGTTATATACGACAGTAAATGTAATGTACGACAGTAAATACAATAAACGGCAGAAAATATAATATACATGCGCGTATACAGAGGGGGGGTTAGGGGGTCTGGACCCCCCCTCCCCCTGGAATCCGAAATTTTACCAAAAAAGGTAATATTTGGGCATTTTTGGGGTTGGAAACCCCCCCCCCCCCTCGTCTAAGAGAAAAATTTACCTTTTTTGGTTGGACCCCTTCTGACAAAAATGTCTGGATCCGCGCATGATATACGACAATAAATGATGACGTTACTGAACACTATACTAGATATCCGATGTATGCACAATATTCTGTGGCATTTGTAAAAGACAAAACATGTATTATAATATACTTGTAGATATTAAGAAAGATATAATTACTAATGTGATATGTATGGAGAAAGTTCAGGAACACGTCATATCTAATATAATATACATGTATATGTGGAGTGTTAAGGAATATATAATTAGGCGTTACCATGCTTCGCAGTGAAACTCAATTTCTGACAGGGTATTCGCCGATACCCTGTCAGTTTTTGTAATACACAAGCATGGTAACGCCATTCTAATGCATTTGACAAAATAATTACAACTAGAAGCACAGAGTTATGGTTTTCTAAGCCTATTCTCTAATCACAGTCATATAAAAAACTGCAGGGTATTGTGACGTCACAAACCAGAAACTGCAGGGTATCGTGAATATCTTTGCAGTTTTTAAATCGGACAGCCAATGAGATCGCGTGTTACAAACAAAGTGCATTAGAATATCTAATAGAGCCTGTTCTCTATACGACGGTTTTATTCCAAGGGCCAAACGACTGGCCACTAAGTTGCTCATGCAGGGATATGTTAAAGAACGTATAAAATCGTCACTGAGGAAGTTCTACGGTCGCTATGGGGAACTTGTACGAAAATATGATGTTCCTCTTTCTAGAATGATTGATAATATTCTGGAATGCGACTAAATGACCTGTTCAGTGAACACCAAATATGACTTTGTATACCAGTTTTGTACTTTCGTATGTACAATTAGGAAACCAAAACTCTTGATTTTGACATGTTTCTTGAGAACTGCTGTGACGGGTGATGCATGCAGACAGGAGACGCTTACTCTCCCCGGGCACCTGGTCTCACCTCGGAAGTTTTCGGTATTTCGGGGTTCTCAACAGTTTCTTTTTGAAACTTACACGATTTTGTATCTGTCCTTGGACTATGAGAATGATTAACGGTTTGGCACTTCTTCGATATTGATAATAAATATGTAGATAATAAAAAGTGATATATTATTTCATATAATATATATGTAGGTAGTTAAGAAAGATATAACAACTTATATATTATGTATGAAGATATTTAAGAAAGATATAATATTTGATAAAATATGTACGTAGATAGTTAAAACAGATATAATAGCTAATATAATATGTATGTAGATAGTTAAGAAATATATGATATCTTATATAATATGTATATACATGTAGATAGTTAAGTCAGAGATAATATTTAATAAACTATGTATGTGGATGGTTAAGAAAGTGACATCGACTGAATCTATTGTATGTATATCATACCTTCACTGCAGTTTACTCCGGTATAACCCGGTCCACACATACATGTCCCATTATACCTCTCACATCCTTCTAACCAATTATCTCCGGTGGGACAGGAACAATTGTTACTGCAATTACCGCCATATATACCCAGTGGACAAGCTACGAAATACATAACAATACATAACTGTGTGTTAACTACAATTACGGCCATATATACCCAGTGGACAAGCTACGAAATACATAACAAGGACTACTGTGTGTTAACTACAATTACCGCCATATATACCCAGTGGACAAGCTACGAAACACATAACAAGGACTACTGTGTGTTAACTACAATTACCGCCATATATACCCAGTGGACAAGCTATGAAATACATAACAAGGACTATTGTGTGTTAACTACAATTACTGCCATATATACCCAGTGGACAAGCTACGAAATACATAACAATACATAACTGTGTGTTAACTACAATTACCGCCATATATACCCAGTGGACAAGCTACGAAATACATAACAATACATAACTGTGTGTTAACTATGTCTGTCATCGAGAATCAATTACTGCCATATATACCCAGTGGACAAGCTACGAAATACATAACAATTACCGCCATATATACCCAGTGGACAAGCTACGAAATACATAATAATACATAACTGTGTGTTAACTATGTCTGTCATCGAGAATCAGTCTTATTGCTTATGAGGTATATATATCTAATTGCACATGAATGAACCAGACTCATTTTGTCGTAGCAAATTATGATCGTTGCATTTAGGTCTTCACAGTCCGATCCTATATTGCTTTTATCATCTTGATATTGGAATACCTATGAAGAAATTTGTGCCTTATTTAACCCTTAATAGAAACTGCTTTTACTTTTAATTATTTGTGTCGTACAAATTGGTCAGATGTCTTCTTTGTCATACAGATAAGTCAGATGTCTTCTGTGTTATACAAATTGGTCAGAAGTCTCTTGTGTCATACAGATTGGTCAGATGTCTCCAGTGTCATACAGATTGTTCAGATGTCTTCTGTGTCATACAGATTGGTCAGATGTCTCCTGTGTCATACAGATTGGTCAGATGTCTCCTGTGTCATACAGATTGGTCAGATGTCTCCTGTGTCATACAGATTGGTCAGATGTCTCCTGTGTCATACAGATTGGTCAGATGTCTCCAGTGTCATACAGATTGGTCAGATGTCTTCTGTGTCATACAGATTGGTCAGATGTCTCCTGTGTCATACAGATTGGTCAGATGTCTCCTGTGTCATACAGATTGGTCAGATGTCTCCAGTGTCATACAGATTGGTCAGGTGTCTCCAGTTTCATACAAATTGGTCAGATGTCTTCTGTGTCATACATATTGGTCAGATGTCTCCAGTGTCATATAGATTCGTCAGATGTCTCCAGTGTCATACAGATTGGTCAGATGTCTCCTGTGTCATACAGATTGATCAGATGTCTCCTGTGTCATACAGATTGGTCAGATGTCTCCTGTGTCATACAGATTGTTCAGATGTCTCCTGTGTCATACAGATTGGTCAGATGTCTCCTGTGTCATACAGATTGGTCAGAAGTCTCCTGTGTCATACAGATTGGTCAGATGTCTCCTGTGTCATACAGATTGGTCAGATGTCTCCTGTGTCATACAGATTGGTCAGAAGTCTCTTGTTTCATACAGATTGGTCAGATGTCTTCTGTGTCATACAGATTGGTCAGATGTCTCCTGTGTCATATAGATTCGTCAGATGTCTCCAGTGTCATACAGATTGGTCAGATGTCTTCTGTGTCATACAGATTGGTCAGCTGTATTCTGTGTCATACAGATTGGTCAGATGTCTCCTGTTTTGTGTCATACAGATCGTCAGATGTCTTCTGTGTCATACAAATTGCTCAGATGTCTCCAGTGTCATACAAATTGGTTAGATGTCTTCTGTTTTGTGTTATACAGATTGGTCAGATGTCTCCTGTTTTGTGTCATACAGATTGGTCAGATGTCTCCTGTGTCATACAGATTGCTCAGATGTCTCCAGTGTCATACAGATTGGTCAGATGTCTCCAGTGTCATACAGATCGGTCAGATGTCTTCTGTGTCATACAGATTGGTCAGATGTCTCCTGTTTTGTGTCATACAGAGTGGTCAGATGTCTTTTGTGTCATACAGATTGGTCAGATGTCTCCAGTGTCATACAGATTGGTCAGATGTCTTCTGTGTCATACAGATTGGTCAGATGTCTTTATTGTCATACAGATTGGTCAGATGTCTTCTGTGTCATACAGATTGGTCAGATGTCTTTTTTGTCATACAGATTGGTCAGATGTCTTCTGTTTCCTCTTTTCCTTCTCTATTGTTGTGTGTGGACATAATCTTACTTTTCATTTTAAAAGTTGCTACTGCCAATGATTCGGCGTTTGTATTCTTTTCGACATTTTGATCATAATTTCCTTCGCAACAAGGTTTTATTTTGGCATCCATTGCTGTGACGGTAAACATCCCTTAAAGTTTTTAAATTGAATTGCCAATGACAGTTTGTACCGCCATTGTCCATGACGGTTTTACTTAGAGTGAAGTTTTGTCATTTTGTCATTTAATTTATGAATTTGCATATCTCCAAATCCGATCGCTTTTCAAATTTCGTTATATAGTAAAAATTTTGAGAAAATGTCCAAAACATTATTTACAAGTAATGGATCTTTATTAATGTTAATTAAGATAAGTAATATAAAATAAGTGATATAAATATATTATATCATATATTATACTTCGTGTAATCCTGAGAGTTTAATACAATCCTCATTCTGTATGGGTAAAGAGTCGATCCTTAATCTAATTTGCCACACTAGATCGACGATCATCTGTTAAGAAAGGTACAGTCATATGTCTGTATAAAGTTCCCTGACAAGTCGTCGTCCTGACTATTCGTAGGAATCCTAATTATCGCTATATATCAAAACAAGAGCTCTCAATTCTGGTACACTACTTGTGGTTTGGTTGCGGATTTTCCACAAATGAAAGGGTAAGCATGGGATTTCTTCGTGGATTTATATGCATGAAGAATCGGATACAGAACTACATGGCTGTTGTTGCTTATTGGTTACTGAAATCCATCAGCATTACGATATATTATTTTATATCTTACATTAGAAGTGTATACCGCTTTCTTGTATTTATGTTTCTGTTTTTACATTTCATTTTTTCTATACAGTCGTTAAGAAAAAGCTGCCTCGAAAACTTCTTTACAGATTATTTCATTTCCTTTGTTCCTTTGGCGTTTTTCGCTTTGAACACAAAGATATCCAAAGCACCTCTACTTTTAACGCCTTTCTGAAAGAAAACTTATGATTTGTACCAAAATATCACAACTGAACATGGAAATAACAAATATTATGGCAAAGGTTGTAATAAGACGGTAACAAGATAATATAGTTGTTACTTACATTTGAAAGACCAAAGTGTGTTAATTGTAAAAATACAAGAAACCTGAAAAGACCGACAAAAGAATTACAACATGGATAACTCATAAACATTGTTGCACGGTGAGTCTTTGAATCTGCAAAAGCCAAACCGACGCTCTATCATTACGTTACTCAGATCAAATGATAGCCTTCAGCAGCCAAAGCGACGCTGTATCTTTACGTTACTCAGATCAAATGATAGCCTTCAGCAGCCAAAGCGACGCTCTATCATTACGTTACTCAGATCAAATGATAGCCTTCAGCAGCCAAAGCGACGCTCTATCATTACGTTACTCAGATCAAATGATAGCCTTCAGCAGCCAAAGCGACGCTGTATCTTTACGTTACTCAGATCAAATGATAGCCTTCAGCCGTCAAAGCGACGCTCTATCATTACGTTACTCAGATCAAATGATATCCTTCAGCAGCCAAAGCAACGCTCTATCATTACGTTACTCAGATCAAATGATAGCCTTCAGCAGCCAAAGCGACGCTCTATCTTTACGTTACTCAGATCAAATGATAGCCTTCAGCCGTCAAAGCGACGCTCTATCTTTACGTTACTCAGATCAAATGATAGCCTTCAGCCGTCAAAGCGACGCTCTATCATTACGTTACTCAGATCAAATGATAGCCTTCAGCCGTCAAAGCGACGCTCTATCATTACGTTACTCAGATCAAATGATAGCCTTCAGCAGCCAAAGCAACGCTCTATCATTACGTTACTCAGATCAAATGATAGCCTTCAGCAGCCAAAGCGACGCTCTATCATTACGTTACTCAGATCAAATGATAACCTTCAGCAGCCAAAGCAACGCTCTATCATTACGTTACTCAGATTAACTGATAGCCTTCAGCAGCCAAAGCGACGCTCTATCTTTACGTTACTCAGATTAACTGATAGCCTTCAGCAGCCAAAGCGACGCTCTATCTTTACGTTACCCAGATTAACTGATAGCCTTCAGCAGCCAAAGCGACGCTCTATCTTTACGTTACTCAGATTAACTGATAGCCTTCAGCAGCCAAAGCGACGCTCTATCTTTACGTTACTCAGATTAACTGATAGCCTTCAGCAGCCAAAGCGACGCTCTATCTTTACGTTACCCAGATTAACTGATAGCCTTCAGCAGCAAAAGCGACGCTCTATCTTTACGTTAATCAGATAAATTGATAGCCTTCATTAGCCAAAGCGACTCTCTATCATTACTTTACTTCGATCAACTGATAGCCTTCAGCAGCCAAAGCGACGCTCTATCATTACGTTACTCAGATCAAATGATAGCCTGCAGCAGCCAAAGCGACGCTCTATCTTTACGTTACTCAGATCAACTGAGAGCCTGCAGCAGTCAAAGCGACACTTTATTACTACGTTACTCCGATCAACTGATAGCCTGCAGCAGTCAAAGCGACACTCTATCATTACATTACTCAGATCAAATGATCACCTTCATCAGCCAAAGCGACGCTCTATTATTACGTTACACCGATCACCTGATAGCCTGCATTAGTCAAAGCGACACTCTATCATTACGTTACTCAGATCAACTGATGATCTCCATCAGCCAAAGGGACGCTCTATCATTACGTTACTCAGATCAACTAAGAGCCTGCAGCAGTCAAAGCGACGCTCCATTACTACGTTACACCGATCAACTGATAGTCTGTAGCAGCCAAAGCGACGCTCTATCATTACGTTACTCCGATCAACTGATAGCCTGTAGCAGCCAAAGCGACGCTCTATCATTACGTTACTCAGATCAATAGATCACCTTCATCAGCCAAAGCGACGCTCTATTATTACGTTACTCAGATAACTGATAGCCTGTAGCAGCCAAAGCGACACTCTATCATAACATTACTCCGATCAACTGATAGCCTGTAGCAGCCAAAGCGACGCTCTATCATTACGTTACTCAGATCAACTGATGATCTCCATCAGCCAAAGGGACGCTCTATCATTACGTTACACCGATCACCTGATAGCCTGCAGCAGCAAAGCGACGCTTTATCATTGCGTAACTCAGATCAACTGATGATCTCCATCAGCCAAAGGGACGCTCTATCATTACATTACTCAAATCACATGATAGCCTTCATCAGCCAAAGCGACGCTCTATTATAACGTTACTCAAATCAACTGATAGCCTTCAGCAGCCAAAGTCATGCTCTGTCATTACGTTACTCCGATCAACCTATGGCCTCTAGCAGTCCCGGGTTCGACTCCCGACCTGTGCGCATCAGTGTTCTGTGAAATTGGAAACCAAGGTCCCTTGCCACGGACGGCGTGGCACGTAAAAGATCCCACATTGCTTCGAGTGGGTCCGTTGCAAAGGTCTAAATTTGTATGCAATGCATCTGGCAGATGCCGTCACCATATACGTGAAATAATCGTGGAGTGACGTAAAACAATAATCAATCAATCAATCAACCTTCAGCAGCCAAAGCGACGCTCTATCATTATGTCACTCGGATCAACTGATGGTTTTAGCAGTCAAAGCGACGCTCTTTAAAACTACGTTACGCGGATCAACTGATAACTTTCAGCAGTCAAAGCGACGCCCTATCATTACGTTACTCCGATCAACTGATGGCCTCTAGCAGTCAAAGCGACGCTCTTGTTTTACGTTACTTATACCAACTGATAACCTGTCTTTTACAATACTCATTAAGTTCTCTTCTAAGTCAGTTATCAGATAATACAGGATCAAACATAACAACTGATGTAAACTTATAAGGGTTGAGATTTTCATGTGGATCAGATGTTCCATGCTGTCACAGCACAGAGGGATCGTTGTGTGAAGAGTCGAAAAGTTAAAAGGCTTGATGGAGTGAATTTTAGTAAAACTTTTTGATTTTAGATGTTCTAACAACTCTTCTGAATTTTTAAGGATCCACATTTGATTAATTCTACTTCTGGAATATACTGTTCCGCAATATCTATGAAGGCCAGATTTAATTTCTGATAATATTTTTGTGAGTAGCATCGATACAGATTTTGTGGAACACTTCGAGGAACCAGCGATAAAGCGTTGTTTGTAAGGATTTTTGTGCATTTTTGGAATGCAGTACAAATATGGAAGTTCTAAATCTAATTTATTTGTGTCAATACCAAACGTATTGAGGACAGATTTATGATTCTCGAGTACTTCCGAAACAAAAAAGTTCGTGAGAGTATAAGTAGGATTTCCTGGAGCTGAATTTAATCCTTATTCTTTTAATAGGCTGTCAAAGTAATATTTCTAACAGGTAAATGTATAATTATTAGATGCTTTATCTGCTGGTGTAATGATATAATGTTCTTGGAGGAAGGTAAGTTCTCTGACAACATCAGGATCTTTAAAAATAGATTCGAATCTGGTGTTTACAGAACCTTGTAATTTTTTAATTTTTGATCTCAGCAGTACTGCAATAGATTTTATCATTCCGAAAGAGTGTCGACCTGTACTTCCTCTCTTCTTGCCCATCGTGTGGCATATTCCTCACAGCAGTTCATAATATTCTCAAAATTTTGGCTCCATGTGAATGATCTGGGTTTTCTGTATTTTGGACCTTTAAGTAAAAGTTCTCTTAATTTGGTGTTTTTAACGATATCAAGATCACCAGTAATGACATGGCCACAAGGAGAATATACAAAATTAGATGAGGAACATGCACACGGTTGAGGATGGCATGCAGAGTTGCTCAGATCAAGACACTGTAGAAACCCTTTGTAATTATAAATTTTTAGATGCAACTGATGGAGTGTAGCTATAGGAAATACATGGCGGATCTTTGTTTTTGAAATATGGAAGTATTTTCTCTAAAACAGACTTTTCAAGGCAGTTAAAACCGATATTCCTATTGGTGATAAATCAATGCCTTTATTTGCAAATTTAATTTTGGTGAAAGAGCGATTAGATTTTTCCATAGAAATATCTGACATGACGGGACGAAAACGTCTAGCGGTCGATATGTCCATAATAATGCCATCTAGTCTATACTCTGCAGAGCTTATATCAGTAAATATACGGTGTCTGGACGATATGTGTAATTTTCTGAGTGAAATAGAATAAATTTTTGTACGAATGTGATGAAAACCAAAGGTTTATTTATAAATGGCAAAAGTAAACCGTACTCTGCCCGCCTGTAAACGAGCTCAGATCCTTTATTTGTAGGAGTCCCAACAAACAGTCGTCTCCCCTGAAAATTTATGGAGAAGGTCCCACCGCCCTGTTAGCGTGTAACGTTTCAAGTATAAGTCTGATAAACCACAGTGGTAACCAATTACTTTATAGACATTTTAATTCGCCCGACCATTCTATTTTGTCCCTGAAAGTCCGCATTTTGGAAAAAACAAAATATACCATCCTTCCAATAATCCTAACCTAAGTACCCCCTTTTGCCGAAAAAGGGAAGATTATTGGATTAGAGAATTAGGTACCGTGGCACCTTATGGTTGCAATGACCACATTGATACTGAGGAAACTTAACAAGCCCTGGGAACCAGTCGGTGAATGTTCTTCAATTGTTTAGCCATACACCAAGAAGGCGTAGAAGTCATGGAAAACGTAGGTATAATGAGCCCGATATCCATGATATATCCTTTGACGCTCTTTTACCATTTGTCAATCTACCATTTGGGCTTCATCATATTCGTACCAAGTTATATTCTCTTCCTTTGAAAAGGTTATATGAATTGTACGAATCGTCAATATCCTTACATTTTACCGACTCTAGTTCCCCACAATATCGACTGCAGGGCATCATTATGGACATATCGTCTAGCAGACTTTTCAAGGCAGTTAAAACCGATATTCCTATTGGTGATAAAATTCGCCCCTTCCTTAAAATGAAATTTGCAAATAAGGGGATTGATGCTCTTAATTTGAGTAACATTTTGAACCAAAGGTTAGTCAGGGATAAAATCCCTCCATATTTCAAACATCAGGAGTCGCCTTGTATTTCCTACAGCTATACATCTTCTGTGTCCTCTAAAATATTTAATTATAAAAGTGTTTTACAGTGTCTTGATTCACATAATATTACAAAAGACCTTCCACCCTGTATATGCTCCACATCAAAGTATCTTTACCCTCCATGCGGCCATGAATATAGAGAGTCCCGTTCGTTCACATGGCGTGAAAATTTCAAAATTATTATGGATGCATGCGAGGAATATGCCAGGAGATGGCCAAAAAGGGAAGAAGTGGAGCCTGATATTCTCTTCGAGTAGATGAAATCCATCGGAGAACTACTCAAAAGAAGAATAGGGCGTCTCAGGCATTCGGTAAGAACCAGACACGACTCTATATTTAATTACCCTGATGTAGCCAGAGAACTATCTGAATTCCACGAACAATTTATTATTGTCCCAGCTGACAAAGCAGTAAACAATTATACCTTCGTTTTCAAAAGATTTTACATTAATTGTCTGTTAGAGGAACTTGGATTACACTCTGCACCTGGAAATCCAACATACAAACAAATTTATCTATTTCTGAAATACTTCAATACCCCAATCTGTTCTCGAGTCTTGGAATTACCACAACAAACTCTGACCTTGAATTACCTTATATTTATTGAATTCCAAAAACGCACAAAACCCCTTACAAACATCGTTTCAATGCTGGTTCTTCCAAGTGTACCACCAAACCCCTATCCATATTGCTAACGAAGATATTGACACACATCAAGCATGGTCTTCAAATTTACTGTGATACCGCATACTCCAGAAGCGGAATAAATCAGATGTGGATCCTCAAGAATTCTAAAGAACTTTTAGAGAATCTAAAATCTCCGAAATTTATTAATATTTTCAGCATTAAATCTTTTGACTTCTCCACGCTCTACACTACAATTCCGCATCAAAAGCTCAAAACCAGACTTGCTACAATTATTCGAAATTATTTTTTCCATAAAATTGAAAATCGTAGATAAAAATATCTTGTCATTGGGCGGGAAGATACATATTTTGTAAAAGAACACTCTCATGCAAAACACAAGTATACCGAAGATCAAATCATCAAAATGCTGAAATTTTTAATGGACAATGTTTTTCAGCAAATCATTGGCATTCCCAAGGGAACTAACTGCGCCCCTCTTCTTGCTGACATTTTCTTATATTCGTATGAGGCTGATTATTAAAAATATGCTCTCCACAGGCAGAAAAAGCCTTGCATCTCAATTTAATTTTACGTATAGATATATAGACGACGTATTGTCAATCAATAATCCTAACTTTAAGAATTACATACATGAAATCTATCCCCATGAACTTGAAATAAAAGAGACAACCGAGAGCAATAATTCCGCTTCGTATCTAGATATATTTTTAACTTTCGACAATAATGGTCATTTGAACACCTCTCTATATGACAAACGTGTCGATTTTAACTTCCAAATAACTAAATTTCCGTTTCTTTGCAGCAATATCCCGTCCTCACCTACCTATGTAGTTTTTATATCTCAACTTATAAGGTACGCAAGAGCCTGATCTCTATACGACGGTTTTATTCCAAGGGCCAAACGACTGGCCACTAAGTTGCTTATGCAGGAATATCTAACGTCTAAAATCGTCACTGAGGGAGTTCTACGGTCGCTATGGGGATCTTGTACGAAAATATGATGTGCCTCTTTCTAGAATGATTGATAATATTCTGGAATGCGACTAAATCACCTGTTCAGTGAACACCAAATATGACTTTGTATACCAGTTTGTACTTTCGTATGTACAATTCGGAAACCAAAACTCTTGATTTTGACACGTTTCTTAAGAAATGCTGTGATGCATGCTAACAGGAGACGCTTACTCTCCCTGGGCACCTGGTCTCACCTCGGAATTTTTCAGTATATCGTGGTTCACAACAGTTCTTTTTTGAAACTTGCACGATTTTGTATTTTTTTATTTAGAACCCGTCGATTAGAAACCTATGACCCTCCTTAGGTTGTACACTAGATCACCATAGAATCTGAGATGAGAAATCCGCTAAATACATATTGTTGAAAAGTCAGATTTCCGAATTTAGAAAAATGTCTGAATAAGATCTATCAAATTTACCAAACGTTTTTCGAAGTTTATGATATCTATAATCCCGAGACAGAAGTTTGAAAGTGAAATAAAAAATGTTTTGCCTGAAAATCCAAAACTTTAGTGCACGCTTCAGCAAACTGAACTAATTGGCTAATATAAATATCATATGATGGAGTCTAGGGAGATCACTATCTGGATAAGGTATTTTACAATAAGAGATCCAAAATAGTTTATTATTTATGTTGGTATGAATATTGCTGTTAAAACTTTTAATATTTAATTACGAGAAAAGTGTTTCCTGATCCGAAGTTTTCGGTTTGTTTAATTCAAGTGGATAAATGTCAGTAATATAGTTTTCGAACTCTGAGTTATCGATTACTCACATATCACCATGATATCTAGAGGTGTCATTTAACATATCAATAAGGTCGAAACGTTTCGAGGTTTTAATAAAATGTATGAAGTATTCCATAAAAATATAAAAATAAATCTGTAATTAGGGGAGTGCAGTTAGTGCTCAAAGGAATCACAATAATCTAATGATAAATCTTGGATTTAAATTGCCCATAAATATTGTAAATCAAAAATTTGATGGCATTACATAAATCAGTACAAGTCCAATATCTATAACTATCATTAGTGTTTTGTGTTAGAAAAATCCATGTGTAACTGAGTACAGAGGTATGATTTAGTCTCTCTGTTGAAACACCAGCACATGATGCACAGGAATTTGGTTTTGATTAAGTTATGAGTAGCTTCAAATTTATTAAACGGAATTTTTCAATGACTTCATCAGAAATTTTGATTGATCAAAAGTTATTTACGTTACTATTGTTAAAACAATTGAATCAAAAGTCATTGTACACATTGCGCCATTCCCTTTCAATTAACACGGACTACCGAAATAAACAAGGACAAATAACTCATGGCATTGATAAAGCCTATTTACGGTAGGGTGATGATGATGGTTAGGATGATTATGATGATGATGATGATGATGTTAGAAATAACGAAACAATGCGCAAATGTAACAGTGCAAAAACGTACGAGCGCACGGATGCAACAACGCGCGAATGCAACAATGAAATAATTTAACAAGAAAAAAGAGGAGTTACTGGCTCAGTTATGTGGCAGAAGTCACCATAGAGCTATACAATACATGAATATAAATAATATACTAGAACATATATCACATTACAAAAATATTTGATTGTAGTGCAATTACGATACCGACTTAGGACTGTCATTTAATTTGACAAAAGCCAAACAAATGGTGTGGTTAACCGGTTTACGGGCCCACCTTCCCACTCACCGTAACAGCAGAACAATCAAAGGACGTACATTTAAAAATTTATAAATAATCCTCCATGTAAAGAACAAGGGTCAACAGGTATCGCATATTGAGAGGTCATAAAAATATAAACACGTAAGGTATTGTAAAATACATAATGGTATAAAAATATATGCGACATCAACATGACAAACCGTGCTCTGCCAGTCTGAAAGCGAGCTAAGACCCTAGATCTGTAGGAGTCCCGACTAACAGTCAGAGGGGACGAGGTTCAGGACCATGTCTCCTCTGAAAGAGGAGACATGGTCCTGAATGCACAAATGCAACAACGCGCAATTGCAACAACGCACGAATGCAAAAATGCTCGAATGCAAAAATTTGCACGAATGCAACAATGCACGAATGCATCAACGCGCAAATGCAACAACGCACGAATACAACGATGCACCCACGCACGAATGAAACAGTGCAATAATGCAACAACGCACGAATGCAACAATGCATTAAAGAACGAATGCAACAATGCAAAAATGTAACAACGCGCGAATGCAACAACGCTCGAATGCAACAATTTCCAAATGCAACTTCGCATGAACACAAAGAACGGTGTTTTCTTGTCATTATACCTTTCTTGCCTTTATATCCGCCACGTTTCTGTCGTGCGCAATGAGTTTCTTCCGGACGGATTGGTCTTAACATTACTGTTACGTTTTTGCTTTCGTGCGTTGTTGCATTTTGGCATTTGTGCATTACTGCATTCGTGCAGTGTTGCATTCTTGCGTTGTTGCATTCGTGCGTTGTTGCATTGTTGCTTGCGTGCATTCCTGCGTTACTGCATTGGGGCGTTGTTGTATTGTTGCATCCGTGAACTGTTGCATTCGGGCGTTTTTGTTCTGTTGCATTCATGTATTGCGCATTGTTGCATTCGCGCGTTGTTGAATTGTTTTTCGAGTTCGGAGGTCAAAAATGTTTATTTTTCATAGTGTCACCACGTTTTACCAAGACAAACAACTTTTAAAATAAACGTCATACGCTTATGATAAATATCATTGATTTATAATCAGTATCATTACTATTGCTCTCCGTAATTTTATTTTTGGACGAGTTCAGTTCCTTTGTGATTTTTTTCATGATCATTGCGAGAAATTGAGACCGTTACGAGTTTGACTGCTAGTTAAGACTGTAAGCGGCGTTGTACTAGTTAAACGACAATGAATATGTCAATACATGTAGTATCTTCCTGTTGGAAAATTTGAATTTCAAGCTTTTTACTCAGAATCTAAAAATCCGAAAACTATAAAACAATTTCGGAGGTTTCGCGAACTTACCCATTCACTAGAAGTTAAAGAAAACCAATATATTTAATGTAAATTTTGTTTATAATTAAATGAATATGTTGTGTGATGGATTACTACAAAATGCACTGTAGTCTTCAGTCATATAATCTGTAAGGTAAACTCAGCAATAGAATTTAATAAGAACGATTTATACACTTTCACAACATAATGTACGGGACAAAAATTGTTTCTTAAGTTAAAAATTGTGTGTTCCTTGATTGTGCTTTATTGGTGGCTATCAAGGTTGGCCTATGAACTGGTCTACCACATCAATGTAGTGACTATGGTCACTGGAGTCCTATATCAATACCGGAACTGCATTATAATCGAACGCTTACACAGCTCTGTCCTTAAATTTGTTCTTTATCTTACTTTTTCGGCCACATTGGTTAACTCTGCTCTTCAAATATTTATATATCAATAAAATTTCAATCATTCGGCCATGGACATTTTCGAATAGACATAACTTGTCGAAATGCGCACCTAGTACACAAAGCTATAACATGTATATGTTTTAATATTTATTATGTCTTCTTTCCTTTCTTGAATATTTAAATTCCTAGCAGTGTTACGTGCTTCGACCATTTATCATTTACGTGCAATATTGAACATTCACATCCTAGTCTGATTACTGTTACTTATTGTACAGAACCGATTAGATGTTCCGGAATGGTACATATTGGACGCCACACTCATATATATATATATATATATATATATATATATATATATATATATATATATATATATATATATATATATATATATATATATATATATATATATATATATATATATATATATATATATATATATATATATATATATATATATATATATATATATATATGGTTAACATGCTTCCATTTATACTACGGCTACTGGTTAAAGCCTCGTAAAATACAATTCAAGATGCATTATCAATCCTCTATAAAACGAGGCGAAAGTTCGAATATCTATCCCTAGAATTTCTACAGTTACCGTTCGTCGTCAAACTAATATACTATAACTCTTCGATTTTGGAAGTCACAGAAGATGATTTTTGCGTAGTGTTGATACGCTTTTTAAGACATTCAACTTAATAAATATCACACGAAATATAATATATATCATTGATTTCTAATTAGAATTATTACTATTGTTCTCTATCATTTTCTTTTTGGGCAAGGTCAGGTGCCTTTGTACGAAATGACAAAACGACTATGAAAATAAAGGCATAAAGCCACAAAACGGGTCCACAAACCAGGAAAAATTAAGGCTTAATATTTCCAATAAAAGCATAAAAGAGAAAACAGAAGGCATCTGACAAAGATATATTACACACCAAGGACCTGCACACAAAACATGATAATAGTAGAATTTACACGGAAAACGACATTACAAAAATACTCGATTGTGCTGCGGTTACGATACGGACTTACGACGATCAATTGAAGTAACAAACGTTACTCAATAGGTGCGGTTAATCGGTTTACGAGCGCCCATCTTCCCATTAACATAATTAACATTTAGTTTATGAAAAGTATAAATTGCGAGCTCAAAATACATGTAATTATATGCAGTTTATTTATTTTGTTTTTGTTTATTTGTATATGTGAACTTAATTACTTCTCTCCTAAAGTTAACTCGCGTTAGTCTTAATTCGTGGTTTATTGTACTCGTCCTTATACAATGATTAGTAATTGATTTCTTTCTCTTGTTATTGTTGCTATCACTGATTTGTCCATTCTTATCCTTTTTGTGCATTACATTGTACTGAATTACTTCTCTAAGAGTTGAGTACCAAGGGAGACTTTTATATCAACATCAGTACCTATATCCATCATTAACCTGGTAGGATCTAAACACAAAATAACAGGACGTCAAGTGGAACTATCCTGCAGATAGTAATATCCCTGTAAGGTCAGTGTACCTACCGTTTATGCATGTGGTCTCATTGACCTCTGTTTCCCCAGCACAGCATATTGGTATAGAGTATGTACTTGGGATTGCTTCAAGAATTCTTTTATATACAAGTCTGCAAAATAAAACAGATTGAAGTTTTAAAAAAACACGTATACGTAAGTATGTGTATCTACAAGGTATAAAATGTCTTCTACAACTTTGAGTTTTTAAAGTCGAAAAAAAATCATGAATGAAATAATAAAATAATGTTAACAAATAAGCCAAACATCTTCTACATGAATTCTGACAATGTTATTATTTGGTGTTTTCTGTGTAAGGTATGAAATCACGACAAAATACAAACATGACACACTCTACAAGTCAGCGCTTAAAATTCAATGATGTAACTTTACCGGTAACTGGTATTTCTTAAGTAAAACAAAGAAGTACCGACGGGTAAACCATATCTCATAGTCCATGGAATAAAAGGACGATATCGTGAATAATGTCAAATGAGAAGTTGATACTGTAGGTAAATTATACATGCATTATTTACATTGTTTCTTGGGGCAGGCGTGGTGAAGTGGTTAAGCGCTTGGCTTGCGGCGCCGACGATCCGGGTTCGATTCCCGGGTTGCGCCACTATGTTTAAGAGGTTGGTAACCTCCTGCTTCCATGTCGCGATATAACTGAAAAGCGACGTAAAACACCAATCAACCAACCAACAACATTGTTTCTTCTGTATTTAAGGGCAGATATGGCGGATACGGCTAGCCAACAGGGGACGCTCAATACTACCGGGTACCTGGTCTCACCTCTGAATCTCAGAGGTCCGTGAATGCCCACTGTGGTACAGTAATGTTAGTACCATAGTCATGTGACACCAGTTACTTTCGTATGTTACATTACAATATATTTATGAGTCAGTTATTCCATTGTATCTTTCAGTTGCACGCGCTCGGCAACGATGAAGTTGTGTGTAAGTGAATAGTGTTCAAACTGGGTTTACATGAAATAGATTTAACATATTTGATTTGTATTGGACAGGAGCTGTATTGTGCTAAAAGCTTATTTATAGGCTGAGGCGCCATAAATTGAGATTTTTTTAAAAAAAATTTCCGGTGTGATATTTCCGCATTATTATAGTATTTTAAACGTTATAATCATTTTTAATAGCAGATTATATACGTTTAAATCTTTTGAATGCTAACATTATAAAGGAACATTCTAATAAAGTAGACAGAAAACATCTTACCAGGTTGTGTGACAAAAAAACCCAACAGGGACATGCACATAAAACATTGATAGAGAAAACAATACAAAAATATTCCATTGTACTGCAGTTACGATACCGACTTAGTACGGTCAATTAAAGTTACAAAGATCACTCAGTTGGTGTGTTAAACTGTTGACGGGCGCCCATCTTCCCACTCACTACAAAAGCAGCACAATGAAAGAGCACACTTTAAAAATTCATGCATAATCCTCCATATAGAGAACAAGGATCAACAGGTTTCTCAAGAGGAGATGTCATAAAAATTTTCACACGAAATATTTCGGGAATAATATGCTAATATCAAAAATATGTAAGGAGACATCAACATGGGTAAACCGTGCTCCGCCCTTCTGTAAGCGAGCTCATATCCTTGATGTGTAGGAGTTCAGATTAATAGTCAAAGGGGATGAGACTCAGAATCTTGTCTTATCTGAAAAGGTTTCGATAAGGGCCGTCACACAAAAAGGGTCTGTATAGGGTTGTAGAGAGATCAATGGTCTTAGCAATGATACCAGGGTCATACTTTCGATGCCTAAGGCGTTTATTAATTTTAGAACCCGTCGGTATGAAATTGTCGGAACCTTTGACCGATCTTAATTTGTACACTAGATCACCGTAGAAATCGGGATGGGAAATCCTGCTGAATATGTATTGTTGAAAAGTCACATGCCCGAATTATATAAAATATTTGAATAAGATCTGTAAAATTTACCAAAAGTTTTCGAAGTTTATGCTGTCTATAACAGTGAGTTGAAAGCTTAAAAGTAAACTGAGAATTTTTGACATGAAAATCCTAAACGTTAGTGTAGGCTCTAGCAAACCGAACGAATTGACTAATATAAATACCATATGATGGAAGTCTATGGACATCACCATCTAGATAAGGGAAGAGAAAGTTACAATAGGAAGTACAAAATATTTAAATCATAGAAATGTGTTTCATGTTCAGAAGTATTAGCTTTATTTAATTGAAGCTCAAGTGAATAATTTTCAGTAAAATAGTTTTCAAATTCTGGGCTATCGATTACTAAAATATCATCAAGATATCTAGTGGTGTCATTGAACTTATCAATGAGGTCGAAACGTTTCGAGGTTTGAACAGAATGCACAAGGTTCTTCTAATAACAAAAATAAATCTGCTATACGAGGATTGCAGTCGGTACACATAGGAATCCCAATAATCTACTGATAAATCTTCTTTAAGTGCACATAAACATTATCCATAATGGCATTACATAACTCAGTACAAGTCTAATATCTATTAATATCATAGTGTTTGAGAAAAATTAAGATGTAACTGAAGTACAGATGTATGATTTAGTTGTTGTTGAAACACCAGCTTATGGAAGACAACAACACGACGTAGAGGGGTATACAGTGTAGAAAATTCAAACGTAGAAACTTGATTCGTTTCAAAATTTCTCAAATGAAATTTTTCAATAATTTCGCAAGAATTTTTGATTGACTGAAATAAATTGACGTTACTATTTTTTAAACGGCATTACAATATTTAATAATATAGTCTTTAATTGCAGTAAGAGCAGAAGTAATATGTTTCGAAAGTACATTAGAGAGTAATGATTAGAATTTGATATGAAACGTGATTTATATGGACTTTTGTGTAATTAAGGAAGCCAATACATGGTTGGAATATCATTTTTATCAACATAGCTCTTCAATGGTCAGGTAAGATCTTGTCTTTTGATAATTTGGGGGTTCAACATACGTACTAGTAGAGTTCACTTCAATTTTAAGGAGTCCAATCACAAACTTTCCTTTCATAAGTAGCAACATTCCATCATCGCCCGCATACGGCGTATTGATATCTCAGTTAATACGTTATTCCAGAGCATGTTCAAATTACAATGACTTTGTTCTGAGGGCTAGGCGACTTTCAGTTAAGTTGCTCAACCAGGGTTATATATGTGCTAGACTAGCATCGTCACTGAGGAAGTTCTACGGTCGTTACGAGACTCTTATTATTCCATATGATATCTCGTTATCCAGACTTTTAAATGATATTCTGGACTGAGACCGATTCCGATCACTTTACACAGATTTGACACCTTCTATACTAGAAGGTTACCTACTTCGACTTCTCCATATATAAATACATATGGAATTCACACCATTTGACTCTTTCTACGGGGTATATGTGACGGGTGTTGCTAGCAAGCAGGAGATGCTCACTCTCCCCGGGCACCTGATCTCACTCCATCACAGGGGTTCACATATGCTCTTCAAGTAGACATATTTTGTTATTTTCCATTTGTTTTTCATTTTCACTGATTTTGTATGTCCTATGGTTTCATGAGTTTTGGACTTGTGGTTTGGATTTATCCATCATCTTCACATAATATACTTTTTAATAAACAATGTGGAAATACCGATAGGTTATCCGGTAACGAAGTGTAAAAAGGGATGCTAAATTATAGAATTTCCCATATAAACCGTTGCAAACCCCGGAATGTACAACATTCCGGGTTGAGACCAGGTTCCCCGGAAGAGTGAGCGTCTTCTGTTTGCATCCAACACCCGTCGAAACAGTTATATGGAAACATTTCAAATTTGGTGAAGGTCCCTATGTACATAGGGATGTGTATAAATGGTGAAGGTGAAGTCATAATAAGTATTTGCCGAACAGTCATTTAATCTCACTCCAGAAAGTCATGAATCATTCTACAGAGCATGACCTAATATTCTCTTTTTAGGTCACCGTAGCGACCGTAGATCTTTCTGAACAAGTAGTTTATCGGGCAGCTGTTTAGCCCTTGTGACAAAGCCGGTATACTTTGAGCATGCCCTGGCATACCTTATAAGCTGAGATACAAAAACGCCATAGACAGGAGAGGAAGGAATGTTGTTACTCAGGAAAGGGAAGTTCGTTGTATGGAAGTTGAAACTGTCACGTTTGTTGTACATGGAGGTGTTCAAGTGACCGTTTTATCGAAAGATAAAAGTATATCCAAGTATTAAGCAGATTGTCACAATATGATAATTTGAACGGTGATGATTTCTTGTTTCAATAGTTTATAGTTATCACTTTACGTGATTTTTTTTAAAGTTTTATTAACTTGATTTTCAATCATTCGAATAATTCATAATTTTGGTTAAATGGTATCGTCTACAATTGGTTTGTTCCATTTCAATGTTCAAGTTTTCTTGCATTGCTTAGATTGGTATTTTCTATCTTTGGGTATGTTCTATTTTTGTATCACTATAAACAGTTGCACCAGTTTTCCAAGCAGACTGCGCACTGATTTGCCTTGATGATTGTTGCCATATTGTTAAATTTCATTATTGTTGTTTTATAGACTCCTCACCATTGTTTCTTGGAGTTGTAAGTGCCTGAACGTGTAAAGTTGGGGTAAATTTCATCTTATTTCTAAAATCTACCTTACATTTTCCATTTTATTTAAATTGATGCATGTTTACAGTCAACCATTCGACACTCGCTCTGTACTTCGTCCGACTGAGTACTTTTTACCGCTGGTTAAAATAACACGATTTAAAGTGCAAGACGTTGTTCAAATTGTAAAGTTAAGCCAAGTATTTGTATATTAAAACGCCCGTTGTAATTAATTTATCGTGATTATGTATTTAATCGGAGATCTGGCATTCAGTGACAATGTTATTTTTTGGGGCTACATGCTCGATGTTCAAAGTATGGAGCGCAAGACTCGCAATTATGTATTTTGCAATGCTCGTAATATGTGAGCGTTTGTGTGATGTTGCATGGAGTTTTGAATGACTATAGAGCATCTATATGCTTGGTAAAATACTTTTCGTAAGTTATTTGATTAAGTATAGTGTGTCATGCATTATATAGATAATTTATTAGGTTAAGGTTACATCCGGTTATCTGTACCTGGCTGGACGGGTCGCTGTGGGGCAGCATCGCAAATCCAATGGACGGCCTATAGAGGAGTGGTCACCTGATCGTAACTGAACCTTAGGGGACCCGACGTGAAACATGGGATTGCGGTTGTCTCAACTTCATTGGCTGTACGTATGTTGTGACGCACAAAATGTGAGTTACATTTTAAGCAATTTCGACATTATGCTTCTTACGGGGTTCATTCGTCCATGACACAGATCTGTCACACTCGGCTGTCTTTTTTATTTCCAGTTCGTGGGTACAGATTTCGTGAAGGTAACCGTTACAGTAAGGATTATTAATTGACAACACACCATCTATATATCTGTGAGTAAAATAAAACTGAGAAGCCAGATGCGTTCTTCCTGTTGAGAACAAGGTCTGAATGAACGTCGCTTCATATAAATATAAGAAAATGTCAGCAAGAAGTCGGGCGCAGTTGGTTCCCATAGGAATGCGAACTAATTGCTGAAAATTAAACCACACCAATTGATTGCCTTTTGTTGTACCAAATTACCGTCCTAAGTCGGTATCGGAATTGCACAATCAAATATTTTTTATGTCCTTATGTGTTGTTTCATAACATTACACTATATATTGTATATTTCTGTGGTGACTTCTGCCATATGGCTGAGTTTGTAACTTTTCTTCCTTCCTCTAAAAACCATGAAAATATTGTCTACCAGACATTCCAGCGTTTTCATGATGTTGTGTTCAATACACTTCTTGTGTTCCTTCAAGAAATATGTGTCCTCCCACCATAGAACAAGGTATTTGTATTTGCGATTTCCATTTTTGTAAATAAAGGAGTCTCATATTATCACGATCAGTCTATTAGCTTTTGGTGAGGAATGGTAGTGTAAAGCGTGGAGAAATCATAATAATATTATCTGCTGTGTACAAAGACACAAGTATTTTGTATATTAACTAATTTGTGTAAAATAAGCGATATTTGGGGGGGGGGGGGGGGGGTTATATATATACATAAATATATATACATGCTCAGTACATTTTGCAAAACCCACATGAGAGATAATAAAGTGTAAGTAGTAAATTAAGGAAGGGGTTTAACCCCATTAACCTCATTTTTGACCTGTATTTGTTACATACTTGATGCGCGTAGAAAAAAAGAACATTATATCCATGAATAATATATCATACTTTGACTTCTATTCAACGTTGCTCAAGACCAATGCTAATTATAAATAACTTATAAACAAACTGGCCTTAATGTAGAACCAAGGGGCTCCCGTCATCTTATGGTGCTATATACAACTTCATTATGAATTTGATTTGTCAGTTTTTGGTGATGTACATCTGCTGTACATTATTTATAAGGCATGAGATTTAAAATGTTTACAACATATGCATAAGAAAGAAGTACTCGAGAAGAGGGTCAAAGCAAAATGAACTAAAATATTGTGATGAGGTCAATTATTGTTGTTAAGAAATCATATTAAAGTTAAATTCTACGCATTTTACACAGAAGTGAGCCAATTTCTACTGACGGAATTTACATTTTCTCGATCCTATTAAGATAGATCGTGAATTTCATGTAATTCATATTCAAGATAAATTAATATATTATAAAAACAAAAATAATAAATAATGTGCAACATAAACACCGCAAATATTGAAGACGTCAAATGTACCGAAGCAGTTCATCGAAGTGTCAGACTATAGACTGTTTTATAGCTACAAAGACAAAACAGCATATGTTCATATATAGTATACTTTCCTACCTGTGGCATGATCTTCCGGAGTATACATTCCAAAGTTAGTGTACGTGTGTGTTAAAGAGAGAGAAAGAGAAAGAGAGTCGTTTTATCTATTAAAATGTTGTTAAAACAGACACAAAGGAAAGATGCATGAAAGACGGAAGGGAATATATATATATATATATATATATATATATATATATATATATATATATATATATAGTATATATATATATATATATATATATATATATATATATATAATATATATATATATATATATATATATATATATATATATATATATATATATTATATATATATATATATATGTATGTATGTATGTATGTATGTATGTATGTATTTATCTATACTCTTGGAATATAACCACGGGGTCCCTTATGTCAATTACTGTAGTATAAACTCTTTGAAAAGACTTTGTGGTATGCAACCACGGGATCTCTTAAATCATAAAATCGTGTTATGAACCTCTGGAAAAGACATCTTCGTTTATAAATAAGGCGGTCCCTTATGTCATAAGGCTGTAGTATATAGCCATGGAAACGACTTCTTTGTACATAACCAAGGGGCCCCTTGTGTCATCATATTTTAAATTGAATTGAAGTATGAATTGTTTGTGAACTCAAAATTATTTTGTAATATTTTAGAGCTATGCGATTAAATGTAAAGTTAAGAATAAGAAAGAAATCCAGTTCCTCATCCATTATATTTACAGTGCACATCGTCAGATAAATCAATAAGTACTTGAAGATTCTAAATGTAGTATTACTAAGGATATATATGAAGGTATCCACTCTGATGATGTTATACATGCATCTATGAACATCTTATAGATGTGTGAGTAAATCATCATTTTTTTCATACATACCTTGAGCGTTTACACCTAATCCATGTTTTAATGTTCCAGCAAAGTGTTGTTGTTTCAGCATTTACAGTTACTAACCTCGTTTTAATTACTGTCTTCCTGTAAGATTAAAGTGTATTAACAGCGTATGAAATCATGCAGCACTTTGTGTCCTTTACGATAGTTCATACTATACAATGATTATGCAAATGCCTTTTTTTATGTTATACCTTCATTGTTAATTTTGCTAAATATGAATAAAGAAAAAGTTATTTGTTAATTATTCTAATGTAATCCCATTTAATTGATTTGCTATAAAGATGATGAATAATTCGCATGATTGGGACTCACATGACTTTCTCTTGGCATTTTTTCCCGATAAATTCGATGTCCGCATGGCACATCAACAGTACAAGAGTACAGGCAAAGGGTGTCACAATGCTGCTGAAAGAAACAATAGAATCCAGAGAATCAAGGTGACAATACTTTGTACGAAAAGTAAGTATGAAAGATTGTCTGATCTGCTCCCGTATTTAGTCCTCTGGCATCTACCAGTATTTGTGTCAAGGTACTGCATGAATTCTGACACAAGGATCAGGATTTTGGGGGTTAGTGAACAGTGTCCTTTGACGAGTAGTTAATATTCCAGGACCTCTACTACAGCTCTGTCTGATCATCAAATCGTTAACAGCTGTGTCTGATGATCAGATCGTTAACAGCTGTGTCTGACGATCAAATCGTTAACAGCTGTGTCTGATGATCAAATCGTTAACAGCTGTGTCTGATCATCAGATCGTTAACAGCTGTGTCTGATGATCAGATCGTTAACAGCTGTGTCTGACGATCAAATCGTTAACAGCTGTGTCTGATGATCAAATCGTTAACAGCTGTGTCTGATGATCAAATCGTTAACAGCTGTGTCTGATGATCAAATCGTTAATAGCTGTTTCTGATGATCAGATCGTTAACAGCTGTGTCTGATGATCAGATCGTTAACAGCTGTCTGATGATCAGATCGTTAACAGCGGTCTGATGATCAGATGGTTAACAGCTGTCTGATGATCAGATCGTTAACAGCTGTCTGATGATCAAATCGTTAACAGCTGTGTCTGATGATCAGATCGTTAACAGTTGTCTGATGATCAGATCGTTAACAGCTGTCTGATGATCAGATCGTTAACAGCTGTCTGATGATCAGATCGTTAACAGCTGTCTGATGATCAGATCGTTAACAGCTGTGTCTGATGATCAGATCGTTAACAGCTGTCTGATGATCAGATCGTTAACAGCTGTCTGATGATCAGATCGTTAACAGCTGTTTTTGATGATCAGATTGTTAACAACTGTGTCTGGTGATCAGATCATTAACAGATCCTCTAAAAATTTTATAGAGATACTGTTAAAACCTTTCCGAACATTTATCACAGATATATAGATAGAACAAACTTCTTCAAACTGGTATACATCAACAAATAAAATATACCAGAATGATGGTGTCCTAAGGAGAGCTTATGTTTTAGTTCCATTCCAAAATCAATCTGGGATGGAATTAGGTGTAAATACCTCTATTCTGACAGTCAAATTCCCACTATTCCGACATCTTTTCTATTTCTATTATATAGAGAAGCAATCAAGGATTCATTTTCTAGTGTGTGATATTTATTTCTACTGTTATTTCTACGGTTATTTGAAAATTTGAATGTCAGTATATCTATATTTATTTGTTTATTTATTTATTTTATCTATTTTATTTATTTATTCTTTTTATATTTTTACTGATTTTCATATTGTTGATAAAGGCCAATACTGTCATGCTGCAGGGTCATTTCCCAACAAGTTTTAATGTTTTGCATCAAAACAAGTTTTAGAGTGTCTTAATGATTTTCACAAGAAAATCTTATTTTCGAAAAAATACTTATATTCGGATTTTTTTTCGAACATTTTTTTCAGTTCAGAGAAAGAATTGAGTATTCTTTGTTGTCTTTTATTAAATATTTCGAGAGTTATTTGAAATATTATTACAAAATTTAAATTTTGGATTATTCAAAATTCAAGATTTTAATAAAAGACCATAAAAGTTGGCATTATCAATATAAAACAGAATATTCAGCTAAAAATAAATAAAATATGAATGAACAGTTGTAATGAAATATTACATACATACATAGATCTATGATATTTCAGACATGTAATAGACTAGATATTTTGACCGTTATACTAATACTTTAGGAATAGATTTCAAAATAGTGATTCACAACAAATGCATATCATACTTCAGAACAGTAATTGACTTGATACTTTGAGCTTATCAATAATAAAGCAGGAATAGATATCATAGTTAAAGATCAGGTACCTTAAGCGTTAACGATAAAGAAGTAGGAAAAGATATCAAAATAATGATTCACAATACATGTATTGAATTATCAAGTAAAACAGAAGATATGCAGCCATCTAAAGTATAGGAATTAAGTACATCTGTATAACATAGCTAAATCAGTTTCTATCGATACAAATCATTCTGCAAAAAGAAAATGATTTAAAAAGCTTGCAGAACCATCACAAGTAGTATAATGAATATCATAATGCCATCATATGAATACATATTTTGTGAAAATAGATATTAAATATGTTGTCAATAACATGCAAACATTAGATAAGAGACTAAGGGAATTTCAAGAGTAATTAAGATTAGGTAGTCATGTTGAGACTTAATACAAGGGTACAGCTACAGGATAAAAGAGTAATATAGCATTATTTAATTATCTGAGATCTTTTGTCAAAGCACAGATTTATAAATTTTCAAGTTTGTTTGTAGGATACAATATTGATAGGATTTATAAATTCTTTACAACAGGAATTTTGTATCAAAATGTGTCAGTTTGTCAAAAATTATTAAATTTTTGTCTAAAATGATTATATAATGGACATGAAAGTAAACGATTATTATGAATATTTCATAAAATGTTTATTTGAGCGATCACTGGCATGCTAAATAGAAGCAACTGCTCCGCCGAAGTAAAACTTTATTATTTACATTTCATTTAGCACAAAAGCAGTCTGTAAAGCATTCGCTTCTTGTAGATCATTAGAACATATGAAATCTGAATGATAGATATACTGACCACTTGCACAACCTTTGAGGGAGAGGGGGATAGAAACCCATGAATCATCTTTAATCCCATCAATGCTTCACTCAAATGACCACATTTATGTAAATTTATTGTGAGCCAATTCGAATTACATTTCATATGCAGTCATCTTAGTACGCTCGACATGCCGAATGAGCAGTCATCCTAGCACGCTCGACATGCCGAATGAGTAGTCATCTTAGCACGCTCGATATGCCGAATGAGCAGTCATCTTAGCACGCTCGACATGCCGAATGAGCAGTCATCTCAGCACGCTCGACATGCCAAATGAGCAGTCATCTTAGCACACTCGACATGCCGAATGAGCAGTCATCTTAGCACGCTCGACATGCCGAATGGGCAGTCATCTTAGCACGCTCGACATGCCGAATGAGCAGTCATCTCAGCACGCTCGACATGCCGAATGAGCAGTCATCTTAGCACGCTCGACATGCAGAATGAGCAGTCATCTCAGCACGTTCGACATGCCGAATGAGCAATCATCTTAGCACGCTCGATATGCTGAATGGGCAGTCATCTTAGCACGCTCGACATGCCGAATGAGCAGTCATCTCAGCACGCTTGATATGCCGAATGAGCAGTCATCTTAGCACGCTCGACATGCCGAATGAGCAGTCATCTCAGCACGCTCGACATGCCGAATGGGCAGTCATCTAAGCACGCTCGACATGCCGAATGAGCAGTCATCTTAGCACGCTCGATATGCCGAATGAGCAGTCATCTCAGCACGCTCGATATGCCGAATGAGCAGTCATCTCAGCACGATTGATATGCCGAATGAGCAGTCATCTTAGCACGCTCGACATGCCGAATGAGCAGTCATCTCAGCACGCTCGACATGCCGAATGAGCAGTCATCTTAGCACGCTCGACATGCTGAATGGGCAATCATCTTAGCACGCTCGACATGCCGAATGAGCAGTCATCTCAGCACGCTCGATATGCCGAATAAGCAGGCATCTCAGCACGCTCGATATGCCGAATGAGCAGTCATCTCAGCACGCTCGACATACCGAATGGGCAGTCAACTTAGCACGCTCGACATGCCGAATGAGCAGTCATCTCAGCACGCTCGATATGCCGAATGAGCAGTCATCTCAGCACGCTCGATATGCCGAATGAGCAGTCATCTTAGCACGCTCGACATGCCAAATGAGCAGTCATCTTAGCACGCTTGACATGCCGAATGGGCAGTCATCTTAGCACGCTCGACATGCCGAATGAGCAGTCATCTCAGCACGCTCGACATGCCGAATGAGCAGTCATCTTAGCACGCTCGACATGCCGAATGAGCAGTCATTTTAGCACGCTCGACATGCCGAATGAGCAGTCATCTCAGCACGCTCGACATGCCGAATGAGCAGTCATCTTAGCACGCTCGATATGCCGAATGAGCAGTCATCTCAGCACGCTCGATATGCCGAATGAGCAGTCATCTTAGCACGCTCGACCTTAGCACACTCGACATGCCGAATGAGCAGTCATCTTAGCACGCTCGACATGCCGAATAAGCAGTCATTTTAGCACGCTCGACATGCCGAATGAGCAGTCATCTCAGCACGCTCGATATGCCGAATGAGCAGTCATCTCAGCACGCTCGACATGCCGAATAAGCAGTCATCTTAGCACGCTCGACATGCCGAATGAGCAATCATCTCAGCACGCTCGATATGCCGAATGAGCAGTCATCTCAGCACGCTCGATATGCCGAATGAGCAGTCATCTCAGCACGCTCGATATGCCGAATGAGCAGTCATCTTAGCACGCTCGACATGCCGAATGAGCAGTCATCTCAGCACGCTCGATATGCCGAATGAGCAGTCATCTTAGCACGCTTGACATGCCGAATGGGCAGTCATCTTAGCACGCTCGATATGCCGAATAAGCAGTCATCTCAGCACGCTCGATATGCCGAATGGGCAGTCATCTCAGCACGCTCGACATGCCGAATGGGCAGTCATCTTAGCACGCTCGACATGCCGAATGAGCAGTCATCTCAGCACGCTCGACATGCCGAATGAGCAGTCATCTTAGCACGCTCGACATGCCGAATGAGCAGTCATTTTAGCACGCTCGACATGCCGAATGAGCAGTCATCTCAGCACGCTCGATATGCCGAATGAGCAGTCATCTTAGCACGCTCGATATGCCGAATGAGCAGTCATCTCAGCACGCTCGATATGCCGAATGAGCAGTCATCTTAGCACGCTCGACCTTAGCACACTCGACATGCCGAATGAGCAGTCATCTTAGCACGCTCGACATGCCGAATGAGCAGTCATCTTAGCACGCTCGACATGCCGAATAAGCAGTCATCTTAGCACGCTTGACATGCCGAAAGAGCAGTCATCTCAGCACGCTCGATATGCCGAATGAGCAGTCATCTTAGCACGCTCGACATGCCGAATAAGCAGTCATCTTAGCACGCTCGACATGCCGAATGAGCAGTCATCTCAGCACGCTCGATATGCCGAATGAGCAGTCATCTCAGCATGCTCGACATGCCGAATGAGCAGTCATCTCAGCACGCTCGACATGCCGAATGAGCATAATGATATAGATTTTTCAAGTATTGTATACTACAAAACAAATGACAAAGCAAACCACGTTAGGTTTCAATCTAGTTGTATTATTGTAAAGTGTGTGGTATTTTTACAGTCAAGCATATAACATATTTAAAGAGTTGTGCTTTCTACGATCAGTGAATCATGTAACCTTGTAACGAACACTCGCAACATGGTTCAGTTGTATTCATATATGTGTGTAGAGTTTGTACACTCCAATATCAATGAATTATTTTTGAGCGTTTTGAAAGCAGTGATCATGTTAAAACAATTACTTGTGTATACAATACTTTCTGTGACCAATGATCCATGTAACCTAATATCGAACACTTGCAACATGACCCACGTGTTCATAATGACGTGTTTATATATTGTGAATGTATTTCAATTATTTATGATACTCCTAATGTTACTCATGTGCGGCGATATAGAAAGCAACCCTGGTCCAACTAATTCAACTAACCACACCTCTTCTATGATGTCAAACACATCATCCGTATCGTCCCACGAGACGACTTTTCGAACAGAAAATAAGAAGGAATTTACATTGGTACATTATAACATACAAAATATAAATAACAAATTAGATATAATTTCTTTGGAACTCAAAGATTTCGACATTATAATTTTAAGTGAAACCTGGTTACAGAATAATGTTGACGTCGACAATACACTGATTGGGGGTTTCAGTACACCGTACACTCATGTTAGAACCGACAGGGTAGGGGGTGGCATATCGGTGTACGTAAAAAATAATATTCACTCACAACGACGCCCTGAATTAAAAGTGAATGGTATTGAATGTGTATGGATTGAACTCTTTCTTAAAACTAAACGAATATTACTCGGGTCGTTTTATCGTCCGCCCAATAGCCCCGTAAAACATTGGAACCTAACAGAACATTCAATAGATCTCGCGTCAAATTCTGGATCAAACATAATAGTAGTTGGCGATCTAAACAAGAATCAACTCGCCCATAGTGGTACTCACAACCACATTCAAAATATAAGCATGAAGTACTCGTTTACACAATACATCAACGAACCTACATTTTACAGTGAACATAATTCCTCACTACTGGATGTCATCCTATGTAACATAATTGATAATGCATCTGTTTCTGATAATTTCTTGCCTGCTAACATACGCTATCATTGTCCCATTACAACCACTATCAAAATACAAAAACCAAAAACTACTCATGTCAAGCGTAAAGTGTGGATTTTATAGTCAAGGTAATTTCGATCTGTACCGCGATAAAATGAGCAATTGTGAAAGGATAAAATCAATTAATGATAAAGAAATTAATGAATCAGTACATTTACTAGAAAAAGTTATCCTAACGTTTGCTAGGGAAACAATTCCAAATAAGATGGCCACAATTAGAAATGAAGACCCACCGTGGATGCATAATGACATACGTAAACGTAAACGAATTCACAAAAAAAGCCAAAAACGTTAATAATGAATACTATTGGGAGAAATTTAGAAAACTCCGTAATTTTGTCATTAAAAGGGTAAAAGACGCAAAATTAAAATATGATATAATTGATTGATTGATTGATTTTTGTTTTACGTCACACCACGAATATTTCACGTATATGGCGACGGCATCTGCCTGATGCAGGGCATACAAATTTTGACCTTTGCAACGGACCCACCCGAAGCAGTGAGGGATCTTTAACGTGCCATGCATACCACGACACGGGGCCTCGGTTTTTACTGTCTCATCCGAAAGACATGACTCCGGCATGACTAGAGCGGAACTCGAACCCCGGCCTCCCGATCAGGAGTCCGACGCGATACCACTAGGCCACACCGGCTTAAAATATGATATAAAAATAAATAATGAAGTAAAAAACTTAGATATGAACAGTAGTAAAGCATGGACCAAACTATCAAACTTTGCAGGTTTTAACAAAAATAAAAATAAATACCTCCTCTCATAGTAAATGATAAAGTAATGGTTAATGACAATGAAAAAACGCAATGCTTTAATGAATACTTCACATCTCAAATGTCGATCGATTCTGATAATAAAGAACTACCTCCCCGCCAATTACTAACAGAAGCTAAATTAGAAAGTATTGAAATATTACCAAGCGATGTGAAGGACATTTTAGATACTCTTAACGTGTCTAAAGCTTGTGGACCCGATCTTATTAATCCGATACTCTTGCGCGAAGCTAGTTCGGAATTATCTACACCTTTATCTAAAAGTTTTAATAAATCACTCAACTCATCCATATATCCACCATCATGGAAATTAGCCAATATTATACCCATATTTAAGAAAAATGATCCCTCACAAGTTAACAACTACAGACCAATAAGTTGACTCAGTATTGTGGGAAAAGTTATGGAAAAATGTGTGTATAAATATCTTTATAACTATCTCATTAATAATAACCTGCTATCTGAAAATCAGTCTGGATTTAGGTCCAAAGATTCCACTGTTCACCAATTGATTTTTATCTGTAATGACATTGCTGAAGCCCTAGACCAAGGAAAAGATATTCGAATGATCTTTTGCAATATATCTAAAGCGTTTGATTGCGTATGGCACGAAGGGCTTCTTTTAAAATTAAAAAACGTAGGTATACAAACGAAATTACTTGATTGGTTCGAATCCTATTTAAAGCAAAGACAACAACGTGTAGTGCTCAATAACAATGAATCTAATTGGGCTGGCATTAAAGCAGGAGTGCCTCAAGGTTCGATCTTAGGACCTCTACTGTTTCTTATATATATAAATGACATTGTCAATGACATAATTGTAAACATAAAACTATTCGCCGATGACACGTCCTTATATGTTGTAGTCGACAACCCACACACCCAATCATGCGAAATAAATAACGATTTATACAAAATACAAAATTGGGCAAATAAATGGCTTGTTGACTTCAACCCCATTAAACCAATGAACTCACCATTACCAAAAAAAACTCATCCTGTGAATCACCCTCCCGCCTTCATGGATAATTTCCTCATAAATAGAGTAAATAGCCATAAGCATATAGGTTTGACACTAAATAATACTTTCACGTGGCATGACCACATTGATGAAATAAAATCTAAAGCATACAAAAAACTGAATGTTTTACGAAAACTTAAATTTAAATTTAAAAGAAATATTCTGCATAAATTGTACATTACCTTCATACGCCCAACTCTAGAGTATGCCGACACGGTTTTGAGTAATATTCCCGAATATCTTCAATACGAATTAGAAGAAATCCAACTAGAATCCGCACATATTATCACCGGTGCAGTTAAACTCATAAGTCATTCGCTCCTTTACAAAGAATTGGGATTCGAACCCCTTAGCACACGTAGAAGCAACCATCGCATCACTACATTTTACAAAATGGTCAATTATATTTCACCACCTTATCTCTGTTCCTTGTTCCTCCTCGAATGTCACATACTCATTTTACACGAAATAACCAGAATCTCCAACAAATTCACTGTCGGACATAGCTTACCAAACCTCTTTCTTACCAAGTTTTGTAAACGATTGGAATCGCCTTTCTTCCGCTACAAAGAACGCTAACTCTGTCGCAATATTCAAATCTAAGATTTCACAAACGTCAACAATTCCTAAACACTTCAATTCCGGGTCGCGTAATGGACAAATACTACTTGCTAGAATTCGTATGAACAACTGCGGTTTAAACGAACACTTATATCGACGCAATTTGGTCCCATCCCCTTTATGTTTATGTGGAATGATAAAAACCTCGAAACACTTTTTATTGAATTGTCCATTATATAACGACTTACGCGCGGAACATATACATTCGCTTAGAACGCGCATAGATATGAAGACTCTGTTATTTGGTGATATCACTTTGACCGATGAACGAAATGAAAATATTGCCGAGTCTGTTCAAAATTATATGCTAAAATCTAACCGATATAACTTAAAAACATAAGAAGCACTGTCAACTAAACATCAACCCACCCACTCTTCTCTACCCCTCTCACTTTTCAATCTTTCAATTTTTTTTTTTCTTTTTTCTATACATATTTTGAAACTAAAATATAAAATTGATGGCTTTTATGCACTGCTTATGCGTATGTATGTATACGTGTATGTATTTATGTAACTTATGTATATGGAGATATACAACTATTTCCTAGTGAAAACACAGTATACATTATATCCTTTATACTATATCTGGTTATTGTCCACCAGTAACTTCTTTTGTCGGGAAAAGAATTAATATAAGATTCGGCTTGTTTTCTAATCCCAATGATGTTTACTACCTTTTGTAAATTCAGATATACATATATGTTTGTAAAATTTATTAAAATAAATATTGTTTAAACTAAACCCACGTGTACGCCCCCTCCTCACTGAAATTCGTGTGTATGTGTGTTGGAGTTTCCCTTGTCCTACGCCTCTGAATACGTAACAGTGGCGGATTTAGAGGGTAGGAGGCCCGGGCCTCCCCTTTTGTCCAAGTATTTACCAGTAAAAATTCAGATTTACTACCATAAATGGCTAAGTCGTTTGGTTAATACCCATGGGCCCCCCCCCCCCCCCCGCCCCATTTTTTTTTTTTTTTTTTTTGGTGGGGGATCTTGGATAGCCATTGCATAACAAGCTTTTTTATATGTTAACATTAAAATTAAATATAGGCAGTGTGTAAATGGATGCTAAACTATTTTATTACTTATTTAGATTAATTCACCTATAAGTGTAAATTTACGATTTTGACCGTATTCTCAGAGATTCTTAAACATAAGATAAAATCTAAATTAGTCGTAACTATATTAGTGCCTCAACCCTCTCTTTTTATTTTCTGTCGTAAGTGTAATCCTAAGTGTAAAAATAAAATTATATCAACATAAAATCGTCTATGTTAAAATGACAGAGGCATAATTTCTCTTTCTCAATAATATCAATCTCAACTTAATTTCAACACAGATAATTTGTGTTAAAAGTCATTACCTCTTCTAAATGCAATGCAAAACTTAATATGAAATTCTATAAAGTATAAAATGTGATGATTAGGGTCTGAAAGTCGTGAGACTTAGTTAATTGATTGATTGCTTGATTCATTATTGTTTTACATCACTTTACGATTATTTCACGTATATGGTGACGGCATCTATCTGATGCATTGCATACAAATTTAGACCTTTGCAACTGACTCACCTGAAGCAGTGAGGGATCTTTAACGTGGCACGCCTACTACGACACGAAACCTCGGATTTTACTGTCTCATCCGAAAGACAGAACACCGGTGTGCCCTGGGCGAGAGTCGAACTCGGGACCTCTCGGTCACGAGCCGAGCACCTTATATATTATCCAGTAGACCACACCGGTTTCTGAGACATAGTACTACGGACGATTGTGCCTTGGTGTCCAAACAGTGTAACATATTATCGTCTGCTCGGAAGTGTAATTATGTATTGAAATGTCATCTAAAATGGAGAAACAAAGAAAAATATTATTATATTTATATTATTATTTATATTTATTTTTAAAATATACACAACGTTCATTTTCCAATATTTTACCCTCTGACTGCAGCCAACCAGTTTGAAAATTTTATATTGCGAGAAATGACTTCATCGACTAATATGGCTCGACGTTAGGTCATTGCTGCAAATGTGTTGCATTGAGTAGATCTATGGGTTGACAAGGCAGATAACTGACAGATACTTTGTTTATCTACTATTGAAAGAAGCAGTCAGCGCAATATCCAATCTCTATTTCTGGTATTTTCTCATGACAAAACTCTGTTTCGTTCTACTGCACTGCGCTCTGGCGGACACTGTAGTTAAACACAAGATTTTTAAAAGCGCCGCCTGTTGGATAATAGAAGTTACCTCCCTGGTGAATAATTATAATTGACCAGAGTGATCTTAGCAAAACCGATAGAACTAGCAAATGTAAACAATGGATATGTCGAAAGTGCTCTAGAGATTTAATATAGATAAACTTCAAAACTTCCAAAAAGATGCGATAGATGCTATCTTAGAGGATATGGATACATTTGTGGCCACTAAAACTGTGAGTGGAAAATCCCTCATATGGAGAAATTCGTTCCATTTTGCTAATTTGCATAGCGGCCGTGAAATCAACCAACAGAACTTGATAGCAGTTAATGAAAATGACACAACTCTTATAACAACAGGAGCACTGTCAATACAAATCAAAGTTAATAAAAGCAAACCTATAAATAAATACATCTTTCTGATACTTCTTGTCAAATGCAGGTGACAGACACCAACCCCCGGCCAAGAACACCAAAGTGGCCATGTGGATCTTGCTCCAAAGCGGTAACTTGGAAACACAAAGCTGTTTGTTATGATAGCTGTGAAACATGGTTTCATGTACAATGTCAACATATTCGCACTAACATCTATGTAGCCTTAGATGCACGCAACCTCTCATGGGTTTGCCTACAATGCGGACTACCAAATTTCTCTACATCAATATTTGATACAACATACATTGTTGAATCTGAAAATAAGTTCTCTACTCTGAGCAAACACTGCATCCTTAGCTCCCCTGGTGCACCAACTGCTTCTTCTTCACCAAAAATACAAAGAAAATAACAGCAAAACTAAACAAGAAAAGCAAACACAACAAATCCAAACGGCCAATACGATTACTTAATATCAATTTTTAATCTGTAGGGAACAAAAAAGCTGATCTACACAAAATTATAAACTCTACGAAACCGGACATCATAATGGGGACCGAAACTTGGCTAAACAACAACATTCCATCTTCAGAATATTTCCCATCAAATTTATATAATATCTATAGAAAAGATAGGCCACAGAACAGCACAGATAAAAGTTATGGTGGGGTATTATTGGCAATATCTACAGAATTCATGAGCACAGAGGTAAAGAAATTACAAACTGATTGTGAGATCATTTAGGCAGAAATAAGCATTGCTGGTACAAAACAGATCACAGAAGGTGCATATTACAGGCCCCCCTCTGATAATGGAACATCCTTGGACCACCTCCATTTGTCCTTAAATAGAATAAAGAAAATATCAAATGTATGGTTAGGTGGCGATTTCAACCTCGGCCACAAAGATTGGTCAGTACCAACAACAATAGTAGGCAAACCAGATCAAAAACTCAACCAACATCTTATTGATATAACGATGGACCAAAATCTGCATCAAATGACAGACCAACCTACAAGGAAGGACAAAATTCTTGATTTTTTTTTACATCTAACCCATTAAATGTAAACAAAATATCAACTATGCCAGCTATTGGTCAAGCTGACCACGATATAGTTTACATTGAACTAGACATATGGTTAAAAAGGGTACGAAAAACACCAAGAAAAGTATACAAGTTCCACAAAGCCACCTGGGGGAATATGAAGACAGATCTTGACAATACGCTTAACACCCTGAGAAACGATATAGATAAAGACATAGACACTCTCTGGAACACATTCAAGGTTAATCTCCTAACATCGGTTGAGAATAATATTCCACACAAAATGCTAACATACAAACACCGACTACCATGGGTTACAGAACCACTTAGAAGACTGATAAAAGACATGAGACAGGAAAAATAAAGCATACACAAAAAGAAAACAAATTCAAAGAACTTAAGAAATTAGTACAGAAAGAACTTAGGAAAGCTTACTGGAAATATATAGAACGAATGATTTGTGATCTACCAATTAATGATGCAGACCAACAGAAAAGACGGATATTTAGTCACAGACACAACAGAAAAAACAAATGTGTTTAACACCCAATTTCAGTCTGTCTTTACAAACGAAACAAATACAGACATTCCACACAAAGGACCAAGCCCACATCCAGAAATGCCACACATAACAATTAATAACAACGGAATGCTTAAATTGTTATCTAATATCAATCCACACAAAGCAAGCGGGCCAGGTAACATCAATGGTAGAATACTCAAAGAACTAAAAGAACATGTTGCTCCCATCCTTACTCTTCTCTTTACAAGGTCATTACAGACAGGTACAATTCCCTCAGATTGGAATCTTGCAAACGTCGCCCCAGCCTTAAAAAAGGTGAAAAATACAAACCAATAAATTACAGACCAATATCACTCACATGCATTTCTTGTACAAACTACACACTAAATTGGATCCAAGCATTTCTATCAGACAGAACACAAACAGTTGTTGTCAATGGCATCTCTTCTACCTCAGTCCCTGTAACGTCCGGTGTATCCCAAGGCACAGTATTGGGGCCGATACTTTTCATTCTCTTTATTAATGACCTTCCAGAATACACAGCAAAGTACTTACACTATAATCAAATTTAAAATGCAATAAACATTGTGACAACATAATATCAAATGCAAACAAATCACTCGGATTCCTTAAACGAAATCTCCAAATCTCAACTCCAGGGCATATCAAGCATTAGTAAGACCAAAATTAGAATATAGCTGTTCAGTTTGGGACCAACATTCAGTACAGTATACACAAAAACTAGAAGCAGTACAACATAGGGCAGCACGTTGTGTTTACAACAATTATCACAATACAAGTAGTGTAACAAACATGATACAAACACTCCAATGGCCAACACTAGCAGAGAGAAGACTGAAAACACGCTTGGTGTAAAGATGATGGATAAATCCAAACCACAAGTCCAAAAATAATGAAACCATAGGACATACAAAATCAGTGAAAATGAAAAACAAATGGAAAATAACAAAATATGTCTACTTGAAGAGCATATGTGAACCCCTGTAATGGAGTGAGATCAGGTGCCCGGGGAGAGTGAGCATCTCCTGCTTGCTAGCAACACCCGTCACATATACCCAGTAGAAAGATAATGATTTACAAAATAGTACACCAACTGATAGCCATACCTACAGACATACTAATAGTAATACCAGCAGACAGAGGAACCAGACACAGTCACACACATTCAGACATATACAGACTTCTAAGATACATACAGACTATCATTTTTCCCCTACACCAGCATACAATGGAACCTTCTTCCTAATTCCGTGGTCTCTTAAGCCGGCGTGGCCTAGTGGTATCGCGCCGGACTCCTAATCGGGAGGCCGGGGTTCGAGTCCCGATCTGGTGATGCCGGTGTCATGTCTTTCGAATGAGACAGTAAAAACCGAGGCCCCGTGTCATGGTATGCATGGCACGTTAAAGATCCCTCACTGCTTCGACTGGGTCCGTTGCAAAGGTCAAAATTTGTATGCCCCCGCATCAGGCAGATGTCGTCACCATATACGTGAAATATTCATGGTGTGACGGAAAACAAAAATCAATCAATCAATAAAAAAAACTGTAGTCTCTTCATCATCCGTTGACACTTTCAGGGAACAGTTTACACCAACTGTTCGTACCAAAATCCATTTCCTTAAACTCTCATAAATTGCAAATCAGTTTTTAAATCACTTTGTAAATACGCCAAAATTTCCCTTATCACTATTTCAGTATTGTACATAGGTCTCGCATGCGCAACAGCACAGTATGTGATCTTCAGTCCACTGAAGTTATACTGTATAATCGAAGAAGAAGAAGTCAATCCACAGTTTTAATCATTGCACCACTTCTGGCTATTTTTAAGGAACAAATTGAAAGCTTTGTAGTTTCAAATTTAAAGCTACTTACATAGGAGAAGACCAATCAGAGGAGGATGATAGCTTAGAGAGTAAATCTGAGTTTCTATTTACCAATCCTGAGACAATTCATGGCGTGGAAAGTCAATCTTAATGGATAGCATTTCTCGAAAAAGTGAAATTAATTGTGATGGATGAAGCACACACAGTTATACAATGGTCAGTAATGTTATGAAATAACTCGTCAAAGATAAATTATATTTTGAGGTATATTGTTGCTTATATATATATATTATATGCTTATATTATATTATATTTGAAACGTTTTAGCTTGATAAATTGATCACTTTATACAAGTGAGATGAATTCATTGAAGTCATTGGTCAGTTTAGGGACCTTGCATAGTTAATTTGGTAAGGTGTCACAGTTCACAGTCGGTATTGAGGCACTTGGCTTGTAACCAAGAAGTTGCAAGATCAACCCCCCCCCCCCCTCTTTCATTATACCTAGGTGCCTCTTTTTATGGTACACCGCACTGCTCGCAAAACAAAGATCCATCAAAACTTCTGGTGGGTCCGTTGCACAGGTCAAAAATTCTGTACATTGCAGGTAAATTCCGTCAACATATATATGAAGTAATTGTAGTGTTACATAAAAAATATCGAAGAAACAAGTCCATGAATTGTTTGTTCATCATTTTATACATTGATATAGTTTCTATTTACTATCTAAATGTTTATCAGTAAATTTATGTGTATTGTATTGTATATCAATTTAAAATTTGAATACTTCCGGTCAAGACTCGAATGAAGTAAGACATGTTTTTTCGGACTCCACGTGGTCGAGTAGATATCGGGCTGTCTAGCTACTATACATTAATGAAATGTTTTGTGAGAGATAAGTATCTTTGACATGGATATTATTTTTAGTCTCTCAAGTAAGTCGATACAAAATTCAAAAGCAGAATATTAATTTTGATATCTAGAAAATCTAGAAAAGCTGTAGCAACTTTACGAGGGTAAATCAATGACCGAATGTTTTGCTGTGCTACACTTAAAAATGAATCTTGCATCAATGAGCTTAGAAATCAAATGAAAGAAATACGAAGTTATAAATTTTTAAATGTACGTCCTTTGATTGTTCTGCTGTTACGGTGAGTGGGAAGGTGGGCCCGTAAACCGGTTAACCACACCATTTGTTTGACTTTTGTCAAATTAAATAATCGTCCTAAGTCGGTATCGTAATTGCACTACAATCAAATATTTTTGTAATGTGATATATGTTCTAGTATATTATTTATATTCATGTATTGTATAGCTCTATGGTGACTTCTGCCACATAACTGAGCCAGTAACTCCTCTTTTTTCCTTGACAATCTGAAAAATACACACAGCATATCGATGTACCTGTAAGGGAAATTAACGACAAAAACTATAAAAACATAAGGCTGAGTTAAAAGAAGAACGTAAATATAATATCATAGTCCGGTTAATGAGCTTATCTGACAGAGACGATGTTGTCCGTGCGTCATATACATTGTCAAGGGGTGCGGGTTTGGTGTGTCACCTGACCTAAACCCAGAGGCCAGCAAGTTTCGCTCTCAACTGTTGAGTGAGAGAAAAAGCCTCCACTCAACTGAAAAAAAGAAAATCTAAGCTTGTCTAAATAAGTCATATCAATATGTGGTGCTAAAGCGATTTAGCTGTGTAGTGTGCGCTCGAAGATCTGATACACCCATGAAGAGCAGTCCACAGTATCCATGATGATCAATTCTAATTAAATACCGTGTGACGATTTATTCAATTGCCATTTACGCCATAACGCAGTGCACGTAGCGCCTACTATTTCGTCTGGAACCGCACTTGATCAAATTAGTGTAAACCTGTACAGATTGACTGACTGATTGATTGATTATTGTTTTACCTCATTCCACGATTATTTCACGTATATGGTAACAGCATCTGCCTGGTGCATTGCATAAAAATTTAGTCTTTTGCAACGATCCACACGAAGCATTGAGGGATCTTTTACGTGCCAGGCCTACCGTGACACGGCACCGCGGTTTTTTTACTATCTCATCCGAAAGACAGAATACCGGTGTATCCAGGGCAGGAGTCGAACCCGGGACCTCTCGATCACGAGCCGAGTACCTTATCCACTAGGCCACACCGGCTAATTAAAAACCTGTACAGAAAAAAGGAGTTTCATATCAGTGCTTGGTCCAGCTACAATCGGCGTTCATCTCTATAAATCCCATGTGATTATATACATGCAGGCTATACCTGGACCCGGCATCGACCTGCATTTAATACCGCTTACTGTTGTGTTTAGATCCACGCCTGTTATAGAATTGTCGAATCTTTTTCACCTGGGCAGAAAAAAAGTGCGGGCAATGCGAATCAGCCATATATTTATCTGTCAAAGGCGTGGAGTGTTTCTTATATATTTTGATTTGTTTACTATTTAGATGAGTTTTATTTTGGAAGAGAAAACAGAAGACATCTGACAAAGCTGTATGACACAAATCACCAAGGACCTGCACACACACAAAAAAAATGACAACAGCAGTATATACACGGAACGAAATTACCAAAATATTCGATTGTACTGCGGTTACGATACCGACGTAGGACGGTCAATTGGTGTGGTTAACCGGTTTACGGGTGCTAACCTTCCCACTCAACAAAATCACAATCACAGTCAAAGGACACATTTAAAAATTTATAAATAATCCTCCATATAGTGAACAAGGATCAACAGGTTTCTCAAGTGGAGAGGTCATAAAAATTAACTACACACGAAACAATTATAGAATAATATGTTGCTATCAAAAATATGTAAAGAGACATCAACATAAGTAAACCGTGCTCTGCCCGTCTGTAAGCGAGCTCAGATCCTTGATCAACAGGAGTCCCGACTAACAGTCAGAGGGGACGAGAATCAGGACCTTGTCTCCTCTGAAAAGGTTTGGGCGAGGCCCGTCAAGTGCAAATAGCAATTATGTTTTGTATTTGTTGTTGTTATGTGAATGGTATGTGTATGAGTCAGGCGAGTGAAAGGTATTCTGTACAGCAAATCAATTATTATAGGTGTATCTATGTTTAAAACAGCTTCAACGAATTGCAGGGGGTTAAAAGATACACGAAAGAGAAAGGATGCATTTAATTTTCAAAGAGAAAAGAAGTGCGATATATATTGTTTGCAAGATTCGCATATTATTAAAGAAGACCCTATTGTGCATGCGCAATGGGGATTAGATCATACTATTACTCCTGGCCGAAATAATGCCATAATAATAATGTATAACTAGAGCTTACCTGTTCCTCTTCAGAAAGAAAAAAGAAAAATACGTAGGTAGAAAGAAGGGAAAAAAAGAAGAAACGAGATACTCAAATGAATATACACATTTATTGCGGCATCATAGATATGCCGATTAGGATAAAGGAGAAGTGTATACAAAGATACATGTATATATCTCGCCGAGACACTATGTAAACACACTCGTGTAATTAATGCGGCATGAATACAGCTATAGAAAGTCAGTGTATTACAGAATTCCTATTCAGAAGCGTGGTGACGTAATTCGACAAATCTGGATAGAGTGTGTGTATTGCGCATTCCAACGGTCAAGTTAGCTGTATATATACCACTGAGATGACTACTATAGTAAGGAGATAAAGAAACTCAAATTTAGGTAAAACATACATATTGAGGGATTCCTTTATAATTGCCGATTAGATACTCCACGGGGAAAGCGCAGTAACTCGCGAATGAATTAATAATTAATCACGAGTTACTGCGCTTTCCCCGTCTCTATAAGAGCGGTGCTGTGCGAGGTATTAAGCAAGGTAAATTAAACGCGCTCTTCTAATGTGTAATCCCGACGCTCGGAGTACATTAGTTTATTGCGTTGTTCATCAGTAGCGGGTAGAGTGCAAAAAAATGATATTTTTGTTTAAGAATTCAAATTCAAATTCTTTCTCAAACTCTCGTTTTTATACTTTGTTCATACGAAGAATAAGAAAATACATGAAAGTTACGCAAGTAGGATATTTTTTTTTTAAATCTTTAAATTGCTCACTTTCAAATACTGAGAAACATGTTTCATACTAAAATCGTTACGGAAAATCGTTTCGTAATACTCTGGAAACGATAGGACTAAAAATAAACAAGTTTTGCAAATTACGTAATTATGTAAAAACTTTAAATTGAAATAGCAGCCAAACTAAAATAGATAGATATTATCGGCCGATAAAAGTTGTGAAGATATGAACCTAGAGAATATGATAGTTTAAATTTGGACAGTGTAGCATTAAAAATAAGCTATATAGGGGAGAATTTAAAATTTAACTAATTGTTACGTAATGTTTTTTTTTAAACTTTCATTTTTAAACTTTTGTTTTACTTAAACGGGTAACAGTGCCTGTGAAAGTCTATAGACACAATATGAAGTGTGTACATAAAATCGTTTCTCAGAAAATGAAATTGAAAAATGGGGGTGAAATTTCGGCGTTTTAAGACCCTCTCTCGATAGGGTTGTCCGACGATAGAGGGAAGGGGCTAATATTTTGATGTTTTTGAAAATTTAATTCAAAAGCGCTAACCCTTCTCCTTTGCTGATTGAATTTTGGTGACCATATGATAAAAAGTAAGAAAGTTATGAAGCAATTACGTAACTAACCAAATTCTTGAAAAACTTAAATTTCTCAATTAAAAATGGATTTCAAATATTAAAAGAAACTTTTTTACCACGAAATTGACATTCTAAATCGTTTTGTACCATTTTTAAAATGCTTAGACTTAAAACAAAACAGTTTAAAAATTACGTAATTTTTAAATTTGAATAACGGCTTAACCGTTAAAAGTAGATAATCGGCGTTGATTTCATTGTCAAGAACACACCTGTCAAATTTGAGAATGAAGATTTGAGGAATCTGTCTAAAATAGTAAACTTCTTTTTGAGAAAATAAAAAAATTAGCACTATTACGTAATTTTCTTTAAAACAATAATATTTCGATATTTTTTTCTTATCAATCAATTTTCAATGGCTCATCAAGTAATTAGCCGAGATAAAAAGGTTGTTGGTCAAGCAGTTTCTGAGAAAATTGCCGTCAAAGTACTAAGAATAAGAATAATAATGATAACAAAAGTAAAGAAAAAACATCACAATAACAGAAGGGTCTTCCGATGGAATCGGAAGACCCTAATTATCAGAAATTAAATCTGGCCTACATAGGTATTGCGAAACAGTATATTCCAGGAGTGGAATTAATCAAATGTAGATCCTTAAAAAATTCAAGAGTTATTATAACATTTCAAATCAAAACAAAAACTAAGATTCACTCCATCAAACCTTTTGACTTTTCGACTATTTACACAAAGATCCCTCATTACAAATTAAACGACAGATTAGCAGAAATTATCTATTATGCATTTACTAGTAACAACGAAAGCTGCAAATTCAAATATATAGTTATAGGCCATGATAAAACTTACTTTATTAGGGAAAATTCTGATTCTAAAAATAAATATACTAAAACAGATGTCATCCAAATGTTGAACTTTCTTATCGATAACATTTTTGTGGTGTTTGGAGAAAAGGTTTTTCAATTAAAAAAGCGAAGAAGTACCGACGGGTAAACCATATCTCATAGTCCATGGAATAAAGAGGACAATATTGTAGTCATTCCAATAGGTACTAACTGTGCCCTGCTTCTGGCTGACATATTCCTTTACTCATACGAAGCTGAATTCATTCAGTCTTTGCTTTCGCAAGGAAAGAAACAATTGGCGATTGGATTCAATTTCACTTACAGATATATAAATGACTTGCTTTCAATTAATAATCCTTCATTCGCGGATAATCTTAGCATCATCTAGCCAAGTGAACTAGAGGTCAAATAAACCACAAAAAGTTGTAATTCTACTTCGTAGTTAGATATTACGTTGTCTTTCGACTTTGATGGTCAATTGAACACCTAGCTTTATGACAAACGTGACGATTTCAATTTCGCTATCACAAAATTTTCTTTCATAAGTAGCAACATTCAATCATCGCCCGCATACGGCGTATTCATATCTCGTTTAATACGTTATTCCATAGCATGTTCAAATTACAATGACTTTGTTCTGAGGGCTAGGCGACTTTCAGATAAGCTACTCAACCAGGGTTATATATATGCTAGACTAACAACGTCACTGAGGAAGTTCTATAGTCGTTACGAGACTCTTATTACTCAATATGATATATCATTTTCCAGACTTAAATGATATTCTGGACTGAGATCGATTCCGATCATTTTAAACAGATTTGACATCTTCTATACGAGAAGATTACCTATTTTGACTTCTCCATTTACAAATATATATGGAATTTACACGATTTGACTCTTTCAACTGGGTACATGTGACGGATGTTGCTAGCAAGCAGGAGATGCTCTCACTCCATCATAGGGGTTCACATATGTTCTTTAAGTAGATATATTTTGTTATTTTCCACTTGGTTTTCATTTTCACTGATTTTGTAGGTCCTTTGGATTCAAGATTTTCGGACTAGTGGTTTGGATTTATCCATCATCTTTACATTGCCATAGTCAAAGACTTATCTGTCACATTAGTTAATGTACGGCCCAAACTTAGATTCTCCCGAATATTATACTAATCTGAAAAATGAGTTGGGACTTTTTGATTTTATAATATTATGTGGAGATTGGAATTTAGTCCAAGATTTTGGTATGGATTGTTTTAACTATATTGTACAAAATAACACCAAGAGTAATTGAAAATCTTAAAAGAGTTAAACTTAGTAGATCCTTAGAGAGTTGTATATCCAGACAGCAGGAAATATACATGGAGTCGACGTAATCCTATAAAGCAAGGGCAATTGGATTTCATTTTAATTTCAGAGGAATTGTTAAGCAATCGTATCAATATCCCCTGGGTATCGAACTGGTTACGCTTTTGTTGAAATACAATTTCATATATCTAATGAAGATAATGATAAAGGAGGCTGGCGTTTCAACATGATCCGGTGTATGTAAATCATTAAAGAGACAAAAAGAGACAGTGCACAAGGGGTAGACATTGAAAATATATCAAACTCCGATTTACCTTTAACTATGCAGGATGATCATATTTTAGAAGCTGTATTATTAAATTTCCGTGGTGCTGCTATTCCTTACTGCGCGTCAAAGAAAAGGGAGAAATGCAAACACAAGGAAGAGGTTTCTTAACAAATATCAAACTGAATTTGACAATCCACACAATTTAGATATTTTAAATGAAATTGGAAAATATAAGAAAATTTGAATTTGAGGGTTTGTTTTTAAGATCTAGATCAAAGTGTATCGAGGATGGCTAAAAGCCTACAAAATATTTCTGTCTTTGGAAAAACGCAATTATACTAATAAAACCATGGTTGAAATTCACAAAGATTAGGGGGAAATTTTAACCGATCAGTTTGAAATTAAAAATTAAAAAGAGGTTAAAATCTTTTATCAGAATTTATATTATTCCGGGGACGATGAATTGGTAGATCAAGTCAGATGGTTTCGAAATGAAAATATACCTAAACTATCAGATGGAGATAAATTAATTCCAGATGAACCTATCACCAAATCAGAAGTGCTATCAAAGCTGAAATCAGCCAAGAAAGGGAAATCCTCGGGTTAATATGGAATCTCAATTAACGTTTATAAGTTTTTTGGTGTGATATTGGGAATTTTGCTTATAGATCTTTTCTGTATTCATATGAAATCGGAAAATTATCCGTATCCCAAAGGAAATAAACCGCGTAATTAAATTAAAAACTGGCGGCCGATATATCTGAATAATGTGACCTACAAAATTATGTCTGGAGTTATAGCCGATTGGTTAAAGTAGACAGAGGGATCCGGCCTCCCATTATATCTTTTTGCTTCATGTGGAGATCATGGGGGCTATGATAAGACTAAATAAGGATCTAAAAGGTGTTCATATAAGGGGTCAAGAGCATCGACTCATTCAATATGCGGATGACTCTGCGATGTTACTGGAAGGTACTGAAAAATCACTAGCAACAGCACTTTCTTTGGTCAACCAATTTTCTAAATTTTCTGGTTTACGTTCAAACTTCTCTAAGACATGTCGTATTCGTATCTGGGCTTTGAGGGGATCGACCTTAAAGTTCTGTGAAGTATACAATATCTGTAGGTCAAATGATAATTTCACTGCTTTATGTATTGAATTTATACCCAGTTTAGAAAATTTAACAGAAATCAATATTGAAAGTATAATGAAAGAGATCCGTACCTTAATCGGGCACTGAAAGCGAAGACTAATATTACCTATTGGACGAATATTAGTTGTTAAAAGCATTTTACTTTCTAAATTGATTGGGTTTTCTTTTCAAAATCACCAATCCCAAGTAATTCTTTGATAAAAGAAATTGAACAAGAATTATTCAGATTTGTATGAAGGAACAAAAGGGATATGGAAGCAAGAAAAACCATCCTTCAATCTTATCAAAAGGGGATCTCAAAATTGTTTCTGGGAAAAGATTCATAAAGAGTATTGCGCTTCCTTGGATTAGAAGAGTTGTGGGGGTGAGGATGTTGTGGGGGTGGGGATGTTGTGGGAGTTGGGGATGTTGCATGGAGACGTTTAACACATAGTCAATTCCCAAATTTAATTAGCTATATAGCTGACTTTGGCTCTGATTCTGTCCAGAAATTGATAATTCTAAACATAAAAGTATATTTTGGATTCAAATCTTTAATTATTTGAAAGATTTATGTCAATAGTTGGAAAAAACTCAATATCGGATCAATTTCCTATTTGGTTTAATCAGAATATCAGAATTGGCGGTGAAACAGTATACGTGAAACAAAGGTATAACAAAGAAATCATGTACATTTCAGGCTTTATAGACCAAGGTGGTGCGTCATGACTTATGATGATTTTTGTGTCAAGTACAACTTTCGCCCGCCATTTCTGATCTTTACGCATTGGTTCGCAACATTATTAGGTTACCTTCAACTCCAAACAGTCATTCCCACCCCGTGTGGCCCTTTCAAATCCGAAACCTTACAATTATTGTTACATCAACAAATGGGGTGTAAAATATATATATCAATATTTTTATAAGAATGTATCAAAAAACCAGTAAATGAGATAAAGTGGCAAAATGAGCTAGGTTTGCCACATAATGATATTTGGTGGCAGGCAGCTAACAGAAGTATATTTGAGCTCAATGACAGAAAATTATCAAGGTTGCAATAGCGCATAACACACTGTATAGTAGGTACAAAATATCTTCTGCATTAAATGAATATGGTTAATGATGATTTATGCAGTTTTTGAGTATCTCAAACAGAAACCATTTATCTCTACTCTGGGCCTGCCACCATGTATCAAAGTTTTGTGAAGACTTGGCAACTTGGTTTTACCAAAATATCGAATATGCTGTTTTTGATTTTTCATTAAAAGATGTTTTGTTTTATCATCATGATAATATGGTTAATACTATTTTGTGTGTTGTCAAAAGCTATATATTTACTCAAAAAATAAAAATTGCAGTTTTAATTTCATCAGGGCCAAAAAAGGACATTCCAGTGGTACAGAGAAATCTTTCGAAAAAGAAGTGGAAAACGTATCTTCCCTTGTTAAATCTTGCTTTAATTGGTATTCCCATATTTTAATATTATTTTGTTATCATTATTTTTTCTTGAGTTTTTGATGAATGAAAGGGCTGAATGCTGTAAACTGTAACTGTAATGTCTTTGGTGTTGCAAATCATGTAAATTAAACAATAATCATGAATTAAAAAAAAATTGATGTTATTATTTTAGGGACAAGGGAGAGATAAAGAAGAAGCTTTTAGACAATTATTCGGAAATATTGGAGAACTATGTTTAATGTGCATTAATATTCATATGCTTGCTTGTGAAATAAATTTTTATGACCTCTCTTCTTGAAAAGCCTGTTGATCCATGTTCCCTATATGGAAGATTATTTACAAATTTTTTATGTGTGTCCTTTGATTGTGCTACTTTTGTGGTGAGTGGGAAGGTGGACGCCCTTAACCGGTTAACCACACCAATTAAGTAACGTCTGTTACTTCAATTGACCGTTCTATTTCAGTATCGTAACCGCAGTACAATCGAATATTTTTGTAATGTCGTTCCGTGTATATTCTATTCTCATGTTTTGGGTGCATTATCTTGGTGATTTTTGTTATACACCTTTGTCGTATTCTTCTGTTTACTCTAATCGTTCCACAACAGATATCAATAATTATATATTTTGTAACAGCAATACCATGTAGTTCTAGATTTCACCTTGAACATAAGCATTCAAATGAAGCAAGTGTTAGCGAAGACCAAAATATAGGCAGTGAAGTTAATATGAATCACCTGACCACACATATATGTCTTCAAAAGAATATGATCAGTCTAATTTTCGTATGGTTAAATGGGGTCTTAGAGCTGCAAATTAACATATGCCACATTTTGCCAACGACTGATGAAATTTTATTATTACTACGTACTAAATGTTCTTGATTTGTGCCATACAGCTTTGTCCGATGTCTTCTATTTTATATTTTAGGTTTGTTTCAAAATTTTTCTGATGACGATGTACATAATAATTTATTAGTAATTGATGATTCTGAATTTGCAAAGGAATGACCGGGATGACAAGCCGGGTGGTGGAATTTACTTTACATTTCAAAATCCTTAAACTATAAAAGGAGAGATCTCGAATCAGGACATATTGAAACCATATGGATAGAAATAAATATTCCAAACAGCAGGCCGCTTATCGTCCTCACTCCGCTTCCACCAGCTTGGTCGATGTCTTGGTCAAAGTGATAAATAAAGCGACTTCCTCTGATGACACCGAGGTATTAATCATGGGCGACTTTAATATTGATTACTTGAAGCGCCCCCCCCCCTTTTTTTCAATACTGTACCAACGCCTTAGAATTATTTAATTTCTCTCAGGTAATTAAGACACATTCGCGGGTAAATGACAAGACAAATACATTTATCGACCATGTTTACACAAATAAACCGAATTATGTTAATGAGGTCAATGTCCCCAACATCTTCATGTCCGACTGCTTTCCGGTTTGCATTACGCGTAAAACCCCTCGATTTGAAAAAAGGTGAACACACATTACAATAAACTATCGCGATTTTAACCCTCTTAATGAAAATTTATTTCTAAATGAACTGCAAACAACAAACTTTGACTCTGTTGAACTAAGTATGAGTTTTGATGGCAATCTTCAAACTTTTATGATTTAATGTTCTAAATCCTTGAAAAATATCCAAAAGTGAAAAACGAAAAGGTTTAAGAATCTACTCAAATCCTCATGAATTTCACCTGAAAGGCCAGATTCAAAAGCAACCCTCATGCATAGCTCTGTCCTTAAATAGATTCTTTGGTTCACTTTTCGGTCATTTTGGTTTGACATGAAATATATATTTTAAATTTTCAGTTATCAAATTAAGTATTTAACTCTAAAACCAAGGAGTATTTCCCTCATGCATAGCTCTGTCCTTGGATAGATTCTTTGGTTCACTTTTCGGTCATTTTGGCTTTAACACTCTTCAAACATTTATGTATTATGAGAATTCCAATCATTTGGCCACGAGCATCACATAGAGACATAAGTTGTTGAAATGCGCATCTGGTGCACAAAATTAAAAGGTAGAAATATTCTGTATTTAATATTCATATTAAAGATAATTATAGACTTTGGCGAAACAGAGTGACCCATCTTCTCGATAAACCTACAGAAGAATACTGTAAAGCGGCAACTGGAGAAAATAAAAACTCAAGTGATATTTGGAAATATTTAAAAGAATTTGATCCAGAAAATGGCATTTCTATTCCTAATGTGTTAACCCACAATAGAAGACATGTAGCGATATTAATGATATCGCTGACACACTTAATGATCATTCCTTCAAAATAGCTGATACCTTGCACGCCAGCATTCTGAATATAAGCATGAGACGTACTAAAGCAATATCAAGAGCAATAGACAAGACTGACGTATATACTATGTTAAAAGAGAAAAAAGAAGACATCTGACAAAGCTGTATGACACAAATCACCAAGGAACCAAAACCTGAAATAGTAGAATATACATGGAAAAAAGGATCAAATATCTCTTAATCATCAGGCATAGACATATTAGGCAAAAACTTCTCAGACTGACAGCACGTATTGTATCTTAACCCATTACATACCTGATAAATAAAAGTATTACAGACGGAATCTTTCCACACGAAATAAATATCGCAAAAATTACACCAATTTTCAAAAAGGGAGATAAATCATACCCTGAAAAATATAGACCGATTTCTTTTCTGCCTACTTTATTAAAACTTTCCGAACACCATATAACTTACCAAATTTATGACTACCTACAAAAAATGACTCTTTAGATAATGAGCAACCAGGGTTTCGCAAATTCCATTTGTGCCAGACGGCTCTCACAAAGTTGATTGGCGCTTGGGTAAGTGAAATGGGTATCAGAAATCTGACAGGGTTCACTTTGTTGGATTTCAGCACTGCATCTGACCTGTTCAATTCTTATAGAAAAGTTAAAGTGCTACAACTTTGACAATAAAGCATCAGCTCGTTTTGGTCTTTCATTCGTGACCGAGTTCAACTGTTCATATTGTTTTTGTTTTTCCATTTTAGATGACATTTCAGTATATAATTACACTTCTCGGGCAGACGTGAGACAATAATATGTTAAACTTTTTGAATACCCACGCACAGTCGGCCATAGTAGTGTGTCTCAAGATATTTAGACCCAAATTAGTATGTATTCTACTTTATTAAATTTTGCATAAAGTTCTGCATTGCATTTTTGAATGTGATGCTTTTAAACACAAATTATTTGTGTTCAATAAAGACACTTTCAGGTTGATATTATTGAGAAAGACAAAATATGCCTCTGCCATTTTGACATAGCCGATTTTATAGCGATATTATGTCATTTTTACACTTAAAAGTATACTTATGACAAAAACTTAAAGGTAAGAGAGTGTCGAGGGACTAATAAAGTTACGACTAATTTTAGTCTTATCTTAAGTTTAAGAATCTTTGTGAATACGGTCAAACTCGTTAGTTTACATCTTCACAGTATCAAATTTTTGCGATCCCGAATCCACACGTTTCCGAATCCACATAGCATCTACCTGATGTATTGCATAGAAATTTGAACCTATGCAACGGACCCACCTGAAGCAGTGATGGACGCTTACCGTGACACAGAGACGGTCCGGCGCCATAAACTAAGAATATACTTAAGTCAAATATTTCAGTTTAATTTATTTCATTACATTATTCATCAATAGAATAAAACTAAATAAAATCCAAAGCCCAGTTATTTATTCATTGATGAACAGATGAATATGAAATTATGACTTAAGTATATTCTCAGTTTATGGCGCCCGATTTCACTGTCTCATCCGATAGACAGGACATCGGTCTGCCAATGGCCGTAGTCGAACCCGTCACTATCAAAAGCTGAAGACGTTAACGCTGTATGAATTCTTAATAGGGAATAGTCGAAATGAAAATTCAACGAAGAAACGTGTACTCACCAATGTCGCATGATTTGGTTCTAATGAACTAGGAAGGAAAATGCGCATTCAAAGTCAAATGAATTTCGACGGTAATCGCGGCTTAAATTTCCTTCGGTGCTTCCTTTAAATCGTTGCAACATGAGACTTCCGGTTTCCAATGTAAATACTGTCTACCCAATTGCCTCTGACCACGCTGATTTTTTTTTTTTTTTTTTTTTTTTTTTTTTTTTTTTTAACTATTTTCACCAAAGATATTTCTGAACCCCAAAACAGACATGACTGCAACTTATCACTACCTTTTGTCACCCCTAAAACAAGAAACTTAATTAAACCGCCCACGCATTGTGTATTATTGGTTTTTACGTGTAAAACAACAAATAACATGGCCTAATTTAACCATAGAATATTGACCAAATGTTATTTCTCATAAGCGGACTAGAGAACAAACCAGGACCTACACAGTGTCTGCTCCAAACCATGTCATTGGAATAAAAAAAACTGTGGCTAGCGATGAATGTGATCAGTGGACACATGCAAAGAGTTCAGGGTTATCAGTGTCTGTGTATTGACCTAGCAAAATGTATCCTGGTACTGTATAACATGCCACTGCCCAAACCATTCTGTCGTATAATATGATCACAGCCAAAGCCAAGCTGATTCATCTAACCTACAAACCACCAGCAATGAAACATCCTTCACCTCAGCAGTTATCTCCATTGGCAGCCCAACAGCCACGTCATCAAAGAGAAAACAATCTAACCAACGATCAAATCCTAGGCTAACCAACATGTCGGGACTCAGAACACTTGTCATCAACTTCCAGTTTATCAGGAACAAAGTGAAAGAACTCGATGTCTTGATTAATTCCACCAAACCGGACATAATGATTGGTACCGAGACTCATTATCATCATCTGAGATTTTTCATGACACATATAGGTTCACTCTATATTGTTGAGACCGGACCTCAGACAACCAAGGTGAAATACTCATAGCAGTGAAGAATACCTCGATTAGAACAGAAGCACACAAAGATAATGTAACTGGATCCATTGCAGTGAACGTTGACCTACCGAACAAGAGATCTTTGATTGTAACATTGTTATACAGACCACCAGGTAGTGATGGGGTATACCGACAAACATTCACAGACGAAGTTACAGTTTTGAGACGCTCGCATCCTACTGTAGGTTGGAAAACAGCATCAATATAGGGAATAAATACCCATCCAGACTGAAAGATAACATCGTCTCTATGAGTGAGGATTTGGATCTACAACAGAATTCGCAACAAGGGGAGACATCAACACACTATAGACCAACTTCAGGAAAGCTATAGAGAGAAAATCATGGACGAACACATTCCATCAGAACTAACATCAACAACAGACTCTCATACATGGATTAAGGCTGGTATTAGCAGACTGACAAGACAGAAGAACAGGGTACACTCCAAAGCTAAAACAACAAACAGTAAGCGGGATTGGAAACGATATAACGAAGATGAAAGCACGAAGTCAAAGACTGATCAGGCAAAAACACAACAGGAGACATCATCACAGGTGATATTAAAGACGACTCGAATAGACTGGTCATACGTAAAACATCGGAAACAGGATCCCAGTGGAATAGCCCCACTTAGATTTCAGATGGTCTACTTTATAGTGATGCTCTACACAGGTAGATAAAGTGAATTCAAAACCGTTTTTACCATAGAGGATACCAGCAATGTTCCATCCAAAGGCCCCAGTTCGAATTTATCTATATCGAACATTACTATCAGCTCCAAAAGTGTTAAGAAGCTACTGCGAGGCCTCAGCATCCACAATCAACCTGACCAGATTCCCAACAAGCTCCTTCACGACTCTGCTAATAAACTGGCTCCTACTTTAACACCAATTTTCAGCAGTCATTTGATACCGGAGTGATACTTAATGATTGGAGAGAGGCAGCCATCGTGTCAATATTTAACAAAGACGATCGGCACCAGGCATTCAATTACCGTTCGTTCTCCATTACTTAGTATCGTGCAAGGTGTTGGTACAGCCTTATGCACACTTTTACTTACTAACAGGGCGGTGGAGACAAATTGACGGGTCTTGAAACCTCCTTCAGAAGAGACATGGTCCTGAACCTCGTCCCCTCTGATTGTTAGTCGGGACTGCTACAAAATAAGGGTCATAACTCACTTCCAGACCGACAGAACACTATTTCCTCATTTTGATGTCGCTGTACATATTTCTGCATTACCATACGTGTTTATATATTTCTCAACTTGAGGCACTTGTTAACCCTTGAACGCTGCATGGAGGAATACTTATATATTTAATGTGTGACCTTTTTATTATTCTTCTGTCGCATTGAGTGGGAAGATTTGCTCGTAAACCGGTTAACCACATAAATTAATTTACTATCGTCATATCAAATGGTCGCCCTGGGTCGGTATCGTAAATGCACTATAATGAAATATTTTTTGGATGTTCTTCATATCATTACATTAATTACTGTATGTTTCCGTGGTGACTTCTCTCATACGACTGAGTCAATAACTTTTCTTTCTTCCTTGTGTAATACACAGTCAGATCATGGATCACAGAGACAGACTGAAGATACTCACCGACAAGCAACTTGGCTTTGTCAATCGCCCATGGGCAACAAGTAGATATAATTCTACTTAACTTCTCCAAGATGTTTGTTAAGGCACCACACAAACTGGACAACTATGAGGAGCGAGGAACCATATTGCTATGGATCCAAGATTTCTCGACAACGAAGATGCAGCATGTCGACTTTGATGGTATAATCTCTAGCCAGGCAAACATCATTTCCGAAGTGCCACAGGGGGTGGTGCTAGGACCACTGTTGTTCCTTACTTACATCAACGATTTGCCACAGCACACCCAATCAAATATACGGCTGTTCGCAGACGACTGCCCATTATACAGAAACATATCCAGCCAAGCAGATGCAATTTAGCTACATGAGCAGCAGAGCTATGCGAGTCATACACTGCTAATATTCATAGAAGAATCATAGGAATATTCACTCTCTTCTCTTCCTTAAATTTGATATGACTGCAGTTTGAAATAATTGAGATTTCATAATATCGGTTTCTTCGTATATAGCGAGGATAAATCCTGAAACTTATCCCTAATAAATATGGTGTATTTCGGGTTATGTGATAAAATCCCACTTCGAGAATGTTTGGACTAATTTTTCTAAGGTAATAGAGATAATCGTTCATTTTGAATTTGTCTATCAATGTTGGCTTTGAATGTATTTGCGTACAGATACAAACTGATTATAACCTTATCTTTATTCTGCTTCTCTGTCCTATTGCTGATAGGGATCTGACGAAACCCCGTAAGGGGTCATGTTGTGGTGAACTCTGTTGGCGTTTCAGTCACCGTACAAATTACCAATCAATGACTCGGCTAGGGACGCAATATGTAACAAACAATGTTCAAAACTACCTTGTACATGTAGGTCACGCTTACACTAAAGTGAAACATACGAAAGCTGGGGATGTTGATTTCATTCCTATAAATTTGTAGCCGATCCACTCATTGGCTGAAAATTAGATTCACCAGAACGTGACCCCTTGCGGCAAAATGAACAATCACAATTTCTGTTTCCAGAGAAATGTTGGTAATCAATCAAAAGTATTTCTAGGGATCACATTTAGATTTATCTTATGCAATATGATGAACAATGTAAATTTTCAACTTTTTACATACATACAGGAGTAAACATTATATGTACTTTTTGATTCAATTCAAATGGAAATGTAGGAAAAGTGTGTCAGTCAATGTATTCCTTAAATATCTATTGCTCTCTGCTTTAGTCAATGTTTTACAAAAACATTTTTAACATATAACTTACTGATTTCAAATATTTATTCTTTATCTTTAACCGAACTATACAGTTCCTGCTGGATGGAAAATGTTATCCACAGTTATTAACTTCTGCACAGTAATGACTTTGAAGACTTCGATTTCTTTATTTCATTCTTTAATCATTTTTGTCATATCGTTTATTAACAAATCTGGATCTGCTGGTCAGTTCCTTTATTATATAAACGTCTTTAGACAGACGTATTATATACCGTTTGCGGTTCCAACTATAATTTTAACTCCTGTACAGTGTCATTTTTTTTCTGATCTCCCTAAGGAAAACTGACATGCTGAATCACAAATTCGAAAAAAAAATAACTAAGTTGCAGGAAAAGAAAATAAACTATGAAAAGAAAAAAGCTGCAATAAGTATGAAATCCTTATCTCATTTACAGACTGCTCACACATCCCAGATGATGTACAAAGAGAGAATGTGACGCTTTTCAGTAAAACTCAATGTATGGTAAATGAGAGCAAGTTTGTGAGAAGAGAGTTTGTCAATAACATTTATCTGAATAATGACCTTGAACTGCATATTAAGAATTATGAAACTAAAACTCAGTTGTTGCTTAAAGCACTCAAATCTGTAAAAGGAAAATATAAGTATGTTGTAACTGAAAAACAACAAGAAAATATGAAAAGCTTGGATTTAGATGAAAATGTCAAGAATTTTACTAATCTCAGGTACACACTAAGTTTAACTAGTACCAGAAATGTTAACAAAAAATTAGATATTAAAAGAACGGATGAATAGATCAGTAGCTTCAAGAATGTAATGTGTAATGACAGAGCAACAGAAAGTTCTTAGAGAAATGATATCGAAATTAAAAATTTGAAGTGTTCATGTGTTCATGTGAAATAAAAGATCAAGAAATAAAAGAAATGAAAAAAACAGAAATCTACTGGTGAAAGTTTACAAGTTAAAAATGTAAATGTCAGGAGATATGTATGCAAATGAATGTGATATTGAAGTACATAGATTGATAGAAGAGATAAAGATTCTGCACGAAAAAAACCCAAAAAGCTTGAAGCACTGAATGTATACGTAATTGCTGATGAGTTTGAAATTAATTGCTTCTGTGATAGGAAATATTATAATGAGATAAGGAAAACAATTATGAAATTGGTCACACAGTGTGGAGCAAACCAAGTTCAATGATATGATAAGCGTTGTTGTAACATCACAGGTAAAACCTTATCAATTCTCCCAAGTACTGGTGTAACGTCAACATTCATCACAGGTAAAACCTTATCAATTCTCCCAAGTACTGGTGTAACGTCAACATTCATCACAGGTAAAACCTTATCAATTCTCCCAAGTACTGGTGTAACGTCAACATTCATCACAGGTAAAACCTTATCAATTCTCCCAAGTACTGGTGTAAGGTCAACATTCATCACAGGTAAAACCTTATCAATTCTCCCAAGTACTGGTGTAACGTCAACATTCATCACAGGTAAAACCTTATCAATTCTCCCAAGTACTGGTGTAACGTCAACATTCATCACAGGTAAAACCTTATCAATTCTCCCAAGTACTGGTGTAAGGTCAACATTCATCACAGGTAAAACCTTATCAATTCTCCCAAGTACTGGTGTAAGGTCAACATTCATCACAGGTAAAACCTTATCAATTCTCCCAAGTACTGGTGTAAGGTCAACATTCATCACAGGTAAAACCTTATCAATTCTCCCAAGTACTGGTGTAAGGTCAACATTCACCTTATCAATTCTCCCAAGTACTGGTGTAAGGTCAACATTCATCACAGGTAAAACCTTATCAATTCTCCCAAGTACTGGTGTAAGGTCAACATTCATCACAGGTAAAACCTTATCAATTCTCCCAAGTACTGGTGTAAGGTCAACATTCATCACAGGTAAAACCTTATCAACTCTCCCAAGTACTGGTGTAAGGTCAACATTCATCACAGGTAAAACCTTATCAACTCTCCCAAGTACTGGTGTAAGGTCAACATTCATCACTGATTTGAAAAATGCATTTTCAGAAAACACTTAAGTTTATTATTGTTCGATGTGTATCATGTGGCAAGGTTTATCAGCGATGCTTGCAAACTTGACATTTGACCTTAGAGGCATCGTCCACTTATCACAAAGAGGTGTGTTTACCAAGTTTGACGTTACTAGCCCAAATAGTTATATGCGTAACTGTTGACAGTATTTAGCATATGACCTTAAGGTTTGACCACTTAACTTGAAAAATAGTAGACATTCTTTTATCATCAGTAATGTGTACCAGATTTGACGGTCCAAACCGATAAGTTGGATCTAAATCATTTATATAGGCAATGTGAAGCATCTTACTTTGACTTTTGACCTTTAACAGTGTCGTCCACCCATAGAAAGAAATACGTGCATCAAGTTTGACTATCTTATCCCAGAGAG